>JABVXV010000011.1:0-585154 GCA_013365325.1 Dipetalonema caudispina | reverse complement strand
AACATCTTTCGATATGTTATGCTCTTTGTCCTCCGCTTCAGCCACTTCCATCACCACAAATCTTGCCGCCATTGTGGCTATTTTAGTGTTATCACCAGTTCTCTGTGATTCCTCCTCCATACTGGGCTGGAACAGTTTTATCTTCAAAATGCTCAAAAACTTCAAATTTTCACAACAAAAAGAAGTGGATTCAAAATTTGACTAGAAATCTTCTTACAACTTCCAGTTCAATATTAAATGAGGCACGGCAACCCGGAAACGGGAAACGGAAGGTCTATGCGGGAAGTATCACGAATCTGAAAGCCATCACATAGGCAAATTTATCAAATTTCGTACCCATCAAGTGGCATTACATAAAATTCTACCATTAATACAATATATACCTGCGATTTGACATTTATTGGTGGCGGTGATGGTAACATATAATTTCCGCAGCCTTTTATTGTTTGCCAATGTCCACCGCTTTGAGTAGTACCGTTGAGACGTTGTAATTGTGATGGCTTTTGTGAAGCAACGGCAGCAGCTCGCAATTCTGCTTCAGCTACTGCTAACCGATATCGCTCCAATACGGAAGTGATAAGATCAGGTGATGAATGACAAGTACTCAATAGATCCGGACTACTAAGTGCATGACTCGGAGATGACTGCAATACTTTTATCAATGATAAGAATGCTAAAGTGATAAAATGGTAAAAAATTGTAATATTATATACACGTATATAAACCTTCAATATGTACAGGTAAAGTAATTAATTACCACCAAAATCTCACCTTTCTCCATCCTTTTTACCTTTTTTCTCAAATCAATTTAGAAAGATAGAAGTCTAACTATCAGGAATTATTGTCGAAATAATTTGCAGCTGGCATCCAATGGAAATTTTCCGGTGTTCTTATCATCAAATCATCAATTTATTTTTGAAATACATTCATCAAACAGTTAAACAAATGAAATTATTTAACACCAATGATAATACCTTTTGAGATCCATTTGCAAGCAGGGAATGCTTATGCACTAATGCCGCAGCGCTTCGGCCTAATGTATGCGTTGCGCCGCCGATCATGCGAATTTCCGGTGAAGAACCAGTCATCTGAGAAAAAGTTTTTTCTTTCTTTTTTAAATGAAAATTCATCTTCGTTTTTCTGGATTTTATCTAATTTCAATAATCTATTAATGTTAAACATTTCAATGTTAATTAGCGAATATCTATCCGCTAATTAATTTTTTTGCTGTGAAGTAAATGCTTTATCATAAATTAAGAATAATTTTGTAGCGTACCGTGTCAGCTAAATGTCGTTTTCGTAAAGCAGCAAAACTATAAAATTCAAATTTTTGAGCACCATCTTCCGCAATAGAAGAAACCATGTCACTGGTATCTTTCGGCGATGAAGATGCATTCTACAAAACTATTGATTCTACTAACATTGCAGTTGATCACTTTTTGATAGAACTAATTATAATAATTAATTATAATATTACTAATTAAGGTCATGTGGCAAATGCTATTTTATGTACATGGGTATAGAGTTTGATCAGGTATCACTTAAGTACTCAAATGCCTAAGTATTTAACTAATTTTTTTCGAATGCTTCATTTTGATAGAGGAGAAAAGTAATCTTTTAGCGATAAAATGCAAATTTTGCCATTGCTTTATTATAATCCTGAATGGCAATAACTTAAAATTAAAAATAAAAGTATTAAGGTAAGTGATAAACAAAAATACCTGTGCATTATTTTGTAGCAAGAATGGAGTTGAACAATATAGAACACCTGGCGGTGAGATATATTCTTCATCATTCATAAAATTTAATGCCGCAGTTGATTTTGATAGTGCATTCCGGGAAACATTTTCGAATTCCACATTTGCTTGACCTTGTGATAGCAATGTATCAGCAACACCTGTTGAAATTATCAGAAGGATTAAAATGATTGGGAACAAATTAACTGAAATCAGCTCTTACTTCAAGGATTAGTCGTAATTTAAGTTGAACAAAATCTTGCACTAAATTTAATTTTTATTTTAATTAATTTTATAATTCATCAAACAGATCGTTTGAAAAGTTTTTGATGATTAAAGTTTGAGATGAATTTTTAATACGCAATGAAAAACTTGTTTGAATTATTAGTATCTTTAGCAATCTATTTTTTCGGCGTGTCGGAAATATTGCATTTCTCAAATTTCCGATATCTTAATTTGATGACCATTTTTTGCATTATCGCAAATACCTATCTAGCTTTATTATTAAATGACCTTTTATGCATCTGAGATTTCAATTTCTACTTTTTCAAATTGAAATCAAAAACCAATACCTGAAATAAACACTTTTGCCAAGTATAATAATTAACTTATTTTTATCTACCTATCTTTGCTAATACAACCAATCAATAATTTAAGGGTTAGATTAAAGTAACCGGATGATTTTCAAATCATAAAATGATATACCATTTTCCGGTTTATTGTGCTGTAACAACGAAGTTAACGGTGAACATTTTGATGGTTGAATTTCATTGCAACCAGTATTGGTTGATAGATTGCACATTGATGTAGCCTGCAAAAGTGACGTACGCTGCATTCTTTTCGTTGATGGCAAACGTTGTGTGGATGAGCAATATGTTGGTTCCGGCATCATCGTATAAACTAATGACGCATAATCTGGTCCAATTAGACGAGCTGAGTTAAGCTGTAAATTTCAGAATATTTTAACAAACTTTAATTATTTTATTTCACTTTATTTTTTGTCGAAATGGTATAGTTTTTCTGTTGGAAATTATGGAAGCATAATAAGAATGATTTGCTCTTCATGAAAAAAAATTTTCCGAAAATAATGATCAATTAATTGATTTGAAGAATTTCCGATTTTATGTTAATAAACTATTTATTAGTTAAGTATTAGTAGCTAAGCACTAGTTAAACTATGTGATAATTTAAATTTGAAATTTAAATAATTAGATAATGGATAAAAGAGAATGCAGTACTTCAGCATTTGATGATCTCATTTGATTGAATGTTCGGATACTTCCTTGTAAATTATTAATACTGCAAAAATAAAATATTCATCATCAGAGAGTTTTGAAGATTTCGAAAAAGTTTAATATCTTGTTTACACTTAAAAATTAATGAGACATATTTTATATAAAAAATTATGAAGTTTACTTTAAAGCAAGGAAAAATAATGAGAAAGTATATTTTGAATTATAATTCTAAAATTCAATTATTTCATTTCTAATCCCGTCCCCATTTAATTATAAATGAAATATATGTTTCATATATAAGATTTTTTTTTACTTCATTGGGCTATTTTTTTCAATGATTGCTTTATTTGTTGCATAACGAAATTGCCACATCATTACCATTGCTACGTAACGTGCCATTTCTGCATCTTCCTGCATAAAATTTTCATTAAAAAAAAAAAAAAAAAAATTCCCTAAAAGTTGGATTATCTTAGCTTTATGATAAGATGTAAAGAGATTGCAATATGGATTAATTTTTGACTATCTAATTAATTTACCTAATTTTGGCATAACAAATACCAATAGTATACCATAGTAAATTGAACTAAAGTTCCATCATGAAGTCGAACATTTAGATGTCGTTTCATTGCTTGCATATCCTTGATATGTTCCCATCCAAAATCAATAAATTTGATTTGTACATTCAAGAGCACTAATTTCGGGAGTTTGTTTCTTCGTGATTTTCGAAAAATTGAATTTTAATAAATCTTTTTTCGATCGACATATACGAAGAATTTCAAAATAATTTTACGGATTTACTTATGTTTTAATGGTGCACCATAGGATCCTTTGATAATAATGCCTTCCTGAGAATATCCAATCTTTACCTCAGTACTATCTTCATCCTAAAAATATATAAAAAATTTTTTTCCTCCCTTTTTTTTTTTTAGAAAATATAAGTCATTTAAATAAATACAATAAAATTAGAAATTATAAGTCTAATTATTGTATTTTATAAAAGTTATCAATTATGAAAGACATTCAAAAATTGTAAAAATTAATATCCATCAATTTTTAAATTTAGTTCAAAAATTTAATTTATTAAAATATTTAATTATATCCTTTTACCTTCCCATTAAAATATTCTTCTCCGTAGCCTTCACATTGTTGAGCATCTACGATATACAATAATGCAGCATAGCTTGGTTGCATTCCTTTAAGTCGTTCATGTACCGCCGATACTCTCTTCAACAAATCTTCCTGAATTTGTGCGCTTCGGCAGATATGCTGTAAATGTAACAAATGCTTAGTGATAAAATTTAAATGAAAATTGGAAATTTTTAAGAAATTGTTAATTATGCTACTCTTATTTCAATATCAAAATTGAATGAAAATTTTTGGGAAAATTTTCGATTATTACTGCTACTAGTATTTTAGAATTAAAATTCTAATGGAAATTTGGAAATTTTTAGGAAATTATTGATTATTATTTTTGTTACTCTTCTACTCTCGTTTCAGGATTAGAAATTGAATGAAAATTTAGAAAAATTTAAATTAAATTGAATTTTTGAAAAAATTTAACCAACTTTTTTAAAAATTAAAAAAAAAATTTAGGATCAGAATTTAAACGATATTTTGGAATCTTGAGAAAAGCAATTATTGCTTATTACATCAACTACTACACATTAATAATATTCATTACCTTTGGTAAAAGAGGTACAGTTTGCATGAAATCAACTGTGTGTATTGTTGGATCAAAATCGCCGTATTCTACTAAAATTAGTAATTTCAAAATGAGAATGCAATAGAAAATAATATTTAATGGATTATAAAAAGATAATGATTATTTAAGAAAGTAGGAAAGATTTTGCAAGAATTTTTTGGGAACGAAATCGAAATTCTAAAAATAATTTCAAAAAAGACTGAAATAACCGTTTTCAATGGATTAAAATTATTTCACAGGCTAATTATTTATATAATAATATCAAACGGTAATAAAATTTAGTGAGTTTTTGAAACCTTCATCGACCTAATACTAACTAATATAAAATCAAAGATTTAGGATAAAATAAAATTTAAGATTTAAAAATTATCCATTATGCAAAAATAAGTGTCAAATATGAGCGAAAGTGATTTTTTATAAAGTGATCGCTTGCTGTGACCTTTCAACGGTAATAAAATTATCATGAAGTGATGTGAAAGTACACAAAACCCAGAAAACAACTTTACACTCTTACATCTCTATTGTAAAGAACGATTTAAATAGTGTCGAAATTTGGTAATATCGAAATATTGAAAAAAAAATTAAATAATATCAAAAGTTCACTATATAATATATTTTTTTAGAAAATGATTTAAGATAGCATCATTTTTTACATCAAAAAATACAAAAAAGAAAGCAAATATATATTTTTTATATACAAAGTAAAATTTAGTTTTTTATCCATTTCATTTTAAATTTTCTGAAAGAAAATAAAAGAGAGACAAAAAAAAAGGGAACTAATCAAATTCAAACAATTTAATTATTCTTACTATCTAATTAACCATTATATTTTTATACCCTCAAACAATTTTAATATAATTTAATGATTTCTTTATGTTTTATTTTTTATTTTTCAATTCATACAATTGATTGACTAACCTTGAAGACTGTACGCTGCAAGATTGATATATTTTTCGAGGGCAACCGTCAATTTACCCTCAACAACATCCAATTTCATCAAGAAAAAGTAATACGATCTAAAAAATTTTTGCTATTACAATCTTTTTAAATGGAACAACTTTTTTCCCGTTTTTCTTATTACCTCTTTTCTCTTTTTTTTTTAATTTAATTCAGTACTAAAAACTTTTTTTGTTTTAGAATGAAATTATTAAAACAATTTCTGAATATCATTTCATTAATGTTATTTATTTATTTCAAGGATATTATATTTTAAAAAAGCAAACGTATTTACAATTTATTTTGCTATAAATTTTATGTTTTAACCAAAAAAAAAGAATAACGAAATTCTTTTTTTCGTATATTTATCCTATGAAATAAACTAATAAAATTTTTTTTTTTTCAATTTAAAATTGATCCATTCATTTTTTACAATAATGCATGAAAGAAGCACTAAATGGTACTATTACGGAATTCAAAATTTCCACTCTCATTTTTCGTCTCCAATCTTGTCGAATTCAAAAGAATTTTAGTTCAAATTATCATATTTGATTTTTGTAACCTAGCCATTTGATCAGTTAATGTAAATGCATTTGGTGTATGATAGAGGACGGCCAATTGTACTTGTCGTGGTTTGCATGCCCATTTCTCGAGTTGTCGTCTTAACGGCTTATCAAGTTCCACCCAACGCATCATCCGATTATCCGGATCATTTGTTTTCATTTGATATCGCAAACCAAACATTTCTACCTGTAGTAAATTAAATTAAACATTTTCTAATAATAATAATTAAAAAAGTGAAAACAAAAGAGAAGAAAATAAAAAAAAATAACTTAAATAAATATGTCAAAATGTAAATAAAACAAACAAAAAATAAAATCACTTTTTTTTTTTTTTTTTATATTATTCATGTAAGCCACGTATAGCATATCTTACCTATATATTTCTATAGATTCCAATCTCTTCATTTATTGCTATTCATCCATATCCTATAACATGAGACTATCCAAACAAAAATAAATATTACAACTAGTGCTAAGCTTTTAGTTATCATTCATTGTGATTTTTTTTGTTTTCTTTTTTTATATTTATTTATTTGTTTGTTTGTAATTTAATAAAATTTTCATATACTAACCTGATTAAGATCAACTTTTTGGCTAAGATATTCCATACATTGGCTTGCAGTACTTTCTGTTGTTAAGGTACACTGTAGGATAGCATAATCACCAAGATATACAGTTAATACATAAATATCTTGGCTAAGATCGTATCGACCACTTTTTTTACCCCATTTTAATTTCAATGGCATATGTAACATTTTGGAGATGATGATCATTGCATTTTTCCAATCTGAAAATAATCAAAAATTTAATTGATTCAAAAATCTCTTTTTCTCTTTTTGTTTTGTTTCAAATTTAAATTTTACATATTCATCTCGTAAACAAACAATAGGAAAAATGAAGCATCGATATTTTTTTAGTTATACGAACCAATAACTTATTATATATGAAATTAACCGTTTCTATTGTTAGCATTTTCATTAAACTTAGAAATATTATTAGTTGCTAATTGTTTAATTAGTGCCCGTAATAATATATGGATAGCATAGTTTTTTTAACTGTTAAATAACAAAGTGAGACACATTAATTACAAATTACTTTGTATTCAGCTGTAGAAAAAGCTAAAATTTTGATTTTCATTTCTGTTTAAGTTAAATAAAATTAACATCTTTGAGTCTAACATTTTTTCCGTCATTTTTTTCTTCAAGATATATAAAATTACAATTTATATAAACATTTCATCAATTCCTTCAATTTCGTTCATTTCAAATACAATTTATCTTCTGGATAATAATGCATTCCATAGAATGACAAGATATTGAATAATTCATTTAATTACAATGTGAAAAAGAAGTTTAAATTAAGCCTAGCAGATGACAATTTCAATGAATTTAGTGGCTTTATTTTGATTCAATTAAGTTTAATTTGATCCCTAAATTTACTCATTTTTCAGCATTTTGATTGATGAATGTGTACTTTTCCTTTATGCCACATTAATAAAAAAAAAAAAAAAACGGAAAATTAAAGCTGTAACTAATTAACCAATTAATAACAATTTATTGTTGAATGAAGATTGAAATATTGACGAAAGATGTTGCAAGTTCGGGTAGATGTGTTATCAGAAAGTATGAATTGTTTGTTTACCTTCCTATTTTACTCCATTACTTTTATTTACTCAACCGATCGCTTATTGTCATCTAATTTATGCACTGTCTCAATTCCAATGTAAAATTCTATCCATTTCTTCTTTTCTATCAAAATTATTTCAGCAAGTTTATTGACAAAATTGCTCACTTCCTTCATCGAATACTATTTCTCTCCTCCGATATACTTTGACAATTTTATTAATCTCTTCACAAAACTAAAATTTAATAAGTTAAGTTATCAACGTTTATTTTAATGCTCATTAAAATTTTCATTTTTTGAATAAAATAAGCAATTAGGAAAAATAATGAAATCATAATGCTAATGATAATAGCTATAATGATAATTTGAAAAGAAAAAAAGGAAAAAAAAGTGATGATTATGATGTTGAATGGATGATAGAAATGATAATAATGGACGAATAATGATAAAAATGATAGCAATAGTAAGGAAAAAATATCGACAATGGTAAAAATGCAACGTATTACTAATGATGAAAATAATAATTTCTCCACAAAATGATAATAATATCTAGATAGTAATAATGGAAATGATATAGAAATAATGATAATAATAATGATGAAAATTTTTTGCTAATGATTTTAATGATGAAAATAGCATTCTTTAAATTGGAATAAAAAAAAAAAAAAAAAAAAAGAAAAAACGATTGGCAAACATGTCAAATACATTCGTTAAAATATTTTTTTTTTTCCAATTCCTCCCTTCCATCTCTTTCTTTCTTGCGATAATGATCAATTGCAATGGAATTTTTGCTCCGAATGTATTGATACATTGTAGAGAGAGAAAAAAAAAAAAAAAAAAAGAGAGAAATACCAATGTAATACATTATCAGGAAATTATATACTTTGTTGTTTAATCATCAGAATATCCGGGATATATCAGTCTTTCTTTTTGATTCAAAAAAAAAGTAGTATTTTATGGTTGAGAATGCTTTCTCCTTTCCCTTTTTTTTTTTCAATCATTCTCTTCCCTTTTTATTATCCATCAAATAAAAAAAAAAAAACGAAGCGGTAGATGATGACCATTTGATATGCAAATTGGCGACGGGAATTTTCCATTCTATAGTGGTACAAAAAAAATAAAAAAAAAAAAAAGGAAAAGAAAATGAAATGCAGCGATCGTTATTGAATTCTTTTTTTTTTTTTTTTTATTTGATCACAAAGGGGTAAAGGATACGATGATCAGACATGCACATAGATTAGAATGCTAAAATGATCCTCTTAAATGAAATAAAATTTTCATTGGCAATTGAATATAAATTTTGAAATGAATTTATGAAATAAATTTAAATGAAGTAATGAAAAATAATTAAATATTTTATTCTTGTTTTTTTTTTCTCGCTTGTACAAAAAAAAAAAAAAATTGTTTTTGCTTATCCATTGGAGACATTTTTCATTTTTTGATCATAATATATCGTATATAACGATCATCGAAATTAGCAATTCGTTTTCTCAGTCAATATTTCTTTGATGATTTTGATATGCCAAATAAGGTTTCATTCATATTTACTTCATTCCTAGGCTAGTAATCACATGATTACTTTGATCTATCCAACAATAATTCACTCACATCTACTCCACTCCTAGGCTAATAATTCTGTTAGCTAGAAACAATTAACTAAGTACTAGTTTTTAACCGCTCATTTCGTACCATTCCTATGCTAAATAAGATAAAGTAGCAAATCAAATTTACCAATGACAATCTTTGAGTAAATCATAAATAACAGAAAAATTACCAAGTGAATAAGTAGTAAAATCTAATAAGTAATCAGTAAATCAAATACGATTAAGTAAAAATAATCCAAAAAATTTCCGATTATCATTTCAACTTTCACTAAATTTCTACCAATTACATCAATATGCTAAATTTCAATACTCAAAAATATTCCACTTTTATTTCATCCTATTATACAGTCATTATAAATTGCATCACAATTTAGCTTAACTTTCACAATTAAACAAAAAAGAAAAGAAAAAAACAGTGGAAATTTAAAGCAAATCAAAATTTGCAAATCAAGAAAAAAAGGGAAGGAAAAAAATTTATGGAATGTTAAGCAAAGGTATGAATTACAACAAAAATTTTTGACGAGTGTATATTGAATGGAATGATGAAAAAGAAAAAAAAAAAAAAAAAAACGAAAGAAAGACTTGACCTAAATCGATTCTTCCCAAATATCGATGATGCGTGAATACGCAATAAAAATATTTTTTTTATTTTTTTAAAATTTCACTAGAAAATGCATTCACAATTGTATTCATGTCAAAGAGAATCCTAATTTTTTTTTCTCTCTCTCTCTCTCTCTCTTCCTTCATACTTCACACTTACATTTTCTTGCAAAATTTTTTTTATTTCGCAAAAAAAAAAAAAAAAAAATAAAAAAATAAAAAAAAATGGGGAAAAATTAAAAAATCTGAAAATGATAATGACAATATAATAATAGATAATATGAATTCTGAAATTAATTTAGTAGTGAAAAAAAAAAGACAAAGATTTCATCTGTTCTATTTAAATTTATCTGTGCTGAAATTTTTCTTTTTTTTCAAAGAAGGTTCAAAAATGTAAGATTATTTTTGTAAATTTTTATATACAAGAAGTTTTTCAAATGGTTAACAGATTTACTTATTAATGTGAGAGATAATTACTGTACAGGAAATGATTCGTATAACTAATGGAAAACATACTATGATCATACTTTTTTATAAATCAAAAAAAAAATAAGAAAAATAGGCCTGAGAAAATAGGCCTGAGAAAATAGGCATAAAAATAATCCTTAACATATTTATCATTATATGCAAAACTTAATATTAAATAAAAAGAAAGAGAGAGATAGAGAGGGAAAGAAAAAAAGTGAATTGAATTTCAATCTTTGTTACCTCTAATAATTCTTATCCAATATACCATACGATCAAGGTTGAATTACGTTAACATAGTTCAATATCCTATTTTAAAAACCAATTATAATTTGAAGGAAAGCAAAAAATTTACAAAATTTTAAAAATAAGCAAAAGGAAAAGAAAAGAAGAACAAACAAAAAAAAAAAAAAGAAAAACAAAAAAAAAAGAAAAGAGGGAGAGAGGGAAAGAGAAAAAGAAAAAGAGAAATTAAGCATATTCGGAAGGCATTTTTGGGAGTGATCAGCGAAATTCATTGAAAATATATAACGGTATAGGGATGAATGAATTGAAAGAAAATGGCAAGTTGAATTATTTGAATGCATACGACTGATGATGGTAGAGAGGTAAGTAAGGTTGATGACGATCATTGTACCGACGACACTATCAATAATAGATGGCGGAGGAAAACAGAGGGGACAGTCAATCTGGCGGTGCTATCGTTGATGATATTACAAATAAAACTTGTATTTGTATGTATGTATGGCAAGACATTTTTGCTAAAGATGATGAAATGAAATGGAAAGGAAATAAAAGCACGAAACAAAAATTACATATACAAATGATGATAATAATCATAACGATGATGATGATGATGATGATGATGATGATGATGATGATGATGATGATGATGATGATGATGATGATGATGATGATGATGATGATGATGATGATGATGATGATGATGATGATGATGGTGATGATGATGATGATGATGGTGGTGATGATGATGATGATGATGATGATGATGATGATGATGATGATGATGATGATGATGATGATGATGATGATGATGATGATGATGATGATACCGCTGCTGCCACTGCTGCTGCTGCAGCTGCTGCTGTTGCTGATGATGATGATGCCGCTGCTGCTGCCATGTAGCTTCCCTGCTCTTTCGCACTGCCGTTTCTACATAGTGGTGCTTGTCGTAAGCTAAGTTACGTGTCTCCGACGTGTCCTCTCGTAGACCAACCTTTGTCTGCGTCACTCATCCTGCCTATTGTTTTCCAGCATTCGTAGCAGCTGGATGCATTGCTCTTCATTGCCACTTGGGTAAGGTGAAAGAAAGAGAAGTGGTATCAAAGGTCCACGGATCGAAAAGGCGATGGGAGATCAGCAATGATTTGTTGTGCACCGAGTCTATGCATCTCTGGACAGATGAGATAGTACATTGTTGGGTGAACTGCTAGACTTCTTTCAGGGGTCATAACCTCTAGCATGAACTGCGCTTTATTCCCATATCGCTTAATAAGCAATCAACATAGATGACAGTGCATTCACTTCTGCATACTTTCTCCCTATAGCTCTTTATTGATCAATATTTTAGCGTGAAGAAATGAAGCATCACTGCTGCATGGTTTGCTTGCTTGAAACATGTACTTTAAGAGCTCCTGCATTATTCATCTCATTTTGCCGGAATTTGACCTCCTCGTTTCCACGAATATAATAAAACAGCTAGTTCAAGCATTCCATCAGGACGATGGCTTATTGAGTTAATATTAGAGAGATAAATAGCTTCGAGGGGTAACTTCCCATTGGAAATAGATTCATTGAAAAGTTATGCAAAATATATTGAATAGGTGCATGGGGTCATAGACCTCAATTTCAAATGGCTGCACTGACTGTGCGAGGTCGTCGGGGCACCATCGCCGGATGATTTTCATACATTTGAGGTCGAAGACAGCTGCTGAACTCTGTCAAGTGTCCCTTGAACCCTTCCTACCGTCTCCTGTACCTATACTAATTTCTTTCAACTGTTGTATTTCCTGCTTTCATACCACTCTTATTATGTCGACATCTCTGTCGTGTTCTTTCCTTGCTCTCCTACAGTCCGCTTATAAAAAGTAATACTTTCTTAACTCATCTCCTGGACCTTTTGCTATGAGTAATAATGTCTTACTGTAGAAAAGTTACCTTGACGAATTACTAATCAAATTCCCTAAGTTTAGATTCAATTAGTGTATATGTTTTGCTATAAAAAAGCATTCTTTTAATTTCTCTAATTCCTTCAAATTTTCAGTATTCAATTTGGCATACTTTTAAATAAAAGCGTTATGTTGGGTAATGTTTCTCTTCATCACATTAATAGCTTTGATTTTATTAAGGAGCACTGGATAAATGTTCACCTCAGCCTGCTCTAATTTTGACCTTGCTGAAGTAGAAATATTAAAGGGACAGAGCAATTGTGAAAGCTTGATACAAATTCAAAGAAAATTTTAATATAATTGTTAGTAGCACAGCACGAATGAAGTATATGTAGATGCTGGATAATACTTTGGACGATCCCTCAATAGAAGTTTGGAAGGGACGAGACTTTAGTTTGGATTCATTACCTAATTTAACTGTCCCTCAATGTGTAACCCTTAATTAGTGAAGTAGTAATTATGGACAATCCAATCAACAAATGAATTAAACAGGCAAAGGCGATTATTAGTATCATTTGTCTTTATTAGTAGACTCACGTAGCAAGCAGTTGTTCTGTATTCTTTACCATCTGAAGGCGAAATGTATTAATTGGGAGACAGCCTAAAATTATGCCGATTTTAAACTTATGAATTTGAGTTGAATAAGTGGCATTACTGTTAATAACAAAAGGTATGACTTTATAAGCTGATTAGCCATATCAGTAGCAAATCCAAAGTTCGAGTATAAAACCAACAAATGGCAGACATGTTGGTTTCCCACATTTTTTTCCGCATAAAGAAGTATGAGTAATATAAAAATTTGAAAGAAGGGAATGACAGATAAGCAGTAAATATGTTGAATTTTTAAATCTGAATGAATCGCTAGTGGGTCATTTTGATCCACTCGCCAGTTTCATGTTATATTTTGAATTACTGCATGTATGGGGATGTGTTCTTATTGCTCTTAAAATTTATTGAGGCTAAAGCAGACAGGATGCGTCTGAGTAAAGGTAGCATCACGTCAAGTAGCGGCGGCATGTCTATTGATTTGAGGGCCAGTGAAGCTGCAAAAGCTGCATCTATCTGCAAAATGTACGTCCATCTCAGTGCAAATGTACGTTTGCGGCAATAGGCAGTGCACTCGTGCTGAGATGCACAGGTTGTAGTTACTGGTAATATAGTTACTAGCTGGTTATTAGCGCCTTTTCTTCTTTTGATATACTTCTCAATCTTAGCTTTACGTTTTTCCACTGAATGGTTCGCATAGTAATGTAATAATGAAGATCGTGTTTGGAGCATTTATGTAAATTAGGCTGGACGATGACCGGAAACACATGTCCTGGCAATTATTTAGTCTCTTTGGTTGTGATAGGTGAGTCGACAGATTCTATGGATAACGTTATATTGAGTGGGCGATTGTGGTAATACTCTTGCAGCAAAAGCATTGCTAATCAACTAGCTAGGAACTACAAATTTGTTGTCTGCTTTTCATATCATGCTCGATAGTAGTAGCAGATCAATTGTCCAGCAGTTAGATGTACTTTATAATGGTCATTTACTCACTCTTTATACCTAATTTTAACTACAATCTTAAAATGAGATTGGTGCTGAAAGGATAGAGCAGTTGACAGTTGCTGCTACTGCTACTGCTACTGCTATTATTGCTGCTGTTGCTGCTGTCGCTGCTCTGTACAGTTAATAGTTGCTTCCTGTCAAAAAGAACGTATTTCAATAACCAGTTGTGTGCAGTAACTCTCTCCCTTTGCTTCCCGTAGCCCTGCATGGTAGGCATATTGTGAGGGGAGGGGAGAGGGTTGTTGACAGCCGGTTATCGATCCTGGTTGACCTTTCGTCGGACTTTATGTGAATAAAGCATGCAAAATTGAATCGATAAAGTAGCCTCAGTCACTTTGCCAGCAGAGCTGTCAATAGTTTGTCGGTTGTAGCTGCTTACGCAGCCTGCTTCACCTTACTATTAATCTTTCGATGAGTTGGGGTCATCCACCATGCTAACACATCGGCTATCTGAGGTTCCATGAAGAGTATGCAGTTTGTAATCGTTCCAGGGTTTTTCTTCATATCTGAACTAAATATGATTTACCAAGCTAATTACTGGGTAACTATTTAAATCTTTCAGCTGATGGCAGCCGCAGCATCAGTTCATCATTCGTCGGCTGCAGGTAATGTATCGCGTGGTGGCACTGCATCGTCACCTCATTGCACAACGAGTGCATCAACAGCCGTTCGGGATATGTGTGTCGAATTGTGTGTCGTTTGTGGTGACAAGGCATCTGGAAGACATTATGGTGCTGTGAGCTGTGAAGGATGTAAAGGATTTTTCAAACGCAGTATCAGAAAACAGGTACCTTGTTGCACACTTTATAATAAACTTTGAATCAAAAATCACTTGATCGGTTCATTTTTGATTTGATTAATGCTTCAGAAGACCACCAAACTTGTAAGTTCTCTATTTCTTTACAAAACAGTTTCATATTTAACAATTTACCAATTTTGTGAACTTTCGCTACCCGCCTATTATAAATGGATGTTCGTATTGGAAATAGAGTTTTGATATATCTGTGGAATGAAATCTCCACGTAACCAATTATTAAGGAATATGGATTAAAAAGAATTTTTGTAGATATCAAGCAAACTGTAAATCTCTAATTTCGTTACACTCTCTATTTTGGCTCCATGTATATCGATTAAAATTATTACAGATACGGTACTGTGTGATTTGCTTGTTCTACTGAATTACTCCGATTTAGGAGCGTATCCCATCGATTTCACAATTAACAATCACTCCTTTCACTTTTAGACTTGAAATTAGGTAATTTCAGATAGGATATGTGTGTCGTGGAACAAAGGATTGTCCAGTGACAAAGTTTCATCGTAATCGGTGTCAATATTGTCGTTTACGAAAATGTCTTACTATGGGAATGCGAAGCGAGTGTTAGTTTTCATTTGGTGGTGTTTGTAATTGGACAGCCTAATAAGTGACTGGGTTAAAAAAAGATTAGTTTATGGCTAGCATGTAAGCTGTTTTAGGAAGTCAGACGTAGCCGTGCTGGCTTAGAATCGTTTTTGTTTTAAAATACGTGCTGCATCGCATAACCAAGCGGCCTTTCTAACATAAGGATTGGTAGGTAATTGGAATTTTTAAAGCAGCCAACAATTTGAAGGAATTATCAATAGATAGAATTAAGAGATTAATTTATTAGTATCTTAAACTTGGTTTAATGTGACAATTCTGTTTTTGAAGCGGTGCAAGCGGAAAGACGACCTGTTGGTTCAGCATCGAATAACGAGGCAGCACCAACAATGGTTGCGACAACATCATCTGCTTCACTTAGGCCTGAAGCTTTAAGGGTCAGTTTGTCCTTTGTTCTACAGGTGTTTACTTAGTGTTAGTAAATTTCAAATTTTAATATGCTGGTGTTCTCATTTTGTCTTTTAATGATACAACATTTAAAAAAGCTGCAAAAATTGAAATATGAAATCCACATGTCGTTTAAGATTGTTGAATGTACTCCTTCTTGCAGACTCCTCCAATTGTGAAACACGAAAGTGCTTTCATGAATGGCTTGTTGGCAATCGTGAGAAATGAGGTGGCAAATACAGAGGTGATCTTAAAAATTTTTGTATCAGTAATGCAATTTCAGATGAATCAAGTGAATTTTGGTTATGAAATTTTTGAGATTTTCTTCAGGTACAAACTTGACTGTTTCTAATTGCAGCTGAAACAAGAACCGGATGAAATGAAGAATTCAGAAACAGTTGATATATCACCAACTAGTCCATTGTCTGTTATTCGACCTGCTTCAGTTACTCCCGAACCTCAACCTTCGATAATAAATGAGGTTAATTTTGAGTCCACTTTACCAATTACTCATTAAGGAACTGTAAAATTTTCTGTGTTCAGATGTCATGAGTTTTTATAACATTATGGTAAATTCAGTCGTACATCTTTAGAAAATTCTACTTCCCTCTTGCAAGTATTTTACCAAGAAATTGCATGAAATTGATTACCAAACGAACACATTGTTTTGACTAGAGGATTTGTTTTCTTATTTCATCTTTTTTTGCTAATCAGTGTGGTGTAATTTATTGTTTACCGTGTAGGATAAATTTGGTAGAGAAGATGATGAAACTGCAGTATCAGCTCTTCTGCGTGCACCTCTATCAACATCTCCTTCATCTAGTGGTGCAAGTTCATCATTGCTTGAAGATGGCTCTTTATTGAATGCTGAGGTGATTTTCATTACTTAATTTTTCGAAACAATCTTCAAATGTAATGAGACATATTTTTGATATCGCTCCTTACAGTTTATCCCCGTGATATGGTTAACCGATCTAGAAATGGGCACTTTGAATTTAATTATTCACCATATTAAAGAAGGAAAATAATTCGATAATAAAAAATGAGTAGCGGTTACAATTTTTTGCTTCCATGTCATAGCACTGACTGATTGGAATGATTCTGATTCCTTTAAATTTCACGTGAAATGAATTTCAAAGATTTTTAAAAGTTATATAGAATAGTTTTTTCCAAGGATTTTTCTTTCTCTTTGAATTTATAGCGAGCGAAGTTCGAATTACCAGTTCCACAGCCAATGCCTAGTGAATTAAACATACAGTTTATATGTGAAACGGCCTCCAGGCTTTTATTTCTATCTGTCCACTGGATGAAGAATTTTAAAGCAATCAGTTCCAAGTAAGCATTAGAATTGGTATTTTTGCTTCATGAACTGAATTATACTTGCCGAACTACTTTTTATCGTAACTTTTTATTATTTTCTTTTTAGCAATCATTTTGTTTTGTAAAGAAAGCATAAAAGATCAGTCATACCAGTCTTTAGGTATTAATAAAATATTTAATTACCTCGAAAACATGATTATACGAATAGCTAGCTAGCTACATCGGAAGTTATTAATATATTCCCTTTTTCGAAAGAGTCGGGCCATACAGTACGGTCTCGATCTGGACTCAAGCAGATGTCAAGGCTCTAGGACAGTGATCATTACGTAATGGTGATTTGAGGGAATAAGGAGGGTAAGGGAGAACTTCGCCGTGACCACTCTATATATGAATATATTTATGGTTATACTTTGATGAGCATTTCAACAGATTTTTTTCTTACTTAGCTGATTTATTTTGTGAATACTAAAGAGTCTATATAGTTATCATGTACAACTGTTCGTTAATTGGTGATTACTGTCCGCAAACGAAAGGAGCAAAAAATTTTTTGATGAAAAAAGTTTTCCCACCACTTCGATTTTAATAGATAAACACTCAGTTCGGGCTTTTATGACAATTTCCGCAGCATTGTTTATATTAATTAATTGACCCTCGACTGCAGTAGAAATTTGTCGATAAGATTCTTATGTCTCTGTTTGAGATTCTGAAGTCTTTGCTGTTCAGTCCTGATTTTCGCAGCCCAATTTAACTAATTTGAATAAATTTACATGAGATCGAATAAGGAGATTAGTAGTTTCAGAACGTATATGAACATTTTGGAAAGTGCGAAGTCTTTGAAAAACTAAAAAAATACTGCAGTGGTGCTATGTTATAATCCAGTAATATATTACGCAATATAGTGATTGTTATTTTGTTACATCGGTTTAACTTTTTGCTTGTTTCAGTCCTGGCTGCCTTGAACAGTTGATGAAATTAAAGTGGTGTGATCTCTTCATACTTGGCTTAATGCAGTGTTCAAATCAGTTTTGTCTTTCAAACATGCTGGCTGCTATGAGCACTCATTTAAGCGCCTGCTCACGAATAGGTACATTTATAAATATGAATGCTAATAGTATAACGTGTCTAAAGATTTCTCTGTTATCGATATTTTTCTCAGGTCAACTGAAAACGGAACGATTTGAAGAAGTGAATGAGCAGATTGGCTATTTGTTTAAGCTCGTACAACGATTCGAAGAGCTGAAGCTGTCATCCATGGAATTTGCATATCTGAAATTAATCTCATTTACAGCAAATGGTTTGATAATTGTCTTGGGCTATTTAATTTTAATGATCAGCTTGTTCTGTTAAATCTAAGTAGAACTGTGGGATCAATGATATCATGATTTCGATTTTGATACGAGAATATTTTATTGTTTCCGAATACATACGTTTTACCGTTGTGGAACATGTTGCACTAAAAGATAGCATAATTTTAATTAATTTCAGAGAGAGTGTAATGAAGTGATAAAATTCAGTTGTTTTATAGATCTCCCCAGTTCATCAACCGACGCGAATGTAAGGGCAGTACATGCACAAGCATTACAGGAACTCTATGAACATATATTATCATTGAGCGTTACAAATTGTGAGGACAGTGCTTCAGAAAATGACAATGCCTCTGGAGCTGCAGCAGCTTCAACAGTGTACAATGCAATTGAACGTTACAGTCATTTATTGCTATTGTTGCCAACAATGCGATGGTTCAAGCAAGCTGTATTAGTTGAACTGTTCTTCTCAGGTCTCATTGGCAGCTTATCAATCGAGACTGTCATGCCATTTATTTTAGCGATGGATGTCATGAATGTTTTTGATGGTACCACTGGTAGTGATTCGTTGCCCGGTGCGCAGTCGCTCGCCAATATGTTTTGCAAAAATGACTGATTTTATTTATTTGATTCTGCTTCTTTGCTAATTTCGTTGTTATTTTAATAGCCAGCTGATTGCATTTCAGTGTCAACAGCTCCACCGAAATTTGCCAGTGCTTCTCATTTAGAATGAAAAGTAACGATAAGATTTTTGGCAGAAAAAGAGAAATGAATAATTATTGTTCATGAGATAAAATGATGAGAATATGTTTCTTTAATTGACTAGGCTGAAATGGAGCAGTTTTGAAAACTGGACTCACTGAAAAAATCGGTGTGTACTGTAACTTACGGGCTAGAAAAATTTGCACTTGTATAACGTGTAACAACATCTCACTCCCAAAATACAGCATTTATAACTTGCAATAAGGGTGGTTATGTAGTATTTGCCCATTGGGGGCAGGAATAGCTGTTCACTGCTGATTGCAATGCATTTTTTTGTATTACATGAGGAAAAATATGATGAAATGATGATAATTGTTTCTTGTTATGTGAAATATCTTGTATCAAGTGACGTGATGTAAAATCATCTTTTTGGTATATAGCATTCACGGACTCATTTGTTGCTTTTTCATATGTTGGGCTGTAAATATTGCGCATGTCATCAGAACCTTAGCGCTTTCATCATTTGTTTATATTGAAGTGATTTAACTTATATTCTAATTATTTGGAATGCAAACATTTTCGGTTATTAAGAATTTCTGTCAATGTTGCTTTGATCTTTTTCTTTTGATTTTGAGAAGGAGAAAGAGTGTGCAATTGTGTCTTCGCTGAGCGATAGTTGGTAATTTTTGAGTGTTTATTTCTAGTGACATTTTTTATAACTCTATCATTGAACTCATCATTCTCTTAGTTTTATCTCAATAATAGGCCTTTACATAGAATAATGTTGATGGGACTTTTGTATGTAGTCATTTCTTTTTTTTAGCGTAGATCACTGAGATATGTTATTTTGAAATATGGTTTTTTTTAAATCGTAGTAATTGCCTTAGAAGTGAATTACGGATGAATATAGGTCGAAAATAGGATAGGACCATTATGCATAAATGACATTTACAATACTTTCTCCTGCGCGTCTCACGATTATTTAAGTCGTGGTCGAAATTGTATGTGTTAGATGGGTTAGTTGAATCAGTAAGATATTGATTTGAGATGTATTTTTTAGAACAAGGTGGGAATGCGCGTAGGAGTAAATTACTGACTAGTTTGATGCTCAGTGCACATCGCATTTCGCTTTATGTTACAAAGCTTTATTGTCATGGAATGGAATAAATTGTACCTTTGTAGTCTGTTCTTGTTTCAGTTATTCCCAGATATTTTGTTTCACCGAATATTCGCTATCATACCAAACAATTTTTTCAGTTTACCCTGATCTTCTATCATTAATATTCGCTCCTCTCCCTGTGGTTGTCTTCTTCATAGCATTATTGTGTTTTAGAGAATGTTGCAGAGCGTATATTTCGAAAAATGGTTTCAGAGTTTCAGAGCGGTAGTTCACTCAAGTTCAGAATGATTTTTATATTTTTGTTGGAAGATCACAATAAATGATTGAATATGAATGAAGTGGAGGAAGGGTACCGTTTGAGAAAGATTCGAACTGGCCTTTTATATGAGTTAGACATGCATCTGGGCGGTGTTTTTGCCGATTGCCAATTTTCCCGAATAATGCTTTTCCCAGAAGATCAAGACTACCTCGGATGTTCTTATCCTTTCAAAGTTCTTTCATTTGGTTGCCGTTGTTAGACATGTGAGTTGCTTTTGTCGGACCATTGGCTCACTAAAAGGCGCTTTTATGAAGGTCAGAATGATGATGGTTGAGGGTACGGTGAAAATCTTGTGGGTTCGACAAAAGCATTCATTCGTTTCCTTATCATTATGCTAGACATTTTATGTATAACTCGCTAGTTCATATTACTTAACCAGTCATTGGCTTCTTACTATCATTCACTTTCATTCAGACGGAGTATACTGTTTGTATCATTCTCAACATCGTACAAGTAACATACTCTGCTTTAATGAAAGCATCGAGTTTTAAAAGTCTCAGTGTTAAGAATCATTGAGATATTTCTTGAAAATAGGACTAGTAAGGAATGGAAGATCACAGGAGGAGGTAAGAAGAAAGATAAAGTAAGAGTATGAAATGAATAAAGATAAAAGAGCAGATAACAATTATTGCTGCGTTGCATACCGTCTGAGGTTTGGGTCCCAAGCCAGAAACTGAGGATTAGTATTACTTATTCAGTTTCTGTGGGTTCGTTGGCTACTGTTTTTACAAAATACAGAGAAAGATTTAGAAGAATAAAGTAAGGGAAGAAAAAGATATAAAGAGTAGGATTATTATTATAACTGTTTATATTTGTTATTTGTATTTCCACTGGATGTTGCAGACTGGGATTTAAATCTTCACTACTCGGGTCCTAAGCTTATGTAATAGTGGCACCTAGAAGTGAAGAAGTATTATCCTTTCTGGTAATTGTTGTAGCATAATGCATGTGCCACTGCGCAATTTTCCAATTGGTAGTACGTATATTTGAAAAAGAGTCTTTTATGGAAATGGTTTGATTTTATTGTACTTTTTTAGTGAAATAATGGGTAAATGATTTTGTCCATTTCAATTTTTATGGCCTTAATGCATAGTCGCTTTTAATCCTCTCTGAAAGAAAATTTCTCGGATCATCGTTAGTTTTCCATGTTAACCCTACGATGTGGTACTGAGAATCGTGATAGAAATTCTAGTGGATCTGATCCTATTTTAAAAATTGCCCTTTACGTACTGTTGGATTTTCTTCAAAGAATGTCAAATCTCTCTCCAGATAGTAGTAATACGTTCTTCATTACACCCAACCATTGTGAAGAACTGAAGCAATGCTTACTTCACGTTTCTTATTCAGGTTTACACGGGAGACTCAAAATGTTGTGATATTCATTCATGGTCGTGAATTTCTTGTACTTTATACAGGCTAATGATGCTATTTGTGGGAAATAAACAACAAGAGTTGTATAT
This sequence comes from Dipetalonema caudispina, assembly GCA_013365325.1. Classification (NCBI taxonomy): domain Eukaryota; kingdom Metazoa; phylum Nematoda; class Chromadorea; order Rhabditida; family Onchocercidae; genus Dipetalonema; species Dipetalonema caudispina. The sequence goes on along the minus strand of JABVXV010000011.1, from coordinate 562,918 downwards.
ATGAAGTTAATCTTACACAGTTTCGATCGCGGAAGCATTAAGATTTTTATTATTTCAGTATGTTTTAAATGCCCTCTGGGTTTAAGCATGGCGCAGATTCTTAATCGATAATGGCAGGATGCTGAACTGAACAATGCTTTCTTATAAGTTGAAGCTGTATAATGTGGTATTTGAAGGCATTCCTAGATCAATTTTCTTTTTTAAATTTTGAAACAGAGACGGTTAAAAGAAAGTTCAAAATTGCAGCTTTATCTTTGATATAATATCCAAAACAGCGGACAAGTTCTTGCAGTTTGCAATATCGCCGTGAGTTGTATAATGACCTGTGTAGAACTATTTATGTCGTACCATAATTTGTCAAATGATCTTATGATTAGTGAAAAGAATTTAGATATAATATAGAGTCCATTTTTAAGCGTATCTCAAATTTACTTCTGTCCAGAATTTGAACATCCTTCACAAACTGCTGCAGTACAAACCGAGGAACTTTTCGCCATTTCTCTTTCGTCACTTTTTATAAAATGTGCTTGCACGGTTCACTTAGCTAAAAGAAGGCCTCGTCACGTAAGATCATTCTTTTCTATAGCATTGTGAATAACAGAACTTGAAAGCTTCCCACTTCCAAAACCTTTTCTTTTTATTTCCTTGCACCTCGTCTCACATACAGGTTATCGGGAATATGTATACAACTAAAATCTTTCCATAAAATTAGCTTCTTGTGCTTCAGAGTTGAGGGAAAGTACCTCATTTTAAGTAAAGCATAATAAAATGAAATTTAAAAGAGAAAGAACAGTTCGAAATTGAACATAGAAGGATAATTATGAGAAAAAATTACTTCAATGAGTTTTTTTGACGTTAAATAACTAAAATGGAGGTATCAGCAGAGATCTGAAACGATGGCTCGGTGATGTCGTTGGTATGTATCATTGTTATCATGTATATTATAAAGTGTGACCCTGGCAAAAATATAAAAGCAATTAAAAATGTAGCTTTTAATGAGCCATTTTTTGTTGGTCACTTTTCTCATCATCCAATAATGCCGGGGGTTTTGATAGTTGAGTCTTTAGCTCAGGCATCTGCAATATGCATTTTAGGTGGTAAAAGAAGTCAAAATATAATTAAAAATACAATTATTTATTTTATGTCTATTAAAAATGCAAAGTTTAGGAAGCCAGTTGTTCCGGGAGATACGTTAGTTCTTCAGGCTAATATTAAAGATACGCGTTTGAGTGCATATAAGTTTGAGTGTGTTGCATATGTTAATTGAACTTTAGAAATTCATACTTCAGAAAAATTTATTTTTCTTATTTTTATTCGAAAAATTTCTTATTCTTAGTTGCTACTTCAGAAATTCTTAAACTTTCATGGATCAATAATCTGTGGTATTGTGGCAAGTTAATAGTTTATGAACGTATTTTATTCTTCATGTCGTTAAATTTAGTGTAGGTGGGTCGTTATTTGATCTAAAATATAGCTTGAGCCAGAATCCACTATTTATTTGAACAAACGACTGTTGTTAGAATGTGAAAACTGAAAACTATCATGAACTGACAGCTTTATAACATAATTTTGAACAGGAATAAAAAACAGTAGTCTCCGGCATAATGCTTATTCACAATAAAACAAAAGCCAATTTCAGAAAGTTTGCGAATAACGCAATGGTTTTCCAAGTGGTGCAGCTTACTTCTAACCTTGAACTTGAAATAAGTGTTAGCTTGAAAGTATCGTGAATAAGCGTGCCACCGAATGGTTGTGTTCAATATTTTGGGATTTGTTGTTTTGGTCTTGTGAAAATTCCAAACCGTAAATGTGAGAAAGATTAAGAATTAATAGAATGAATGGCAATCAAATGGAGCACTGCAGAAGCCCACGGTGTGACAGCAATAATTTCAAAAATATGTAAGCGACGATAATGACTTCTCAGTCTGATGCATGGATTACAGAAAGTGAATGTCATAATTTTATGAGATCATTTCAATGACACAATTGAAAACATTTGTAAAAAACTCCTCTAAACAGTTGATAAAGTTACTTACTGCTAAAGTTATGGAAGTGAGATTACTGTAAAAACTATTGCAGATTCCTGATAAGGAAGTCAGGAAGTAAAATCTGAGGATAGAGTTAGATAAATGGGTTAAAAGTGGAAAGTTGCTATGGTAAGTATGATTGATCTTCATAAGATTGTTAAAGAATACCAAAACATATCGTTTCGAGATTGCTCCATCATCCACTGAGACGTGATTTTCACCGATGACGATAGAAATTTAATTTCTAAATCAAATTAATTTAGGATTAAAAACACCATTTAAAATTTTCAAAACATGATTGGTTTTGCAAATAAAAAGAATGGACAGCAACAGGATGCAAATCCATATTCATTATGTTGAGAAGATACAACATCTAACTGAAATCTGAAGTTTGATATTACTCATGTAACATAATTTCAAGAATTCAATGTCACACAACTTTGATTACCGATATTTCCGTACTTCCTCATTTCTTTATATTCGCCATTGCTTATAGATACTAATTTTTGACTCACTGACATGTTGGTATCCAGGTGTAAACTCAGTTATGATAGGAAGTTTACCATTTGTCGTAGGAAATACAACATTTTTCTTAGCGGATGAAAGGCCGCGAAATGTGCAGTGTATTATGAAAGGACCCGAACTTGAGTGACCGTATTTTGCATTATCTCATTCTCAAATGTCTATCAAAGTTCAAATCGTCTCTTTAGTCATCTGTACTTAATGACGTCCTTGTGCCTCATGCTTTCATTTTATCAGCAAACTCAAAAATTGATTAATAACTTTAAGGGATCGACATCAGTTTCTATCGTCAAAGCGGTGAGAGGCAACATAAACGGCTAATATAAATTATCATCAACAGAAACTTGGAGAGGCGAGACCTGAACCGGTTGATAAAACAAATTACGTTACGTAATTTTGAACCTCCTTTACCTATCTTTTTTATCAAAACACCAAGTTCTTACTATAAAGGTTGCTTACCACCTAATTTTTGATTCACTTGGGTTACCAAACCTATTTAGAAATACTTAACATTTATTCTCTGATTAAGTAAAACGCTATTGTACTGTCCAAATTTGTTTTTTAAAAATGTTATACTTGGCTATAATTGACACGTTGTACTAAAGCTATGATTTGTATCCGTTACGAATGTTGTGCCTTTCCTCGATTTTCCCTAGAAAAATTTTTACTTGAATGCCAAATTTTATGCAAATTGTCAACTGATAATGTTGAATGAGTTACAAAAGCGTTTGCTACAAACTATTGTGTGCCTTTGTCACTTAAATTTTGGGCCATTAAACTTGCTAACTTTTTTGCCTGCTGAATTTTTGTCATATTTTGTATATTAACCTTTAGGGTTTAATTGTTACACTTCTTCTCTTGTGATCATTCCCGAACGCATTACATCTTTTGAAGTAACTAATCAATCTAATTATTCGTTTAGCATATTACACCAAGGTCTACTTCATTTCTTTAACCCAGAATGACCTTGGCTAAGAAGATAAAAGGTGAGAATCGAATAAGTGGCGAAGTCGATGTTTTAGTAAGATACAGCAAATTTTATTGGAATTGAACTGAACTGATAAATTGTTGAAATCAAAGAAGTATTTCAATAAATAGCTCACATCGACGGTGTTGCATTCTTCCATGGCATATAGTGGACAATGAATATATTTTCTTAGTGAATGTTGTAGGACGATTTGACTCATTCATCTCATTTCTATGTTCAAAAATAAAACAAAATTCTGATAGGTTCATCGAAGAAATTTTCTGCTCAAATTCAAAAGCTGATGAACCTTTAGAAAATGTGCAGACAGATGGTCAGGTAGTAGCCTATTTCCTCCACTGTACAGATTCTGACATCAACTAACAGGTGCAATTCAAAACAGAGCAACGACTTTTGTACGGATCAAGAATACAAGCTGTATACCAAAACGAGATGCAAAGGGTAACAACGACATCACAGAAATATTGCTGTACCAATGTACAACGTGCTTCTAACTCCGCAACTACTGGAGATGACAGTACTATATCAATACAACAGCATTCTCAGGTAATAGTAGCACTATCAGATACAGAAAACGATAGCTGTACTTCGATTAGCAAATCGATCATGGCAAATTAAACAGTACAATCAATGCTATTATCATTTTTACAATTATTCTTCTCAGCTATCTATAAGTTTCACGAATCTGCCAACATTACCACAAAACCGTACATAATTTACAGCTGATGTAATAAAGATCAAGAAGTAAATAAATCAGCAATTGCTTGTTGAAACTGTTAGCATTAAGTATGGACATTTTAATGATCATTGCAAACAATTTAGCATTCAATAATTTATTATTTTTGTATATCACCGTTGTTTCAATAATATTCATCATTTTTGTTTGTCACTGTTGTTGTTCTACATAATATATTCCAGTACAGAGACACACCATTTATCTTGTTGAAATTGTATAATTTTACCTTGAGGGGAGGAAAACTTTTTCATAATATTTGGGAGATGAAATTTCGTAAAATCAAGTCGTTTGTAAAACTTTATTACATGGTTTGAAGCTGTAGGATTATCTCTTGCCCTCTTTCCTTTGCATAAGATGCAGTAGTCAACTGATGGAAAACAGCTGCCAAAAACTTCGGAACAGTACAAAAGGATCTGTAAACATCCTCTCATCACAAATTTGTCCAAAATTCCAGATGATTCTGATATAGAAGGTAAGAAACGTAGGAACATTCTTATGGTCTTAAAAAATGATGTCGAAAAATTAAAAAATCGGATTAGAATTTGCAGAAGTTTAACATTTCACTACTGATATGAAATTTCTTGAAATTTCGACTGAAAAATATATCAGTCAAAAGAACAGATGGGTCCGGATGTTTCATCCTGATCTTCATAAAGATCTAAGATGTTATCTTTGCTAACTTTGGCCATTTTATGGACCTAACTCTTCGAAAAAAAACTATCTATATTACATAGCCCTTGGCCGCAAGAGATACAATGGAATTCGAGTCATTTCAAAATGTAATCAAAAGTTTCATTACCCATAACAACAAAGTTGCAGTGTTTCCGCTTCCGTATTATTTAACGAGCCATCATAGGTTTCTGCTTAGAGAATAACGAAGATTCTAGAGTATCAGTTACTTTCATTCCGGTAGTTTTTCTGCTTTTTGTACAGTAAATTTCTGTTTTGGCAATCTTCGCAAGAGAAAAAAAGAGTAATTATTCTTGCGATGCACAGGTTACACACAGAAGGCTAATCTTACTAACAGGAATAGCTGTAATACAGCAAGGTGAAAAATCACAGCATAAAAATAAGATTGGCAATTGCTTTTTCAAATGCCAAGTTTGCCATATGTATGGGTTAGCCTCAGCGCTGCTGGTGAAACCGAATAAGATATTTGTAGCACTATCGGTTGAATCAGTTAGAAAGAATGAAGTGTATATGAGGTTGAGGTTTGACGAAGTGTTAAATGCTTTTTCGGAAAGTAAGTAAAAAGGGCCTCCGGTGGTAAGGTGATTCGATCCCTAACTTTTTCAATACTTTTCTCGAGACTTGAGTTGCGAAGAAGATTTATGGGTACATCGAAGAAAAGGATTTCGTAACCCTTGATTTTAACTTCCTGTAAATTACTTAACTTCTTAGGGGCTTTATTATCGGACTTGCACCACGAGTGAACTTTACCAACCTTCATCTTTCTCTCTTCAACTATTAATGTAGCTGATTATTACTTCTTAAAATTGGAATGCACATTAACGTACCTCAATTCATAGGACCTGTAATCGATTCAACATTTGGTTTATCTTGAATATTGAGAAATTGACGCATGCAGGTTGATAGGCTTTCAATGTACCGTTTAGGGAGAAGTAAAGATCGGTGCATTTCATCAAAGCCTGTGAAGGACTAGAAATGTTATGGTGGGATAAACAAATCCTTTCAACAGCTTTGCTGCTCTTAGTCTTTTATTATTTTTTCAATTTTTACAAATAATTCAACTTGACAGGCTTGTAGAAGAATATCGAAAGTTTTATAAGCAGGAATGGATGTTTCAAAAATATTGTTAAAATTAACATCAATTAGCGAAGCTTAATTGATTTGGAAAACCAAGTAAACAGCACTCGTAATACTTCTACGTTTCTGAAGTAAAACAACGTAACAAAACAATCGAGAAACAAAAACAATAGTAATGTCACCTTTCTCTCAGTTAACATATTGTACAACAGGTGAATAGTGTTCAAGCAGTATATTCCACAATGCTGTTTTGAGTATTCTTAATCAGTAAATGAAGGGAAGGACAATAAGGAGAAGTCAGGGAGAGGTGAGAGAATTTTTTAGAATGGTTGTTCCCATACATGACCTGTAGCGGTTAGGTTATGTACGATGAGATTTTTCTCAACTTGTATGAGAACATTTTAATCTATCATCAGGTTAAGATGACTATGAATTAATTATATGTCTCTTGGAATAATTAACTCTGTTCAACATATCACCAAGGGGAGATAGTTGTTGTACGAGTACTTCCTACATTGCAATATGCCAATCTCACACTGTTTCTAAATGGCTTTTATTGAGAAGGATCGATTTTAGATAAAAATTACTTCAAACGCCTTTTGGATTGTAATAGAATTTCGATCAAACAACCGATGAGTTACTTCCAAATGGTATAGACTGTAGAAATTTTGACGCTACAGTTTGCTTGAAGTCAATAAAGCGGTGCTTCACTATACCTTTCTCAGATTTGTATACAAATTTCCGCTTCCCTGACTTTGCTAGACAATTTATTAATAAGTTATAGGTGCAGTAATCTGTAATATAAGTTGTAAGCACTGAATAATTCATATATATACAAATTTGGGACTGAATTTGCTGAATAATTTATCATTGCGATATACCTGCAAAGGATACAAATGTTTAGAGAATGCAGCGAAGGCAGAAATAATACCATTATGAATTGTGGCCAATACCTCAAGATAAAGTAAAGCAGGAATTAACTCAATGTTTACTCACCAACTATAGGCTACTCCAGCAAAACCTGTAGTGTAGGAAAAACGCTTGATTAATTTGGCGACATTGATTTCTTATGGTTATCATGAGACATCAGATAGTTGTTGACAATAAAATTTTTTTTTTTGAACTTCTTGCGTCCTACCAAGCAAACAAACTGCAGTACACAGTTTTCCGGAAATTTCAACTGTTTTTTTTTTCAGCTTTTAAGATTTCTCTCTATGCTATGACAATAACAACTGTATCAACTTTGAACTAATCTATGGATGTCATCGTTGAATTCTTTAGCAAAAGGCAATGAGAAAGGTCATATCTGATTTATAATTGACTGATCGAACGTTCTTGTTGCAACACGTCCTAATTATTACTATAACATATTTCTCCAGTCATATCCATCAGTAATAGAATTCGAATAAATCTAATATTGATTCATGACATTGAACTTCAACTGATATTGTTTAGCAAAGAAACGAAATATTATCATTCTTAATCAAAAATGCTACAAAATTCAACACATCTACGGACAAGAAACAAAAGTGCTGCTTCAGTTTATTGTCAAAAAAGATCTTCGTTGTTTACCTGTATGTTAGGCAAGAAGTCACAGGTACTTGTAGAAATGAAAGAGAACTTCAAAACTTAATTTCACGAGCAACAGTTAAAGCTATAGAAAGCACCGATTTCGGTTTGTGAAAAACTTTCGGCTTGAATAGTGTAAGTAATTTGCAACAGTCCATTTATCTTATCAGTTTCTTTTTGGTAAATTTTTCTTTCAACAATGTAGGAAGGTTATAATAATAGAAAAACAAATACACTGTACGATAATAAAAACTCAGCGTCTTAGTGCTGGAGAATATTGATTAATCGAAATGAAATAAATTTCTTTTCGCGTAAAGTTTCGATTCGAAAAATAATGCAATGCATCTTTTGATTTTGTTTCTTAAGGAAAACCGTGTAAGCGATTTTTTAACCGAAAAATCCGATAGATGCATCCAGTTGGCAACATTTTGGTATTGTGGACGGATATCAAGGCATATTTCTGAAATAGTGTAAAGAATTCTTGAAAGATATCAATCTGAGAGATGGATTAAACCCAAATTGTCTAAAACATTAGTGACTTCATATAGATTTAAGGGAAGATATGGTGTTTGATGGTATTAGAATTCATGAAAAGTTGAGTCAGTCGTTCTGACATATAAATGCGCCATCTTGGAGAAGTTGTACTGCGTTATTGTGATCTATAACAAACTTCTAATTTGGATGATGATGATAGAGTCATGAAGTATTAGAAAACCTGCAAGGAATTACGTTAACTCGTATGTACCATAATTTCATTAGTTTTAAATCAGTGCTGTAATTAAAGTGATTAGTTTTGATTACCTATACTATTCTGTGCAGAACAGTTTTAGGAAACAGTAAACAAAGACAGAATTCTAGAAACAAAATTTAAACTGGACAAGACAGTTTAAGTTACATCAGTATCTAAACTTATTTCAAGTTACTTGTCAACTTCGGTTACCTGAAATAGAAATCCAACCAAAATCCTTCCAACTGTAATGATAACTAATAAACGTAAATGGCAGGTTGAAAGAAACCATGCGAAAATCGTGAAGAACAATAGAATAAGACGTAAAAATACATGAGACAAATCTGACAGTTCAAGTAATATTGAAAGTTAAGAAATGGTAACGCAACAAAGACAGAAATACAATATACACGTATATCTTGATTCAAGTTATCAACGAAGTTGATGGAAGCAAAAGACGTGAAATAGCCAAAAAAAAAATCGGCTTACCAATGGTAGTCGGAAATCACTAATGGTAAACTGGGCGAGACTCAGGTTGGTTGTAATTAAACCCGAAAAATGAAACTGAAAGACTATTATTGGGGCGCAGAACTAACCGGACATCAAGCACAGACTGTATCAAAATAAGAATAGAAACCGCATATTTCAGTTATGTCCTGATAAAACCATTTGATCACCTTATCACAGAATTACTCATATCAACTGTAAGTGTCTACAAAATCAGATCGAAAAGAAGTATAAATCAGAAAGTGATGGGCAATGAGAACATAAAGTTTGCTTTGGAAGTTCGGAAAGCAAAATGATTATGCCATACCAGACGATAGCAGTTGAATTGAAGAAAAGATACTTGAAATCAAAGACTCCAAAAAGTTGGACGATAATTACTGAAATGATGGTATGAGTGTTTTATGCTTTGTCGAAGAAGTTGAGAAAACATTTAATGACGAGATGGATAGAATAAGAATGAAGCAACAACTATAGAAGACAACAACAACGGTTATGACATATATAGCACTACCTCATCGAATGTTGTTCCACGTATAGCATCCGTTGGATCATACAAATAACTTGTTCAACCACAAGACGTTAGTAACAACAGTCACAGTAATAGTGATACTGATATTAACAGTAACTGTAGCAAGCGATAATATTATCAGGATGGAGCAACAACTCCGTCGACCAGAAATGTCAAATGATTCACGATCAGTGACACACTACGTCAAAAAGGGAGGTAATTGTGCGGATAAGAAAGGAAGAGATACCAATGGGTAATACAAGAAATCTATATCAAAAAGAATTGTTGAGACAAGGAGGACCGCACATCAAGTTTTTCACCATTACCGGCATTAGTACTTGCTGATACACGAGACCACCCACGACGCTGTTGCTCACTGAAACAGAAAACACATGTTGCCCCGCGGATGGAACCATTTATGAACAATTTTGCAGTCTTCTGAAGAATGAGACATCTGGAATGATGCAAGTGCGGGGTTGATCGCAACAAGTTGGCCATGTTCATGTGAAACAACCCTGATATCTTCGCTTTTTCTTGTGCTAATATCATTGCAGTGTAAAGATTTCACAGCAAATTATTGAGGAGTAATTGGAATCAAAGCATCAAACTGTTACCGAGGTCAACCACTTTCATATTTTTCATTTTGTTTGCACAGTTCCCGTGTTTTTATGTTTAATGATCAAATCAATACTCTTCCGTTCCTCATCAGATGGTCTGTGTACCCAGCTTGCGCTTCTATCTGACATTAAATCACATGAAGATTGCCATACATATCTCTTCCGACACTTCGGACCTAAATCATATTTCCATACAAAGTAAGCTAGAGCAACCTTATGAAGTTAGCTCTCCTCAGAGGATTAAAAAGTGCAGATTCATTACCTTAATTAATCAGAGTAATGTAAAGGATATAGAAAACAGTTTATTTGATTTATTCAGTTGAATCTAAACTACAATACTCAATACCGCACAAGTGAGTTCGATATCACCTATTTTTAACAATATAATTGCTAAACCATGGACAAAAAATCATTCGTTTAAAAAATGATAAAAGCAATACTGAGTAATTCTTTCAGAATATCGAGTAAAATTCCTTATGGTTGCAACTACTCATTTGTCTGAGCTATTTGAGATTCATTTTTTACTCAGCCGAAAAACCCTTTGCTTAAATCACTTCGAATTATAAATGCATCCATAATATCCAGAAGAATTCGTGTCCAAAAATAACGAAACGTTGAAGTGTAGAAACCTAACAGTCAATACAGGATGTAATATTTTCTTTAATGGATGAACTGTTGCCATCGTGGGTTATACTGGAACCAACAATGCGGGAAGCAATCTCAGATGGTCTACTACTGTTGCACTTCCCGGAACCTGATGGGAGTACCATTTCTACTAATGATATCAAAAAGGGCATCACAAATACTGCGTGCAAAAATCCGAAAATACTGCATAGTAGAACTGTTTTGGCAAAAATAATATACATATAAACGTTGTGAAGTAGTAATGGTATGATACAACTGATAGTCGTGATCGCTGCCTAAACAAAATAGAAGTTAAATGGAGATTAGAGAATGAATCATGCTTTATCTGCTCGCAAGCGAAAATCTGACAACACCTGTAAGCAACATTTGCATTTTGATGTAATGAAAGGATCTTTATTAGCATTCAGCGGAATAAAGTATTGAGCAATTTCACGTTGTATTGTTGCGGAAATTAAAATGCCTAATAGATAATGTTAGTATTATTTATCATTGACGATATTTTTGAACGATGCTGCCTGTTTTAGAAGAATTCCTTGTCTTTAGTTAAATGAGTTTTGACAAATCTAAATGAAGTAAATGTATTACTTGAGCGGTAGGACCAAAAATAGTATGTAAAGTTCTGGCCATGCGTTCTGTTTGATTTATCATAGTTTCGGTTTCCAGAAATAAATGATAGCTAATATGTGATACATAATCAACAGTAAAGCCTGCAGCCATAACGACATTCACCATCAACACCACATCCAACTCTGCTCTCCACAAATGTAGACATCCCATCACTACTGTAACAACATTTAATTACAACAGTAATTTTGAGTATTATAGCTTAACATCTGTGAAGTAGCACCAATAAAAGTAGGAGCAATCCATTTTCTATTAGTACGCTCGAAAAGGTCTGTGATTTCAACACTGTTATGTAATGAATGGACATATCGCTTCAAGTGATCAAAATAATGATCTCAACTCACATCTTACTTGTAGAGTCTTGCGAGAAATCAACATATGATAATGAAAGCATTATCACTTTTATATAATTTGCAACTTTAAATATGATACTAACTAACGTGTGATGATTGATAATAGGGAAAGTATGGTGCAAATGGCTATTCTTATCATCGGCAGGAAAAAAAAAGAAATGACTGCCATAATTACAACCGTAATCACTACTGCTTCCAAAACTGTTTCTTTGATTGATAAAATGAGATCAAAGATATGTGAATCATAAAAAAACATCGAATAACCACTGGGAAGTAGTCTTCGCAAATCATTCACAACAGTGGCACGATCTCGCCACTTTGCAAATCCTTGCAAGCACAATTCAAATGATATTTTATTTAGTGACAACAGCGTATTGCTGAAATGAAGTTTGTAAGAAAGCAGCAAATCATTACAAATATCTCTTAATGAAGTTGATTGTTAAACAGCTGATAATCTAGCGAGTGAACGAAGCAGGCGGATCGAATAGTATATTTCCTAGAAGAGACTATTTTAATGACAGGAAGGACATTGAGGTGTTTATTTTGAAAATGTTTTATGATTGAATCACTTGCTCGAGGTAAATCAAATTTACTTTTTATGATTATAATTCAGATAATATGCAGTTTCTGGATATCGTTTAAGAAAACTGGGTAACTGGCTGAAATATTCCTGGATATCAGTTGATAAAGGATGATAAAGTTGTTCATAAAGTTCGAGCCAGGTCGTGAAATTATGACATAGATAATGGAATGATGTAATTCGCGCCAGATCATCACGTAACACGGTGACATTCCTGGGCAGTTCTGTCACTATTATTCTAATTATCTGGTGATCTCCATAAATCTATAAAGTCTTCCGTAAATTTTCATTCGTTAATCTTCAACAATTTATTACACCTGGAATTCTTTTTTGGGTATTGTGAAATTAATGAGAAAAAAAAATTAGTTTCGACAAATCTATATCATTAGAGTCCTTGAAGAAAAGCAATTTATTTGAAGTTTTGCAAAAGACTGGACCAACTTTATTCATCGAAGCAAAAGATCTTGCAAGAAACGAATTATCGTCAAATGTTTTTTCAGGAACGAAATTTTCTTCCATGTTCATAGTCATAAATATACAACTTCCAAGTAAAGCAAACAACAGCAACAATATGGCAATATGGGTGAAGGAAAAGTTTTGGAGAAAAGTACTATACATTTTGAAGTATCGCTTGGGCCTGAAATTACTAGAACTTGTAATGAAACACTCAATACTGATCATTAATCCAGAAATTTATCTTTAATTGTAGCAAAAAACTAACACGTGGAATCCTTCAGTTTTATTTAATGGTACTTTCCTAGGACAACAGACCAGTAATTGAGGTGCAAAAACAAATAGTTCCAATAGCCAACACAATGCAAATGCAATTGCTGAACAGAGACAAAAACGAGCAATATCCGTCGATGGCGACATAACATATCCTACCTATAAAAATGAAAACTTTGAGACCACTTTTCAAGTTAGCAATGAAATACAAACTACGAACGGATGAGTGTTAGAATCTTGAAGGAGTTATGAGTAAAAGTGCCTAATTTATAATGGGAAGAAATACTTTATTAAAAATTAGAAGGATGAAAATAAACAGTTAACGTACAAGAAATGCTGCAACATTTGTAAAGGAAGAAAGCGTAATAGATGGACCAATAGCTGTATACATCATGTGAAAACGAGAATTGACTACAGATTCTGAATAAAACCAAAATTGCATCAACAAAAACGAATCGTCCACTCCAACACCAAGTACTAAGAATGGAGTGACCATCCTGCAAAATGATGCACTTTTTTTTCTTTTTTTTTTTTTATCATTGCTCCATTAGTTCTATGTTGAATTAATTTGCAAAATAAAATGATGAAACAAACATCGTACTGTTGATGTGAACACCCATTACTGAGAACAAACCAAATGTGGCTGTACCAGCTAGCGTTGGACAAAAAATTGTCATGAAAGTTAATAATATATTCACTTTGCGCTTCTAAAATTATCAAATATGGTGCTATGCTTCTTCAAAAATGAAAAACAAAATACAGTCGTTAAATCACAAGCGATCGACCAACACTGGTCTGTTGAGTACCATGAGTAATGTTAAACCAATAACTGATTGATCGGAATTCAAATTTCAATGAACCTGTTCATATTGCCACATAATAATGCCATATACTACAGCGATCATCAATGAAGCTCCGATTGTAAAATAGAAAATGGTTGAAAGGGCCGCCTTTTGTATTTCGTAGTTAATCAATTCATCGCCCAATAAGTATAGCTTCACTTTCGTACCAATACGCTTCTGGAAATTCTGCGTGACTAATTTTTAATAAATCTTAAAATTTTGATGAAATCCAGGTCTATAGCTTATTAATTACAGAAAAGAGCACCCTCTTTATGACCTAATGATACTTTTTTTTTTTAGTACGCTTATTGTGCAAGTCTTTGAAAGCATGCTCGTAGTTTTTATTTATTCTTATGACTTTTTTAATTCGAATTTTCTTTACCGTGAAGTTTTTAGGTATGAGACAGTTTTAGAATTCAGTTACTGTAGTGATACAAGCTGATAAAGTAAGCTTTAGTATAATGTGTTACTTTTTAAAAATATCATGGATTTTAAGTTATGCAGAATTGATGTAGAACGGTTATATCCCCAGCATATTTTGTAATTGCAAAAGTACTATAGTATTATAGATTTTTTGTTGATAAACCTCTGAAATAATTCTATTTAAATTTTGGGTTTTGTTTAACAATAGCGCACATGTATTCGATGATAAATGTGCCGAATGGAGCTTTGAAATCCCGTGGTTTGAGGAAAAGCAGGTTTTTACAGATCATGGGAAATACCAAAAACGGTCATTTCATAACTTCAAGTAAGCTACCCAAACTGATTAAATAATTCATCCATATATCTGTACAGAAAAGTGCCTTACTTTTAATTGTTGATACCATTGTAGTTCAGCAGCTTTGATCATGTCAGAAACAAGAAGATTACTGGCATTGAATTTCATTAAAAGACGTAGGGAAAAAACGGATTTCTCCAATGCTCCGTAGATGATATGATGCACTGATAAATGCACTGAGCCAAGCCTTAGATAGGGATATTTCAGTACAATCTCAGTGCTATTCGATGATTTTGCATATTTCTGAAATTTTCATTGGACCAACATCAATAATGCAAATTGCATTGCCTTATGGAAGTATTTTTCATAGCCATCTTGCTGTTGAAAATTTAACTTTCATTCAAATCAGCTTGTAGTTTAATATCGTTGCCGTCATCACGAGAAACTATAATTCCTTACGATTGTCGTCTGAACAGTGCTAGATGAGACGTATTACACGTTTTACAACCGATTCCATGAGGGAAAAAACGGTCGAGATAATCAAACGTCAGAAGTAATTCATGCATGTAGTAGAGATGAGTGGTAAATAACTAGAAATAATCTAATTAAATCTCAATGACAATGAGGAAACCAATCTAAAGCCTAAACTCAAGGTTAATAGTATATTATTGAATGAAATACCGGAAAAAATTGAAGAAACATTATGAAATTTCAAAAGAAGATTATCAGGGATATCGTATTTTTGTTCATGCACTTTCTTGTTTTCACAGAAATAAGAAACATATGAAAAGGAAAACCTCTAATAATGAAAAGTGGGTTTCGCTTGAGTAAATTAGAAATTTTTGAAGCGATTGAAAATGTGAATTGTAGGAATGATGCGGTGGAAGAACAATTTGAAGACCACGTATTGCTTCATTTTTCATTTCTCTTATATATTCATCCTTAAGCATCGAACAGCCAGGTTGCACACATTCACCGATAAGCGCCATCTAAAAACAATACCATTGCGCTAAAACTTTCAGTAAATTTCGTTATTTTCTCTAACTTTATCACCAAACTGCAAACAACAACGTTCCTACCATATATGGCATCTTTGTGTAATTGTAAAACTGCAGAAATTTGTTATGTTCTTCTACTGATCTCGAATCCCTACGAAAATAGCCATTGCGGAAGTTTTCCTTGAAATGTACTCTTTGCAGCCCTAGGCTTAGTAAAATACATATCTGCAAATTTGGATTTCTGTAGATGTTATAAGGAAAAGAAATAATAATTCTTTTGTTTATGTCTTCTTCAGACAGCCAGACAGACATATGGATTGTGATAATTTTGGTATTTCTAAAGGATTTATTATATTTTCTTCTCTCTGCAAATAAAACCAAAGCCAGGCCTGAGCAAGTTGTTTCCATCAGTTCATCTCAGTTGGATAACCGATCGAACTAATTTATTACCTATAACCCCTCATTTACAGACTTACCGAAGAATTATTAAAACACCAAACGGAAAGTGGAAACGTTAGAGGAAAAGAGTATAGAGGGGACTAGGAGTTAATTTTAAACATAACATGCTTAAAAGGCTTAGTATTTATCGAGAAAGCAAAGCTATGGTAAAAAAGGATTTAATCATATTTTCAACTTCAACCTCATTCATCTGCCTTATTAAGAATAATAGCACACTATATTAACCAAGCCTTGCATTAGATGGGATATCTTTCTATGATACAATATTAGTTGCAAAAAATGCAGAACTTACGCATGCAGTTATCCATGAAAAGTAGTTTGGATAATTATAGACATAATTACCAAGCTGAATAAATAAATATCGGTGTACAGCCAGAAACGGATTACGCAGCAGATACATTCTTAGCTTCTTTCAGAAAAATTTCAGGAGTTCTCTTTGGCTCAGGCTTACTTATTCGCTAACTTCTCAAATCCACCTCCACAATAAAGGCAGAAATTGTGTGTGATTATGATTCTGTTCAAAAAAGCGAAATCCAGTGAATCACACATTATAATTAGAATTATAAAAATTAGTAACTTCACTGATTCTGATAGCATTCAATTCTTACTATTATCAGTAGTTTTCGTTTATAATTAGTCGTCTCTTCTCGAATTCATGAAAAACAAGTACTTCTGATTTATCATACGATCTCACTCATTTATAGTAAAATGATTTGAAAAAGAAAGCCCTATATATAATTCATCAATTGTCAAGTAAAAACCCAAAAATTATTTACACATTCTTATCATTATTACTAAGTCAATTTGAAAACTAATATTCACCGACACGATGTTCTTTCATTTATGACGTACGGCATATTCTACAAAATCTTCTTTATGTAAATGTAATATTTATACAATTAAAAAGAATTTCAATAAAAATCAACCATTCAAGGATTAAAAACCCAAATTAGATATTCTTGATATATTTCAATAACGAAATAGCACAAGACAAAAAGGAGTAGAAAACAAATGACTGCATTAGCGAATACCCGTGGTAATCGTTTGGAACATGTATGGCAGTAGATAGTATCATTCGGTGATCTGATTCCCGCTGAAATACTCAAAAAATGATTTGGAAAAAGCACAACAGACGTTGTGTACGAGAGCTGGTACATCGACTTCGAGCGGATTTCTAACGTAAAAGACGGTACTTCTGAATACCACCTGCCTTCCCTATTCAGTTAAATGTATAGCGCCTACCAGTTGTAAGAGATTGAGAGTAATATTCAATTTTTCCAACGCATTATCTTCTTCGATTGTGTATTTCTTTATTAGTTCTTGAGTTGCAATTTTGCTCATTTCTAATTCGTGAACTATTTCAATCACATTTATCATTTATTCATTCTTATCAAATTTATATTTTTTTTTATCCCTTACATTTGATAAGATAATAGAATTTCAAATCCATTTGTTTTTTAATTTCATATTAACTTATGTGTTAATGCAAAACGTTCCTGCATGATTGGATTTAATTCCTCATATTTTTCAAATTAGTGACTAAAACTAATTTTGATACAGCATTTCGATACTTTCAAAAATATTTGAGACCATTTTCATTAATCTTAGATTTTCTGGATGTAATGTAATCACCAATCAGTAATCTATAAATTAGCACGAGTCAACAAAACAAAACATTGGGAACATCGAAATAATGAATGAATACAGTTCTATAGTGAAATGTAATAATAATTTTTACAAAATACACTAAGAATCAAATTCAGAAGAACAACAACAAAAAAGGTATAACAACAACAGTATGTAGAAAGCCAAGTATTGCAC
Organism: Dipetalonema caudispina; assembly: GCA_013365325.1. NCBI lineage: Eukaryota > Metazoa > Nematoda > Chromadorea > Rhabditida > Onchocercidae > Dipetalonema > Dipetalonema caudispina. Next base: position 545,187 of record JABVXV010000011.1, on the reverse strand, counting down.
ATAGTATGATCGTTTCGGCGAATGTGACATACATGTAAACGTTATAAAAGTAAAGAGGCAAAACGCATATAAATGTAGTTATTGCTGCCTGAAATTATGCAAAAAATATATCCAAAATTTAAAAAGATTGAATTCTTTTTCAGGCAGATGATTTTGTTCAAAACATTCATCTTAAAAGTGTTGAAATGGTAATCAGAAAATGTAACCTGTTAAACATATGAATAGAATAATGGCAGTTGAAAGGAAATTCTACCAAAATGTATTTTACCTGAATGGTGGCATAAGTGATAGCTTCTAGCGAAGACGACATTCGATCTATGGGAGGCAAGGTTGCATTCATCACAAAATAGTGATAATTTATATGTGCCCCATAATCAATTGTCAAGCCAATTGCCATCACAACGCTGATGGTTACAATGATATCCATATCAGCACCCCAAGCACTTAAACCACCCACTATTCCTGTAAATACTGCACAATCATTACATATTAAACTAAAATGACCTCAGAAAGAACAACTTTGCACAACACATATCCGTTGTCGGAACAAAAGTGTTTCATTAGAAACTAAAGTTTCAGCAAGAGGATTACTTAACAAGATGAGGATAATTCGGACACCTGCCTCGAAATACACATTATTATGAAATTACTTCTGAACCAGAAATGCAATCTATAGTGGCAGATCTAAACTGTCAATAACACGAACCTCTTCCATCCTTCTCCCTCACCACCACACTTACTTCTTCGTTGGACCACTTACTACGTCAAATAACTTGAAGATAATGAAAATGAAAGAATTTTTTCAGTAATTTATGAAAATGTAGCAGACCCGTAGTGACTGAAATCATGGAGAGCAGGACAAATGCAGTAGCTCGAACGCTTGGAATGAACAGTGTGCAAAGGATAAGCATGGAGATGAATGTTATGACACATGATTGAAGCATCGTTTCTCGAGCTGTCAATATGATATCAAATAAAGTGCAGTCGTAATCGTATACCAGCATTTCTTCAGGCATCTTTTTCCGGATCTGCTCATGAATAAAAGCTCGATCACGCCAACTACCATATCCATGGATGCACAAGTCAAAGGATATCTTGTCAACTCTTACAATTCCACTGCTAAAAATTTTCACTAATCACTTTCATCTTCCAATTTTTGACTTACGATTATAGTGTGTAAAAAGAGAATGATACCGTCTTGCAACAGAAACCTTTGTCGCAGTATTTCTAGACAAAATAAACACTTTGTTACAATAAAATTAATTTGTCCCATATCATAATCTAATGTAAATTCTTTAAAATGCTGTGACAAAAAAATTTCTGTTGCTCAACAGTATTCTGTTTTTCTGATGAATGAAAATTTTCGACTTTTTTAAAAACACATCAGTGATGCTGATAATTCCTTCCTTTTTCTAAATACAGAAAGTGAACAAATAAAATCTTCAAGAACCTATCGAATCGCAGAACTAAATTTTTTGCCAATTCGGGATTGTAATCCAAATATTTCATTATATTTCTAAAGAACTTTTCAGTAGTGCCATTTGTGTGACCATATAAAGCAGCGTATTCTTCAATCCAAGTTTTGTAATTTGGACATAAGCAGTCAAGATCATGTACATGTGCCACAATATCTAATAATTCTGTTGTCCTGTCTGGAATGTATTTCATAAAGACAGGAAAGAGTTCATGCTCCATAAAGGCCTGAAATTTTCATTTCGTTTATGTTTAAAACAAGAATAGTAAAATAGATGGAATTATAAGAGAATTATTCCATTTCAATATAATGACATTTTGTTGAAAACAAGACTAATATATTTTGTGCTTTCTAGGTTCACTTTATTTCTTAGTGAGCAGAATGAAACGGATATTGGTTTATTATGCATACTGTGCTTTCTTTTTCTTTTAGAATAAACTTAAGTCAAACTAGATGTTTTATCATTTTGTTTTTGAAGCTTCTGGATATAAATATCGTTGGACTTCGATCTGAATTGCATACACTTTCAAGAGTTGGCAACGAATCAGTGAGGAAAGAATCGGATCGGAATGTTTTTTGTGGTGTAAAATTTTCTTCCATTCGAAGCGCAAAATATACACTACAGATCCAAAAGGGGATAAGAATACACAATAAAATGATTCTGGTGGCAGGATGCATTAAAAATTCGCAGTAACTTTTGAAAGATATCTTGGGCCTGAAAATAACGAACTGCGTGATCCACTATTATGGAATTGCTCATGAAATAAATTTTGATAAGATATTTTAACTAATTTTGCTTTATTTTATACTGGTTCTCTTCTAGTGATTTCTGAAGAACAAACCTTTTGTTGCTTTTCCTTGAAACGTTGAATGAACAAGAGTAAATTTTCAGTAGTGCAGGAGTAAAGACTAAAATTTGAAATATCCAGTCAAGCGTAAGTGCCAGAGCAGAGCAATAGCAAAATTCTCGAATTGCATATGGTGAAAGAAAACTGCCAACCTGTAGTATGCGTTCATTGGAACTACTATATTTCAACTGACGACACATTTTTAATTCTCAACAAGTAATTGAATAAATTTAGCACTCACCATAAAGGCACAGATATTTGTAACTGATGTAAGGGTCATAGATGGACCAATTTCTACAAGGGCTGAAGTTAAGCGAGATGAGGGATCTAATTCAACAGATGTAAACCATTTGTGTAGTACTAGAAATGCATCATCTACGCCAACAGCCAATACCAGGAATGGTGTGATAAGCCTAAAATAAACATTCTAAATTTCAAATGAAATTCTGCCATTAAAAGCATTCAGCACGAAATTAATAAAGAAAGAGTAAGTGACATAAATTTATAGTTATGTAAATACTTACAGTTAAAAAACGTTTAGGCCAAAAATTTGGATGCCATAAACTGTCTGTATCAAATTTTAATCAATACATGCACTGATTGAAAAATAACTTAGTTGGAAAATTAGTAATGATTTGCTCATTAATAGTAGATTTGAAAGATCAATAGCCAACATGGATGAATTCAATGTGCGGCCTAGGAGTGAAAATACAGCAACTGATGTTAAGCCAGCCAGGCATGGACAAAATGTAGTCCATAGCGTCAAAAAAACCGCTTGCAAAAATGTCTGAAATTGTAATCGATGAGTTATTTGAAACAATCCCAATAATTTCGACTTCAATTAAAAATACCAATGGTTGTCAGCTTCCAGAAATAATTTGATATAATCAAAGTAATAAAGCGAAATTATTACCATATTAACAAGCAAGATTCAAATACCATCATAACTGTCAGTAACAGCCTAATGCAGTGCCTTCATTATTTTGGCAAAAAGTTTCGAGCTGAATTTCTGGCAGTTATTTTCAACTTACTGTCTAGTTCGCTTTTCATTCTTGAAAGTAAGATTAAAATTAGAATTTAGTTAAGACTAACCTGATTATAGTGGAGAACTGATAAAAATATGAAGATAACCATTGCAAGTGAACCAATGAGGAAATAGGGCAGTGAACCAACTGAACCCATAAATATTTCATTATTTACAATTTCGTCACCAAATAATTGAAAACGAACACCTGATTCACTTGACTGCTAAAAATTACAGTGGTCAGGAAAACAAAAAAATTCATTTCAGTTAGCTCTGTATTTAATTCAGCATTTATTTGTCAGCATAAATTATTGAGAATAAATTTCAATCGTTAGAGCATATTATTTCAAATATTTCGGAAATTTTTTAATTTTCCATATCTTAGTTATAATTATATCCTTAGACTTTATTTTCTGTTTTGTCTCATTTAGTAATTCACTTCTTTTGCGCCCAGTCGAACAAGACCTTAAGCTTATTGCTCCATTCAACTTCAGTTCGTTTTATACTTGAAACAACATCCTGATGATCGACAAATATGAAGAAGTATACCAGCATGCCAACAAAACCATTACTATAACGCCGAAAGACGTTCCTGGTTGTGAAGTTGATACCATAAAGATTCATCTTTGGATATCCAAGCACTGCATTTTCATTTGATTGAATTTTGATCGCTTCCTGAAATTGGCCTCGTTGAATAAGGTATTTGTAACCGGCTGTAATATTCCTATTTTTTTACTTTTTAACTTCAGCAAACATGAATGAAACTAAGTTGATTAATAACTTTGAAATCTAAAGCTCCAAAGTAACTAAGAAAGAAATATTGTCTTCAAACGAATGGTAGATTATACTAAAGATATTTAGTACCTATCGTTGAAATACTAACCGAAATAGCTTCATAAAACGGTTTTGAAGAAAGGTATACATAAGAGCCAAGTGTTCTATTCCGAAATTCTTCACCAACTAAATGCATACGTAATCCTCGTTCTGCTTCTTGTTCCATAGCAATAAACTTATCAGGTCGTAGCATGGAACCACCGTCGACGCTTTCACCAAAAAGTACTATCTGAATTTATGTAAATATAGATTTCCTTGCGATTATTTTTCGCATATGATCCTTTATTCTAATATTAGAAAAGTTAGCAACAGACAAGTGGAGGAGGCAAGCTCTTCTAATAATAATAATGAATAAGTGAGGATAACCGTATATGGATCGGACGTCAAGTTATAAAATCTTCGATAATATTCCCTCTCTGACCATGATTTTGACAATGGAGTAGAAAAGTCTGTGCGGAAATCATTTTTGAACTCCGCATAGAAATTTGCGGTACACACCGCTAGTGCCACCTGAAATTATTTATATTTTGTATAATAAAAATAAAGGTAGTATGAGACAAAGAAAGAGAAGCAAGCGAATCCAGAAGTCAGGGTCTTTCAAAAGTTTGGTGTTTCTTCAATTTGATTGCTTTTTTTTCTTTGATCTCTTTCTCAGTTTCTCTTTCTGTGTCCTCTTCATCAACAATCAAAAAACCTTTTATATCACTGTGTTTATACCTTGTATCTTAAAAGATTATAAAAGGGAAAACAGGCTGTAAAAAGGATATTTGCATCTAGATCGAGAGAAAAATAAAGTAAAAAATCCTCTGTTCCTTATGTTTATCACGAATGGATAGCATTCCACAAAGTGAATTAAAGCGACAGCATGAATATCGGTGCAGTATAGCTCAGCTGTTTGCTTTTCGTGGATGAGTAGTATTTATTGGCAATAATTCTCGTAAAAACAATGAAATGTTTCAAGAAATGATCTCAAAAAAATAAACTTGAAAATGATGCAAAATGTTGGCATGTTGAATGGCATTGCCCAGATAGATATCATTAAGCTAGAAGAACGATAATATGCGCCTAAATGTAAACCATGATTTTCATTCATAGTAATAAAGATTTTCGAATAGCTCAAATTTTATAACACTTTTTCCTGAAAAAGGAGACTCAAAAGAACCGTATCAACACTACAGAAATGAGTCGTAATCGTAGGATGAAGTTGAAAAACAACAATTCTTCTTGATAGGGGGCAAATGAAGGATAATGCCTATCATATTCCGTCTTACCAAAAACAAAACTCTTCGTCAAAAGAGCAGCCAACGACCTAATACAACCTAAACGAGATCTTCGATAAATTGATCACTTATATGACAAAGGTAGAATGAAACGAGTAAAAAAAGTGGGAACAGCTAGCTTAGGACACATCAAGTCATGGCTAAATTCGTCATATCGTCACACTTAAAGCGCTGGAAACCTAAACGATCTTGGTAAGTTTTAATAATGAGATCAATCTGACATGTGCAGTAGCTTAAAGCATAATTGATTGGTATTTTCAAAATACTTGAGAAAAAAGTGCCACTTTAAGTGACTTGTCAGGTCAGTCAGAATTTTTGCTCCTTCCATGGCACTTATTAATTAGAGTATTTGTCTTCAATCTTCAATCTTTTTTCAACAGTACATTTATTTCAATTTCAGTTTCGACAATACAACCACTTTATTTGAATGACTAATTAAGGTGAAATGTTGAATGATTTTTTTTTTTTTTTTTTTTTTTTGATAAGAAGCAGTAGGACTAGAACTTGAAGTTCACAAAGAGATGGTGTTAAAAGATAAATACTGTAACGAAGAAATTTCAAAATGAAGCCTTATTGAATTTAAAGATGCGATAAAATTCAATTTTGGTTGGAAGACAAATTGAACAAGAAGAACGTTTGTTCTCTGTCATTAGAAAACTGGAATGGATTCAATCTTTTAATTTCGAGAGTCAACATAGTCCGAGAAGGCTATTTTTAGATAGAATTAATGCCGATATTCAGATTTTCATGAAAACTTCTACAAGGTGAAGTTTCTAGAGCTGTTTGTAAGAATCAGTTGACGACTGAATACTTTTAAAGTTCGTGACGATAATTTTCTTACTTTTTGAATTACGAGAAATAATCGTTGTAAGCACACAGTAAACGCTTGATACATTAAAATAGTATCCTCTGCGAGGCATTCAAAAGATCAGTAAATGTGTCTGTCAACAACAAAGGCTATAATTTATTTCTTATCTGATGTGATTGTTGGAAAACGTACCATAACACATGTTGCCGCTAAAATGATTGGTTCGCGCGCAATCAGAGAACTTAATTTCGAAAAAAATTTGCTGTGAAGTTCGATGATCATCAGAGAATAAGTTGACTGGAGAGGAGCGCAATTATTAGTTGAACCGTACCAGAAATGTGTTCCTTGTATCTTCTTCTGACATTCATTCGTCAATGTGTTTTTATGAATGGATACATTGATGTATGTCATGCAGTAAGATAAAGAAAATACGAGAGAATAGCGGTCGATTTTCTGCAAATGTATGATTTGGATAAAGGAGAAAGAGAGATCTGTAGATGTTTGAAGGTCAGTTACTTCTCCAACATACTCCTACAGTCCACACCTGTTCATATAGCAATAGTGGTCACAACTACAAAAATATGTTGTATGTTTGGAAATGTGCTTTTGTTTTTATGTCTCGTAGCTAAAATTAGTTAATTACTACGATGAAGGACAAAACAAATACTTTCATTAAAGGCAGATTTATGAAATTAATGCATTCTAATGAGATTTTTTAAATTTAAGATGAACATTAAAAGTAATTAACAACTTTGATAAGTGAATAAATAGCTAGTAGGTAGGGAAGTTGAAGAAAATTTTGATAAATAATTGCAAAATAGTAACCCTTTGACAGTTTTTTACAATGTATAATAAATTAGCGAAATGATGAAGCAAAGATGAAACAGGCAGAAGAAACGGATTATTAGCTCAGCAAGTCATTTTTTAAATCAACATTGATCAGTCAAAGCAACACTGAAAGAGAGGACAACATTAATTTGCACTGACTTATTTTTCTCGATTCACGGTTCCTCGATTTTCAATTTTCTTCTGATGATTTTCATCTTAATTTACAGTGTTACTACAGATGGATTTTAACAGTTGAACTCAAAAATTTTGAACTTCAACTAATTTTTTGATTTTTCCTATCTAAAATACGGATTTCAAGTATGTGAATGTACAAATCATTAGTAAGTACCATAGTTGTGAGTTCTGTTTGTCTTTGTTTCTTACTTGAAATTTGTGACAAACAAGAGCCTGAAATCGGAACTCTTTCCCTTTTCATTTTTTATTATCACAGAGATCCGCACCATGGTCTTTGACTTCTTCTGACTGTGTAAGTTCAAACACTTTTGCAGCAGCAAACAACGATCAAGATCGTTACTCATTCAGGGATTGTTACCCTTTTGAATTAGTTTTTTTAAAAATGCAACAATACTTTGCAAAGAAAATTTATTCGTTTTGATATTTTTTTGATCTTGTTATCACCATATCTCAGTAACAGCAAATAAAAGTTATATATCGTATAAATTCCTCTAATGCTGTTTTTACTTTATTGATCCAAGAACGACGAAAATGAAGTCGAAAGCCAAGAAATCCAAATCAAGAAAAACTGGTACATTTCAGGAGGTAATAACACTTCTCAGTAGTAAAACGATACTTGTTTCAAAATGGTACTTGGCGCTCTCACTCCCTCTCCCATTTATTTTAAATAGGTTGCAACAATCTTCTGCAGTGGATTTATTCGAGTTACGGTGCAAACCCTGTTCTCATGGACCTGTCGAATTTTTATGTTCTCAAAACGCTTGCAATTGCGTAGGAAAAAGGAAGATAAGTTATGCCGATAGATCGTCATGGAAAGACTTTAGCACTTGCATGTATCTTATAAATTTGAAACTTTCAAACGTCACTATCTCATCGGCGAAAATTCCTCAATTCTGTCTAGAATCTAGGATTTTTATTGTTTGTGCTCAAGTCAGAAACCCCAAAAAATTGCTTTTTCAACGTAATTAGAGGTTAAGCATATTTCCTCTGCCTTTTTAAATTTTTCCAGTTAGAGCATATATGCGATTGTCCAGCAAATGATTGGATATAAGTATTCCCAGAAATTAAATTTTTTGCGAAAAGTAGTCTGAACTTTTAGAACTTACAGCAGAATAACCACTTATAGATTTACGGTTTGGTGGGAAACTTTGAACTTTCCTCCGCGTTCTCCGATTCTCATATTTCAAGTGAAAGTGCAACCACTTTTCAGAATCATCCAACTGTTAATCACAAGTTTCGCAGGGAGTTCGAAATTCAAGCTTTATAATCTGCTTTAGATGCATAGGAAAGAAGTAAATCCTCAATTTATTGTTTCTCTGAAAAGTTCTGCACGTTTCTTCCTTTTCTGTTTTTTCATTCCTCTAATCAATATGACCTTTTGTTTCTTTCCTGACTGCTAAGTATCTAACCAATCCAGTTATCCGGTAACTGAATATTATAGATAAAAGCTTTATCAGTAGTGTATTTTTGATTTAAAAACTATGCAGGTTCTTCTAATTTACTAATTTGTTGCTGATGGTACATGCATTTTTTCTCAGATATTGGTTTAGAAGGAATTGCATACTTAAATTAGTATGACCTTTTGTTTCTTTGTTTCCTTCCTGAACTTAAAAATTTTACAGTTTATTAATTCTGTTCTTGGCCACCTCAGAAGACAAATAGTTCTCAACCTATAAATTTTCCGAGAAATGGATAGATTTTTTTGTCCTACTGATGATGTTCAATGGCTTCTTTTGCAATTTTAAACTACATTTTGTTACGGAAAATGGAAAATGATTACGCGAAGTATTCGTTAAAAAATGACCCAAATCTTTTCTGAAAGATTTATCAAGCTTTACTAATTCCTCTTGCTTTTTTCATCTTCAATGAGCTGAACAAGGTGCCTGAAATGAATTTATTCTGTTAAGCTGTTTGTAATTTTTCAACTAAAAGTAAGTGAACAAATGAACAGCGTGAAATTAAAGATGATCATGATGATGACACAGAAATCGAGACCCACACTAATACATTAATGGCAGAGCAGAAATTCAAAGAATTGAAAGTCTGTGATATTTAATTTGGTTTCGGGTTTTTCTTTTAATTAAAAATTTAGGATTAGTCTGATGAAATGTCTTTTATTTTTAGTAAGATAATGAAAAATAAAACGAAGGCATTGCAATCTTAAAAGTTCATGATTTGTGCAAACATATGGTTGGGAATTTTCAAAATCAAATGAAAGGTTTGGTGGGATGGAAAGATAAATGCAGATAAATGCGATATAAATGCGGTTTCAAATATCAATTTGTTATTTCAGCTTTAGTTTTATCATTCTGTTTCCGCTCCCATTAATTAACTTTATATATATACTGAAATATTTTAAAAGAAACGTCTCATCCGCTATCGTATAATTACGTAGCGGAAAATTGAAATTTCTGCTTTTAATATCATTTATTTTATCAGTGCGGAGCCCTCATGACTTGCCCTGGACATCCATCATGTCATTAATTTTTTACTCTTTGCTTATTTTTGCGCAAAAAACCAAGTGCAACCTTTTAGTTCATTCTACAAATTTTTCTTCTTTCAATATTCTGAATCCAACACCTCAACTGTCTTAAAGTTTCAACACTTTAGAGCTTCTTTAAGTTGCATGTTACGCTGATTGTAAGTTCTGTTTACACTACGAGAGACTAGTTTTTTGCTATCAAAGAAAAATCGGTTACCGCTAAAGGTTAATGATGATTATTTTCAATTTTTGCTTTTTTGTCATGGTCTGCATGCAATTCATTTTTCCTATGACATTGAAAACGCATAATGGTAGTCTAAAATGCGATTTGACTGTCAAGATTGAAAAGATTGATTGCAGTTCTGTTCGTACGATTGACGAATTATTAATGTACGAAAATGGCGACAATATGACACGTTAATAGTTTTATAGATTGACATATTGCTGACAGACATCAGCAACTTGTTGATTTCTTTATAAAGCGATTTTAAGTATGCATGATTTGTTAACAACAGTAAGTGCACTTGAGAACATCATTAATGCGACAAACAATTACTGTTCATTATCTGAATCATGTATTTAAATAAAAAGTTAATTTTCTTTAAAATACAGCATTCATGTGATAAGTGATGGTAGTTCTTGTGGCAAGTAAGCCTGTCGAAAAAGTGAAAAATAATTACGACGAAGTTTATCAGACAAAGAACATTTTTCAAATATCATCATTTTCCTGAAAGGCTCGTCATAAATTAATATTGAATTCAGATTATAAATGACAAAAATAATGTTGAAAAGTAATCACAAGCATGAAACTTTTATTTATTAAAATTCTGAAAGATATTTGGTACAGTCCACTCTAGTTTCGAGGTTTACTTATAACTGCACATTTCTCGCGGAGGAGTAGCTTGCTGACATCATACCTGAAAAGTAAAACTTGAGGTTATTGGAAAGTGAACTTGTATTTGTTGTATATATATATATATAGGAGAATGCAATCAGTGGATGTATCTGAAAAGCACATGAATTCCGCTCTGATAAAGAAAACAAAAGTTTCCAAAAATTTGTCACAGGTTATCTATACTTTCAAAAATGCTTTCGTTGAATAAGCTCCCAGAAAAAATTTGCCTGTCGGATTCACTACTGGTCATTATACCAGCTTTAAAGGCTATTGAAAAATGGCAGTAGCGAATTTTCTTTGGTAAGTGTAAGTGAAAATTAAAACTATTCATCTGTGTTAATTGGGAAGCTTAGTAGCAATCAGTTTCACATCGACTTTTCAACAAGATATCTCGTACATCAGTTTTCTACAAGAAATGCTTAGTATACTCAGTATTAGCAGTAGTGTCGATAACATCAAGAATGATAACTATATACATCGTTACAAATGGAGATTGAAAACTACTCATTTATAGAAGAGAAATAGATGGTAGCACTCATTTTGTGCAATTGTTGCTCAGAATTTAAAAAAAAAAAAAAAAAGAAAGAAAGGAAGAAAACACTTACTTCATAGCGTTTGAAGCTTAAAACAGTAGTTTCATGACCTGATCTTGATGCTGAAATAAACAATTGCAAAGGTATGTGCAAAAATTCGTTCTCGCTTTACCAATGCAGAAAAATAGCCAATTTAAGAGTTTTTCCAAATAGTTTATATTGTAACAAATTATTCGATCAATACAAACAGTTTTGGATTTTGAATAGACCAGCAAGAATTTTAAAAATTTCAAGATTAAAAGTAAATAAATATGTAAAGATATCTCCAAAGGTCCAAAAGTTCAGCAAAATAATCTACTTTCTCATGTAAATGAAATTTACTACAAACTTTAATTTCTTCGACTGTTTTCCAAGTCAAATTTTCAATACTTAATTTGTGCATTTATTGATAACTTCACCACTGTTGATTTGTGGTTAGGAAATATGTAGTAAAAAAAAATTACTTTTTCCGCCTTGTGTTCTTTTTCTGCTGACTCCTCTGAAAAAAAAAATCTTACGGACAATACTGGTAGTAAATATTTCCAGTTTTGCATCCATTTATTTTGGTACGTTTTTGTTGAAATTTACGAAACAAAAATCAAGGCACAAGTGAAAAGAGACATGGATGTTAATGTATGATGAAGTAAAAACAATAATATTAAGTAATGTACTTTGGAAAGAATGAAATGCTAACTTATGTGTTCATCACTATGTTCCTTATCGTGTTGCTCCTTCTGATCTGATTCCTTATGGTCTTCATCTCCGTGATGATGACAGAAACAGTGGCAGTGTTCACCACTTCCTTTCTTTTTGCTATCCTTATGTTCCTGATCGTGATCATGGCTTTCTTTGTGTTTTGGACAGTGACAATGGCATCGACAGTCCTGATGATTATGTTCATTACGATCTGAATAATTACCTAGATGTTCATGGATATCTTTATGATGATGATAATTATTTTCGTGAGTTTCTGTATCATTTTCATGAACATGTTCATGTTCATGTACATGGCTATCCGTGTCATTTTCATGGTGACGACGGCATTTACAGTAATAATGCATTTTCTTATCGTGTTGATGATCTTCGTCATGATGTTCTTTGCTATGACTTTCATGGCTTCCAGAACAGTTGTGATGTTCATGTTTTTCATGGCTGGAATCGTTGTGGTGTTCATGGTCATGTTCTTGATGCTCATCGTGATTTACATCTGTTTGATTCTTGTGGTCTTCTTCCGCATCACTTCGTTTTATCCGCATCGCTTGGATATCATTCAGAACAAGACAGGTTAAAACCATAGCCACAATAAACATCATTTGCAATCTCTGGGTCGTCATCCTTAACAAATAAGATCACTGAATATGAGTTCTTTTTCAGTATCAACGTCGAATTCAAAACTTGCTTTCACTTCGAATGCTTCAATTTTCAATTATTTCACGATGGAATTAATTAAGATTGTAGTGAGCTTTTGTGATAAGGATAACAAGGGTTGCTAAAGTATAATGCATGAATGAATTCGACCCGAAACAGTTGGACAAGCTGCTTCAAGTTTTTTTTTTTTTTTTTTTTAAATTAGATTCATTTGCGAATTAAGATTGCTTATTCAAGTATCTGATGTATCTTGTTTAGATATCCATGACTTACAGGGCCCCTAACTGAAATGTTTGTAAACTTTAAGCATTCTCAACTCAAAATTTCAATATGTGTCTTTCATCTCTCTAAATTACTATCAGTAGCAAACTTGAGCAAGATATAACAAAAATATTATTTACCGCTAAAAATCTCAGCATTCGAAACTAAAAATTTTAAAAAAGTCTTGCAAATGCGTTGAAGTTTTCGTATTTGTAACAACATTTCAAAAATTTTTTCCTGATTGATACTATCGGAAATGTTAAACTTATCAGTGGGAACATGATGAAAGCAGTATCTCTAAATTATACTTAGATCGCTCATTGTACATTTTATACTCTTACTTTAACAAATAAAATCCTTTCTGCTTCGATTTGATTTTTAAAAGAACTGGAAGACTGTGAAGCAAATATCAAAATTTTTATTTGAAACGAAATGATACAAAGAGTTCGGTATAACTATTGGTGATCAGAAATTTACCAAAGTTACTTAAAACCGAATTCTATAACGCACACTGCCAAAAACCATCCAACAACTGCGAAAGTCAATTGTAACTGTTGTAGCATTTTTATACTACCAATCATAGCAATTTAAAGCTAATGTATACTATGTACTACCATGGAAGCACGCCGTTTACTTTTCCGGAAGAGTAAAAGCGTTGTTGCACTGAAATATTTTCCAAACTAACCATTTCCATACCGTGTAGCTCGAGTCGTATTATTTTTTACCCAATATAATGTCTAGGTACTTGTAAAAGTTAAAATAATTCTCAGTCTATTCGCTCCAAATTCTAAGTTTTTATTTCTTCAGCGACAGAACAGAAGATGCTTGTAAGCATGGAAAACATGAGTATACTGAATTATTTGTACTTTCCTATCAGAATAACTGAAGTGTTCAGCTGCAAACTACTTGAAAGATAAAATACATCTGATCCCCAAAATGATACCACGTTATCTGTCATGTTGTATCAAGCAAAATTAAATGCTTTTCGATCTCACAGTTGGCACATTACTTGTAAACAATGATAACAAAGCTTCAGAATGTTTTTAGCCGCAAGAAAAGACGGGCAGGGAGAAGATTCTGAGATTTGTCGTTCGAAAACAGATCTTCTTCAGTAAGAAAAGTTCATTTTTTAAACTAATATTTTTCTACATGATGTTCATTACGTTGCTGAATGACAAGTTTTTCTTCGCTTCTTCCTGACAAATATTTACAATGTCCTGTAGACGAATGCTGTTTCCCATGTAAAAAGTTATTAAGTGCAGCAGTTGTCCTAAAAGCTACTTCATTCGATCTCAGATTGGCTGGTAAAAACGAAGCAAGAAGGGATCATTGGTTAAAATCGCAGATTATTGAGATATCTATGGAATTTAAATCGGAAGTGAGTCATCGATGACTCACATTCAACTGCATGTATTTTTAAAGTAAAAAAGTATAGCAAATATTCGTCTATTTAAAAAGCTAATTGCTTGAAAGAACCAATATGCATTAAATCCTGTATAATATAAGTATCGAGTAAAACATGCTTTGTGAAGTCTCATGAGTTAGTTATATACAACATTTCCACATAACCATCCTAAACGTCGATGAATCATGCTAGAGTCTAATGTGGGATGGAATTGTTTAATGAAATGTTGTCAAATTTTTTTTTCTTTCTTAATTACAATTCTAATCTAATTTTTCTGCCTTCAATCAAATGAAAATTCCTACAAATACTGCAATAAATCAGCAGAATGAGTTTTTTGTTCAATAAAAAAAGAAAATCTCGTGGTAAATAATAAAAGGAATTGAAGTGTAGGACTGTCTGTGACCGGAAGTGAAAAATTCTCATTTCCAGAATCATTTCTCAATATTTAATGTTTCCCTTTATATGATACTTGGATCATGTTCATCCCTCGAGAGGCAGTTTTCAGATTCCACATATATATATTAAACTTCCTTCACATAAGTGAAATTTTTCAAATGAAGAAGTGAGAACAAAAAATGTACGGAAGTTTAGAATTAGCATGAGTGTCATTAAAAATATTACTACAGACGCAATTTCAAGATTATTTAAATTTTGCTTATGTTATTTTGAGTTCCGCTCGTAAGGCAGGACGCAAAGGTTGTATATTATGTCTGTCTTATAATACGAAATACATCACAAAAATTACAACTCTGATAGTCAGTAAATCAGCATTTCAATAAATTTTAGGAATAAGAAAAATATTAGCAAATGAATTTTATTTCAAAGACAAAAATAAAGTTCTAATTTATCTTAAATAATTGTCAATAAACTTAATTAGAATTCGATTCAACAGTAATGCAAGAAGTTTAGAAAGAAAAGGAAAAAATTACATCAATCAACAATCACTTTAAAGACACTGGTTTAGATTACGGTTAGTTGTACTCTCAGTGTTCGTGTTTGGTTCTTTAAGTACTGATCGGATCGGGTAAAGTGATAACTCCAATTATATTGATTAGGTAACCTTCTGTTGTTAGCCTGTACTTAAAGCAGGAGAATTACCAGCAGAAGAATTAAAATGCACGTCTGGACGTTTGACCGTGAGACAAAAGGACAGTGTCCGATCGCATTTTGCAAAAAGAATGTCTGGGTACTTCTGCCATATTAGTAATACAATGCAAAGACAAAAATGAGATAAAACAAAAATGTTTAGCTTCAGTTAAATGTAAGCACAATATCACCCAGATTACAATCCCATTATGTTGTAGAGATCAAGTTTCGATTACATGAGAAGGATATCAAAATAATTCTATCTTGGAATGAACTGAATGGCCGTTTAGCAATTTACAGAAATTTATGCTATAGTAAAAAAGAAGTCGAATGAGATAAAATGAAAGAAAACCAAAGGTGAAAAGCAAGCTGATGCTCATCCAGTTAAAACTTAAAAATTTCAAGTTGGGATGCAGTTTGTAACAGCTGTTCAAATAACACATAGACATCAAGTGGTTTGAAATTTTCGAAAAAGGTTGCGCTGAAATAGGGGAAGCTAAAATGTTGTTCAAACCTAAGCAATCTATCAGTAACACTCGATCTATTGCTACTCTATTTCTGTTGCTATTTCTTTGAATGTTGCTAACGATGATGATAACGGTTGATATATTCAGCGCAAATCTGTCCATTGTCTGACTTACATTGAAAATAATTCATCCGCAACACTTCCTGTCTCAAATCATCCACATGCAAAACTTTTTTTTTGCAATGAATGTGCACAATGGTACTTCACAAAAATTACCTAAAATGAAGTAGAATAATAGCAAGTTCATTTCATTATTAAATGGCAATCATTGCAATACTTCAGTTCATTAATCCAATTCTTAAAAGCTGCAGATTAAATTAATATAAATGACTGGTATCTTAAACCTTCTTCAAAAGACAGATTTTCGATGAATCGTGAACCTTTCTTCGACTTGATCGCTCACTATGGTTATGCCACGATAACAGGCGCATTATACCAAATGTCTGAATAGCTCTTTAGTTTCTTAAGACAAATGGAAAGTGCTTGTTTGGCATGACACAATCACAACTTTACTGTCACATATCATTAATGTAGTTAGTTGCCTTTCAGTCTTTTAAATTGCAAATATGAACATTTATGGAAATTAATGGACTCATTTTTGAGTAGCCATAGACTTACTTATTGAAGTTTTCTTTTTTTTTTCTTTTATCAGCCTTCAAAATATCGCACTCTGTCGGATTGCGAATAAATGACTACGTGTCACATGTCCAGTCATTGTTTTTTTTTTTTTTTTTCTTAGACATAAAAATGTAAGTTTAACTTTCAAAAATGAAGACTATGAAGGAAGCTCAAAAGGATACTGTAACTATAGCTGCAGAAGCCTATTAACACTTATGGCAACCAAGATGTATTACATAATGCAATTAATTATAATTGAAGAAGAAGAGCTGTTTGGTAAGGAATAAACGTCGGGCAAGAACAATTGAATTGAGATACTGAAGAAGAAGTCCGGAAAGAGAAGTTGAAGTAGTGTTGTAGTGAAAGCTACGCAAAAGACAAAAATAATTTTACAAATGAGGGCGCCATCCGAAAACAGTTGTCTCATCTTGTTAAAGCAGTTCTAAGGTCGTTCGCTTTTTTTGATTGATTTTCTCATCTTGACTTGGCTTTCAGCCGACTCAACTCTGCCTAAAAATGAGAATCAAATATCTTTTGATTTATGAATGGTTTAAAAGGTAAAAACAGACCAGTCAATACTTCAGGAAATAGATCGGTGAGAGCTTTTTATCTTCCTTAAATATGGGGATATTACAACAGGTACAAATTCAAACAGGAATAACTTTGATATCAATGCGAACAAGGAAAAAGCACTACAAGCGATCCTAGATAATATTATTTGATATTAAGGAATCTGAATCTCTTTGATTAACTTTATCAAAAATAATGTGATAACAGTTTGTCGCTAACTGATCCATCTTACTTGCAGAGTTTATAACAGGCTCAAATTTTTGATTGAATATTTATATTCCAAAAGGGTAAGTCACAAATAAACGATGAAAATGAAAGGTTTGACAACGCCACACAAATTACGAAATACTTATGCATTAATCGACAATATTAGTTAAATACTTAGGACTTACGTATTCCCAGGTGAAGTTTAGATGAGCACCTTCCTTTCTTTCATATAATGCAGAATCCAAAGTATACTGTTAATAAAATAAAATCAAGCTACTCGTTAATCATAATTAATATCATTGTACATTAAATTGCAGAAATTTCTAAAGAGTGGTTGGAAAATTATGGTGCATACCTTCTGTAAGGATTTTTAACTGTAATGAATCAACACTGAAATACCTTAATATATATTCGATTCAACCGATCATTTAAAGCATGATATTTGGATAAATCTATACAACTGATCTATATACACCTCTAAGAAGAAATCAATAACAATTTCAACATCTTCATCAGTCAACACTTTTTCTTTTGCACTTTTTATGTATGCCAAAGTGTCGTTTGCAATTTCTCCCAGAGGATTGTTTTTCCACCTCTTGTATAGTGAAATCATTGCCTTACACAGCTCTAAATGAAATACGTTGAAGAGTTTAACATTTTATCGGAAGTTACTAAGCTATTTCGATTCAAACTTCAATTGTGAAAAGTAACACAGCTACGAATTTTCGAAATAACTCTTTAAATAACGAAGCAAACCAACTGCTAATATGAACTAAGCATTTAATCAAGTTGTGAAATGTAACCTTTTGTAGCTACGGAAAAGTTAAGTATTACTTTTTATGTTCGTCACAAACAGAATTTTTTATTTAAACCGTGCTACTCGAACGAACTTACCAATATCATCGTGTTCAACTTCGCATATGTAGGCCAATCTACTCATTTTTCGTTGAATATCATTTAAGAATTCCTGAAATTTTCATTAGCTTTAGTTATGTTCGGTACAAGAATGATACTCTTTCATAGGAAAGGAAAAAAAAAGTTCCACTTGCTTTGAAAAAGTTTTTGGCTAAAACTACAGTAATCATCACAATGACTAAAAATTTAGGAATGCTTGTAATATAGTGTGTTTGTACTGAAGATTAATTAAATTTACGAGTTCTTTACAAGATGAGAAATGTACACATTCATATTTTATAGTTTGAACTTTCCTACGTCCAAAAGTTTTATCTGAAAAGTGTGAATCATTCGAAAACTTTCAAAAACTTCAAAAAATTCAATGAAAAATGATTTAAAAATGCTACATTTATCTTCATCTTGCATCTTCGCCACATTTACTGTCGATTTAACCAAACTACAACATCATCTTCACAAATGCTATTTAGGAAGCTTTTGCTGATAGTATGAAATTGGAAACTGAATAGAATAGGAGCTCTTATTTTTTATTATAGTAATTTTAGCAAGGTAATGTAAAGGTGCTAAAATCTACGTCTCTATGCTTACCACAAACTGTCATCATGTAGATTCTGGAACATCCTTTGCATTAATTTTCGCATGATATTCTAAAGTTGGTATCACAGAACATTTCACAAAAACGGAACTTACTTTACTTATCCTTGTAACATCAGTAACGCTGACCGTATATGGCATTGCGGTAAGCAGTGTTGCAGTCTACAAGGTAGCTGTGAAAATTTCAGCACTTAAAAATGGAAACTGAATTAAATTCAATGCAGCATTTAAAGAGTGAAAACGTTATGGAACTTACTGACTTGCTTATCTGTCGGTAAATCAGAAAATTTCCACATATTTACATCTAAAGAGGCAATCAGCAACTGCTCGCATAAGGTTTCCTGTAATTTATTAGATTATATTTTCATAAACTATCCTTTACAGCTCTAACAATGTGATATAGAAAATTAAAACTTGTGAGAAAAGTTCTGTGAAATAAGGAAGATTTGTAAAGAGAGGTGGTTGACAAGAAATGACATTTTGTAATCGAAAATCGAAACTGTAGTCGATCCTTGCTTCACAATACAGATGGAAAAATATTTCAGCAAACATGTACTGCTGCACAATGGCTGTGCATTTCATTTTTTCGCGCAGCAGTGTTATGAAAGCCAAGTTGTTTGATAATATTGGCTCCGTTAGTACAATTTCCTGAGAAATGACAACAGTTTGATAACTGTTATAGGAAATGAAATTGAAGTATTTATCATTATTTTAAGAGTTAGTAAAAATTTCACAATGGACATTATTATGGATCTAGGATACCGCGATATAAAAAACTTTCTTCTTTTACAAATCTTCGGATATGTTTCATTTAAAAATAAAGCACTTAATTAATGTACAAATAAAGGGATCTGATGCCTTTGAATGTATTTTTAGTTAACGAGTAGCTTTAAAAGGAGAGCATATCTAAAATTTCTTCCAACAAGAAGTTAGCCTTATCAGAGGATAAGTATGCCAAATTTCCGTTTTTGCTGGATTTTTTCTCAGTTAAACATAACAAAATATTAATATGTCCTCAAAATTAGAGTTACATTATGACTCTGAAACTCTAAAATAAAAGTTCGAAATATGAATGAGATCCTACTGAGTTGGAAGCCTAAAGAAGGCAATGAGCAGTAGACGATGGTTAAAAATAAACAGACTGAATGAGACTCTCCGTTTTGTAATGAATAAACAAGTTTTAATAAGTGTTCCTCTTCGACAATGAATGATATCAACTGATTCATAAAAGCAATTACAATCCTTTCCGAAAGCATCTTAATTTATTTGGCACTTACACCTAAAATCTTTTTTATATAAAAATATTTTGTAAATTTCAAATCTAGTTTTCCAAATTAAAGCTGTTTGAAAAGCTTCTCAATGCTCGTTTTTTAATGAAAATTGTCCTCTTTCTTAATTACAATACAATAATAGATGCTGCCGACTCAATGTTCAATTAACTTCATACGTTCCGTTTTTCTTGTTAGTACGATTTCTCACTTTTTATTTATGGAATTTTCGCCGACATCTTAATTACGCCCTATCCTAAAGTTGAATAAGCTATCAAGTATACTAGCTTAACCAGTGCTTACGTGTACATTGCTAAAGATTATTTTAGATTCAGTTCAATAATCTACAGATGATCATGCTAAGTCAGAATATTAGTAGAAATGCATAGATTCGAATTATCTAAAACAAGATTTAAGGCCTTGAATAATTGACTGATAGTTACTATGCATTAGGCTACAAATTCGTTACAGTACAGAATTGGATATCTTAAACTTTGTCATCTCTAGCAGTTAAATTATTTGAAAATAGATTATCAGATAAATGAAAGACACTGATAAAAGTATGCAACAAAACTTAAAATGTTTGTATAAAGGTAACAGATGAGAAAAAAAGCATCAGAACGGGTTTCTAACACTGGCATCATCAAAGCGATTAGTACATTGAATTTTTGCTTTACGTCATGGGAATGAAACTTATTTGTACTATTACTTTGACAATTCATAACAGGTTATATTTTGTAACAAACTCACTTCTCAGATCACTCACAGCTTAATAATGATAAATCGATTAGACAAATCTTCATTACTTATTCCTTAATCATTTCATTTTGAAAGCGTCCGTTCAAATTTGAAACTACAGTGAAATGCTTGGAAAAGAAAATTATAAGAATAAAATAGTGAAACATGTATATATATATATATATATATATATATATATATATATATATATATATATAAAACAGGTTAAATTTTATAACATTTTTTTGGGCATAAAAATAGGGTTGATTATTTATTATCATTTTTTTGATATATATATATAAACCTTTTCCATTTTCGTTATTAATCTTTTTTCCTCACCAAATGACCACCCCTATTTTTATGTCCAGCTCTTCAAAATGTTCATAATGTCAAATAGGACCACAAGTTCCTGTTTTAAATGCATCATCTGTCACAAGCACTTGCCAAGTGTTTTTCTATTACTAGTTAAATCTTTCCGAAATTCGTTTCTTTAGGAAATATGAAGTTCCATGTTTCGAATTTGTATGGCAAAGTGGAAGAGGTGGAGTCTTGAAAAAAAAGCTCCGTTTCTAGTTTTGTTATCGGTGCTGTCTTGAAATGTGGTAAATGCTGTCCACCTCCTCGATTTTCTGATTTTCTTATTTCATTGTCTTAAAAAGTGTTTTTTAAACCTTCTTGCTGAAGCAATTTTGACAGTAAACACTTTTTATCACTTTATTTTACCATTTCGAATTTTTTGCTTTATTCACTTTTTGCTTCATCAATTTAAAAAAAATCTTCAGTATCAATGGATTCCTTGCGAAGAGTTTACGAAATGGAACACTTGAATTATTCCACTGCCAAATGTAGAATATAAATTGATGCTTTTGAAACATCCATTTTAGAAAAGTATCTTAGCAGCAAGTGTCCTACTGACTAATGGGCACATTAATCAAACTGATAATAATAAATCCATGTTAATTCAATTCGCTGGCAGTTACACTGAACAATGTGCAAATTAGCTTGAAAACTATAATAAAATAACAGCCATCTCTTAAGTCTAAAGCGATCTAAAATGAGAAGTTTGCTGATGATGAATCACTAAAGTGCTATTTCTTGGAGTTTTTTTAAGCAGAAGATAATCCAATAAGTCCTATACAAATACAAAACTCGTCACTCTTACGAGGTTCGGGAATATTAACCTGATTGCCATCGATTACTCCTTTACGGACTCACCTTAGGAATCAACTAACCCTACGCAGATCAACTTAACGTAGGAACCCTTAGATTTTTGGTATACGAATTCCAGGAGTAATAATATATGGGAATTTATTCAAAATTCGGGATATTTAATAAATAAAAAAGCACTAGAGAGTTTAATTATGAGCTTCGAGTAAGTACTTCTAATGTTCACGTAGAACTCGTCATTTAATCTCAATCGTTTCAGTGGATAATTATTAAAATCAATTTTGCAATTCCTGTTAGTTATTTATGACAGTCATCATAATCTTGTAAAATTTCGCATTTTCGGCTATAGTAGGATCAAATAAAACTGACGACATACCTAGTATAACCCTTACAACAGTCAAATGTTTGCATAAACAAGGCTTTGCTGTTATCAATATTTGATTCAATTTTTCTGCCAGCTCCATTATTGTTTATTAAATGGAAATAATTTACAAGAGGATACATTCCAACTAAATTCAACAGGATAAATACCATAACACATTGAATAACCAATCTCTCCGGTCATAAGTCATTTAACCATCTCTTTCAGTTCAAATACAAATTGCCTTTATGAGATATTGCCTTGCATATCAATTGCCATCCACCAAATTTTTAAAGCTTTTTGCACTGTAAAACAACTACCCTTTCATTTGTGGAAATCATTATCTACTTGTTGTAATATTTCAAGTGGACCTTAGTTATGAAGAAACCGAAATGAGCAGATCTGAAAGGATTGGCTACATGGTATTAAGAATTGTTGAAGACAAGCAAAAAATTTTGTACAACTGAAATGAAAATATATTATGTATTTTGATTGCTTATATCCATTTACATATATAACTAATTTAAATAGATAGCAGACTTGATTGCAGCATTTCGCAGCATGCAAATAGCGAATGAATACATTGTTAGAAATTGCAGTGTATTACTGCTTGCAACCGCTTCCTGCGTTTGCATTATAAGTAGCAATGAAATTATTCACTTTCTAATATTTGTTAATATGACTTTTAATGAAATATGTCCTCCCTGATCTCTAATTGAAAAATAAACTGTTTATTGCATACTATGTAGCTTAGCATATGCATGCCAACTTTAACTGGTTGTTCATTTGTTAGAAAGTAAGGATATTTGAATTGTGCATCAAATTTTGCAAAACAATTAGGACAACATCAGTCTTTACTATCGAAATCGCTGATGAAGTGCAGTTATCGTCAAAGCATATTTTCTGAGGAGACTTTTAGCTCAAGTTAAAACTTCCTTCTCTGTTATATCAGTTATTGTAAGACATTTGCAATTTGGACTATTTCCTAAATTTGACTCAATGCGTGGGTGGGTAATATACACGTCAAGCATCAAAGAACAGCATTAAACGCGGATTTAAAGTTTTATACTCTCTTTTACATGCTCGTTTTTCATTATGAGAGTGACTATAGAGCCGGAAAGCGGATATGTAATACAAATGTGATGTTACAAAAGTGGAAAATAGGCCATTGCTGTATCTGGTAACATTGATACACTGATCTTAAGCAGCTGTCGGTTCTGCTAATGCTGTAAATCTCACAGACAGCTTCGATGACTTTGCTGGAGCTCAACCTATCACTTCTTTTATTTCCTTGGAATTATTTGCACAGGTGCTTGAGATTACTTCGTTCTGCACTGTATCTGTTTCTGATCTAACTGCAAAAGCAAGGAGCTGCTGATGTCGCAAGGAATCGACCACTAAAAATTCAATGTTTTATAAGGAAGGGAATTTGTTGTTTTTTGAAAGACTGCATGTAGAAAAAACTCATGAAGTGACATAAGATGATGGAACTTATAGGTAAACAGAAGAGAACAAAGTTGCTAACAAATCTCCGACGTAAAGCGCTTATTAAAGCAATTCTTTCGTAATACGAAATTCTATTATTATGATCCGTAATGAAGAATGTGATACATACAAAGGTTGTGATGACAATCCTAATTATTGATGGCCGTTTATTGTTGGAGAAGGCCAAGGTAGCGTGATTGCTGTCAAAAGGGAACGATATCGTCCCTTGCTGACCTTGACTGTCCATCCCTGATATGTTTTTGCATGCGATCTGCAGTATTTGATTTTTGCATACATATATTTGTACGACGGAGCAAATTTCCAAAATCTTTATGTAAGCAAATAATTCAAGAAAGTCAGATGGCGTAAACTATCTGTGTAACTCAATGAACCAGAAGGTATACTGGACGAACGATTTTTGTGAGATATTTAGCATTATCAGTTAATTATTGACTCCTTTGATGCTGTTTGATCCAGCCAGTTCATGCAGGGAATAACGGTCACGTAACTCATGTTCTAGTTCATCGATTTTGGCATTCCCAATCTTTGAGCTGATTTCTTTAATTATTTTGTTAAACATTTAATTACACCAGAAGATATGTTTATAATTATGTGCAACGATACGGTGAACTACATAGAGAATCGAAATTTCGTCAGTTGAGAGGTTACTGAAGTCACGAAACTTTTGTCTGTATTTTCCAGCAGGAATGATAATGGACAGTAAAGAAAAACTCAAAGCATCTTTTCGTGGGATGGGGTTTGGAATTTATGGAATGTAAAGGAAATGATTAAAAATCGGATATGATAATTGTATGCTATCTTCCCTGCCTTCTACCCAATGTTTCATTTTGGTGCTATACTTTATTTCTTTTTTGGCGTTGTTTATAGATAATTCTACGATCATCATAAGTTTCAACCGTTCACCAATTAGTGTATATTGCTTGCATTTATTCTTTAACATATAAATGGACATGTCTAGAAAGTTTTATGTGAGTGGTCAAACTCTTCGTCACCAGATTGCCTTGCATTTCTTCTCCACTTTTTTGTAAAAGAGTGAATTTGCTAACTTTGCTAACTTTCTTACTGTAGTTGTTAGAATGAACCATGAAACGAGTTTAACGAGGACTCATTACATCGCAACCTCGGGTCAAAGTCGCCTGACTTTTAACAGCACGGAGTCAAACTTGGTTTGAGTGAAAAAAAAAATCAGGAAAGAGAATATGAAGAGTTTCGCGCTCCTTATGGCGCATAAAATCTACTGCATTATTCGGAACTGCGTGAATTAACTATAAAATCACATTTGCGATCTTCGCAACTGTGTGCTGATTGAGTTGTATTAGTCGTGATAAGATTATATGGCCTATAGTAACTTGAATGTTATTGAGAAAGTTTGTTAATAATTAAGACAAAGACTCTAAATATTAATAGTTATCGATCGAAATATTCAAACAGATTCCTGAATGGCTGGATAATTAGAGTTTAGTTCGTAGTAGGTTATGAAAGACTACTTTGTATTCAACAGTTCTCCTCTGATGAAAGAGGAACAATTCCAGAGACGGAAGTGTCATAGTGTTATAATTTAATGAATATCGAGGTGAAAAGATCCGAACATATTTGAACGCGCAGCATAAATTATCACTGGAAAGAATACTGTTTCACAAAATAGTACTTTGGAAATATTTGAGTTAATTACTGCTCTTGATGATTTTTGCCAGAATCAGTATCTGAGGAGTTGTAAATAGACTAAAAGTGGAAGGAGGGAGAAAATGCCAAAATGTATTTGTTTTGATGATTGAAAACTTTGGAAAAAGAGAAAGATTCAACCAATATTATTTATAAAAATCATTGTCATATAATTTAGTTAGGAAACAGCACAGTTTTCCTTAAAACTATGCTGTATAACAATTGAATTGTGTTGCGATGTTTTTTTTTTTATCAGTTAATGTCAATGATACGCAAAGCTAGAGTTCAATTAATATCATAACACAGCGTAATTGTTTTCCTCTTACCTTTCATGTTTATCCTTTGAACTTAGTTAAATATTTCACCCGTAAACGCACTTCTAGCAGCTATGTTCAGCAAAACAAATTCTTTTGATTTCATTAGCATATCACTAATCAAATTGGTTATTTAATTAACCTGACGTCCTTTAGCCAATTCTAACTGTCCGACTATCTTGTTACTTTCGTTCTTATGTTGTAGTCTCTTTTGTTTCTCAATAACAGAGGTTAACTGATTTCTTCTTATTTTAACTATAAAATAGCATTTATTAGCGATATTAAATGCATGATAATATGCATATGTCTTATCCGAAATGAAGTTAACAGGAGGAGATATCGCATTTCAATTCCTTGTTGTATGTGTTTTCAATGTTGAATAAATCCCATAATAGTGATAACGAGCTCTCTGTTTAATCAATTCTTTTTATTATCATCCTGATTTCTTGATTCATTGTACTTTAATGATGTACTGAAGGAAATGAATGTAGAGAAGGAGCATAAATCAGTTGAAGCAGTTAATCACTCTAAGCTTTTTGTGGGGCTTTCTAAGAAAGCATTTTTAGTTTGTTGTTTGCGTGTAAGCCTCAATAATACCTTGAATAAGCAGTAAATATTTACATAAATGTTGATATTTTAAGGTTTTCAGACAAATCGCTGCTGATTTTTTCGCCATTCTCTCATTTTGATATTTATGAGATCAAATTTTTTTGTTTTTTTATCCCTTTCTTTTTTTTGATTTTTTATATTAGTTTATGAATTTGAATTTATGCTAATATTTTGGAAGAAAACTCAATGAGGACGTTTTCGAGATGGAAAAAGCAATAGTTATAACACAGTCAGTTGTTTGAATTTAATTCATTTGAACTATGCAATGTTTTAGAATGATTTTCACTCTTCTTATAATAGGTTTCTTGCTAATTTTAAACAGTTCAAATTTATGAAGCAACTGATTCGAGATCGTATCAGCAAATGAATTTATAGCTGAGAATTTGATTTCATTTTCCGAAATCTTATTGGAAATAATTTTCGTACATTTTATTCCAAAATGATATTTTTTCCTGAACACTATTCTCATAGTGAGGAGAGATGAGAATGAAAATATTTTGCATTGGGGGTTGGAATTATGCGGATAGCAAAGAAAATCATCCGTTATACATATTCCATGCTTAGTCTTCCTCTTTTGTTTACTTTGGTTTTCGATCTTTTTCTCGACTAACTTTGATTTGACAAATATTTTATTAGAAGGAAGGAATGTCGACGAGATGAACAGAGACATTCTTTCTCTCTAGCAAAGAATGCTATTGGGATCACATGCAATTCAGCCAATTAAACATAACAGTGGAGATGAACAACTTCAAATCTGAAATAAATACGAGGATTGGAGGATTGTCAAAATATTATGGAGTCAAATGCGTGTTCAAGGTCAGTGTGTCGCCGAAAGTAACTTAACTGTAATGATATTTGAACGCAAAACTGGTGGAGAGATGAATGCTGTTGAGAATGTCAAACTATGATAGAATTTTCAACTATGAAAAGAATGTGAACGGAATGCGTTATATGCGTGACAGACGAAAATGGTCAGCGAAAGTGCTAGATTTGTTATCATGTACTGCTCAACGACCATAAATGCTATATTCTCAGATAGGAAAGATGATGTGATGAGAATTGGTGTAGTATGTGGAAAGTATAAGATAAAAACGATATTTGTGATAATGGTTGGCACTAAATAAGTATTCGCTTCAGATTCTCTTGGCTCAATGTTAAGAAGGCAATGTTTTGAGAATATATGAGAAAAGGTGCGTAAGTATATTGCTGTTGCAATGGAATGTAATTATTATTATCATATTGCTGTCAACATTATGTCTGGAAGCTATAAAACTTTCTGGAAAAGATGGCGAATATTAGAATATTGTTTATTAAGTAGCGATCGGTTTCTTGTGATTCTGAATTAAAAATTCATAAACTTCCGTTATCACTGTTATTGAAAAGTTAACGTGGAATTAGCATCGGATACCGCGGAAAAGAAGGGTCACCAGTTGAGGTATGTAATTAGTAAGAGCAAGGTAGACAGTAAAATAAGTATGAAAGTTGAAAATGTATTGTACGATTTGTTTCGGTATCATCTACGGTGTATTCGTCCTTGATTCGGCACCCAGGCATGTAAGGGGAAATTTTATCACGACCTGTTTTCACCGCCAAAATCATTTGATATATGTAAACATCTTGCTCCCATTGTATAATACATGCTTCCCTTCCTGCATTGATATTTAAATTTCGATGAAAAATGCAATTACTGTCGGAGAAAATAGATATGCTTCGATGATTTATCACTGAGACGATCATTCAAATTCATTCGTTTTTCGATCCATTTCCCATTTTGATTTAACCACTTCCCAAGTATTAAAATGTTGGAACAAAATCCATTTATCGGACGGAACTTTTTCCTGTCCTACCATTCGCTGCCTTTAGAATTTTCCTCCTTTTGTTATTTGATTTAATTTCATTCCTCGACTTTAATTTACTGCTCTTTTACTGTAGATTGGGAAGGACAGTATCGGTAACGAAACAATGAAAAAAGTGAAATTAAGCTTCAGTACATTGTTCTGACTCTCACTACAAAGTTAACGCTGCAATAAAAGAGTTTATTGGGTCTTACTTCATTATTTCAAACATTTATGTGGTAAAAAATATCAGTCTTACTCAATTTACATGTCAATAGATTTTACTTTCGTCGTCCGAGGGTTTATAGCATGAATGTTACAGTAAGCAAGATGAAAATCAAAAGTAATCGTCCTCATCAGTTCTTCACCTGGGATTACTCTCTTTGTAGCCTAAAATAGTTAGAAACCGTCAGTTTATTTATAACAATTTGCTCATTCAACTTGTCGTGTAATACGGATTATAAACTATATGAAGAAATAGTGTAATGGCACAGTAACATTGATATCCTCCTGTAAATATTTGTTCTTCATGATATAACATTGTTAGTTTATTCTCTGTTAGATTTACCTATTAAATTTTACTTTCTTATCAGATGTGAATGGAATTTGGATTGGAGTGCCAGTATATAAGTATTTTGAATGTTAAGATTTCTCAAACATAACTGTGGGCCTTACTGATAAAACACAGAAATTAACAGATAGGTAAGATAGCTAAAATTTTATCAGTAAGGCTTCAGTTAGGTTTGATCATAGAAACTTTCTTTAGCTGTAAACAATTATTGCAAATTAATTATTTAATACCTATGTTGTTTGAAAAGGAATGTAAAAAGTTAAATTGATTCCAGGTCATTATTTTATTTCATGAATGTGAAATTCCCTCTTTTTTTTTCATTAATTTACTTTTAGGTTTGCACTTTTCTAGTTCCACTCAAAAATGTCATCTGAATTCTTTATCAATTCTTCCTTTAATATTCAAATAAAGATCCGTACGTATTATGCTGAGAAAATTTTGCCGCTGTTGAAATATCAATCTCAAAGTTTTACCTATGCCTGGTAAAATTACTCTTTTATGTTGAACTACGATGGATCATGAAGTTAGAAAGTAAATTGTGATCGCTTTTGCTTTCTAAATATCTTTATATAATTTTGACTCATCTAGAAAGAGTTGCACCTTATCCATTGAAATTTCTAGTGCAAATCTGATTCTTGTTAGTAGCTTACAAAAACGTTTCACTTTTAACTAAGCAAAAAAGGCGTAATATGGTCCGACTGCAAATTACTATATGGAATGCATAACATCTGTGCATATCTGCTTTCCAATAGATAACTTCTGCTTTGATCAATCATTTTTATCTCTCTAAAATTTTAATCATGCTTCAGTTACATGAAATGATTTAGGGATATCAATCAAATGTATCGAAGAAGGCTCGAAGAAAATGCTAATGTTGATTACTACCTTCCTTATAACTAATGAATTACTGTTCTGTTGAATTGTTCGCAAGCGAATAAAGATTTCAATCTCTAAAACATTTCTTGTTTTATAAATTGGAAACTTTTATTTCAGATAATCAAGTCTGATCCAAGTTCTCTGTAAAGGTGTTTTAAATGAAACAAGAACAGATTCGCTAGCAGATATTTTACGTATTTGGTTACACTGATTAGGTTTCTTCTTGTTTTGCTGTATTTGTAGCACATTTTTATATGAAAAGTTGGAAATATTAGCTTTAATTTATCAATGCTGAAAAATTTCAATTGAAACTTCAGTGTTTATGTCTTTTTGTTTACTGTGATGCCTGAAGTTCATAGGTACATATGTTCAGTATATCAAATACTGAGTAGCAATTTCAACACCTTAAGTGGTGGACATTGGCTTCAATGTACTCTGGCTCACTAAATAGCACTTTTCTTATTGTAATATAATTATATTTTCATTGAGTCGCTTTCATTATCTTCATATATTATCTTCCTTCAATTCAGCAGAATGTGGCACTGTTTGAAATTTTGAACACACTTGTATCCTTTGGGATCGAATTCTTGAACACTGTCATTCCCTTCACTTTTTTTTTTTTTTTTAAATTCTGGCGAACATTTGTAAGAGCAAATATTTTTCTTAATGATTGGTATGAGTGGATAAAGTTTATAAATCAGAATTTTGTCACTTTAAAAAATCCGCACGTCATGACTTGTCGATAGTTTTTCGATTCTTCTCTTGTTTCAGAAATTTATCCGCAAGTCATTATCTGATAAGTTATTGTAGGTAACTGTTGTAGATTAATGAGTAAAAGTTTACCTATAAAGCGATGAGATGAAGAGAGTTGTATGCCACTATGATACACATATATCAGATATATGTAGAGCTTCCATGCAATGATTAACTCCGTTATTGACAGAGAACTTCCATTATTATCTTGAAGCGTTAGAAACTGAGAATTTTGTTGATTGCTTACTATTGGTTTCAATGACAGAAACTAGAAAGTATAGTACCATTCTCCTTCACATTTATGACTTTCCGTATGACTACTTAACGGGCCTACCCAGGTGAATTTTGGAGTTCAACATAACTATTTTTTATTACTCTGAATGATAATTTGTTCCTGATCCATAAAAAATTGCGTAAAAGGAGCGGTTTTTTCTACGACATGTATTAAAGCACTTATTCTTCCGCAGTTTTTAACTTCCTTCATCCTACTCCTGAAATTTTGGCGTTTAAAGCAAGACAGCTTCTCCTTCGACATTTACAAGAAAGAAATTTTACGATGCCGTTTTCCAGAAAATTTTGCATCCACAAATTACATATACGAATAATATATGTGCGCAAATGTCTCCGGTAACAGCAAAACTCATTTAATGACATACGCGTTTGAGATAAGTGTTTGTATATATCTATTGTGTGTGTGTGTGTGTGTGTGTGTGTGTATGTGTGTGTGTGTGTGTGTGTGTGTGTGTTTGTTTGTGTGTGTGTGTGTTCTGTATTTGTATGTGTGTACATATATATATATTTGTATATGTGTGTTTTATTGCTGCCTGGCGATCGGTCCGTTGTCCTGCTCGGTCACCAGTTTGACCGTGAAGGTGTGATGACTATGTAGGGTCTACCGTATGTGCTTGGACAGTGCTGCGCTGCTTTTCCATATTCGCCCCTCGTGGTTGCATTTGCTTTGTCAAGATTTGAATCGCCGTTGCAACGGCCGATTAATAGCGATGTACTGCAAAGTTTTTTTTTCTTTTTTTTGTGTCAATCTGAAAGTTACCCGTTCAATATTGGCCTAATATATCAGTATGCCAAGTCATTTAAAAAAAGGTAGGAGTTGTGCTTTCTGGTCTTCGTAGATAGACATGTACGAGTGTGAAGGAATAGAAAATTTAATTTTAATTCTTGTATTCAAAAGTTTATAATATGCTGAGGTATAGATCTTCAGTTTAACGCTCATTTTAGCGCCGAAACCAATTGCTGTTGTTAAGGAGGAGCTTTACTCGATAACTCGAAATGATAATATGCCGAGTAATGGAGTAGATTTTTGACGGTAATGTAGTTGGATGCCGGATAATGCGAATAGGAGAAGGGTGTAGAAGGAAAACCGTTATCGATTGGCAACTGTTTCGCTTAGTAGCAGATCATATCCTCGGGTTGAATCACTTGCGAAATCAATATATATATATATATATATATATGGATATACAGAGCAATTGAAATAGGCCAAAAGTTGTTAAATGCCGGGTGCATCTGCCTCTTTCCCTGCTGGTGATCCATTCTTTGCAATCCATATTTGATGTCCCTTTATATTTAAAATATCAAAAAAAAAAAAAAAAAATGGAATATTTTACCCCTTTACATGTATAACAAATAAAACTGTGCTATTAGAAGTACAGTTAACAATGAATTTTCCACTTCATCCTTTCTCTATGTTTATATTCATAAGTAATTTATAAATATTGCATATCTTCGATGTTGTCCTCTGAATTGTGTTTTATGGTAAGAGTTATTGCAAAAATTCAACTTGAACAAGAGAAAATATTCACAGAAGGTTCATAAGAGTCGAGAAGACCTTGTAATATGTTGATCAGCAAGGCGCAACTAATCAGAATCATTGATAGTTGTCTACGTTAAGTGGTCAAAGGATGGTGTTTAGCCTGATCTAATGCTTACTTGAACTTCTCATGAAACCTAGTGGAGTTATCTCGTTAAACTTATTATGACTGCAAATTCCATTCTCGAAATCAAATTTTAAAAAGACTCATAGAAAGATCTGCTTGTCTCTTCCTCATTCGACTATTATTTCTTCCAGTAAAAATCCGAATCAATACTGAGAGCAGTTAAATGATTTAGAATTGTTTTTTTTTTCTAGAGGTTTTCAGGTGCTTTTTCTCGCTTGATCGATTTTTCTTAATTTTCTACTGCGATCTCTCCATCCCTTTATTGCAAAAATAAAGATCTTCTGTCCTTTCTTACTGTTTTCAAATTATTTTTCATTTTTTAGACACTTTTTTTTTCTCATATTCTCTTCCTGAATATTGTTCTTATCATTTTTGCATTTTTCGCTGAAAAAGGTTTGAATTATTTCGAGTTAATTAATTTTCCATGTCATGAAATACTCATTGCAGTATAACGATATCAACCGTTAAACGGTATCAGAGCGAGCTGAACACATTAACTAGAAGATTAATAAAAGTGAGGAAGTATGTTGTTAAACCGGGTCAGACTCCCTCGTTGTCTTGCGTCTAATAGGTCATCTTTGATGATGCAGAATATGACTGAACAGTTGTGATGAATCTAATCATTATTATTATTATTATTATTATCATCAATATGTTCATATCTTCGATGCTACCCACTATGTATCGCTGTTGATAGCTTAAACTAAATATTTTCAGCTGTTTAGTCCGTCAACAAAAGAAATTCGATAAAGACAGTTTGCTGACGGTTATAGAGCAGTTTATTGATTTGCTCTTCTGTATCCTCAGCTATGGAGTGAATGTATATATAGGTGGACAACGAATTCTCTGTGAAATATAGTGTTCAGGTTGTAAGTCTGTAAAAGATCAATATCCTATTTCCATAAATGACTTCATCCTGTTGAAATGTAGTCTCTATAAGATAGTTTGCATGCTCTGAAAATTTAAGCTTTTGTGGCGTGTTGCTTATTTTGCAATTTCCACTTATTTATCATCCGGCAAATCGCAAAGTTATTGCAGTACCTTTTGGCTGAACTGAATGCTGAATACTACCAGGTATCAAATCCAGAGACAGAGAGAGAGAGAGTCATAATATTAACCATGAGCTAATTAAACTTTTTCAAGAATGGACTTATGAGAGAAAACTTCAGCTCATCTAATAGTTATCTTTTCTATAAGGGAATTTCAGCTACTGTCCTATTCTTCTTGATTTTCTCTTAGTTGTTCGCCTTTTGTCGTGATCCAGAATAATAGGATGAAGGCTTTCACTGACAATATTTGATGTTTACTAGTAAGTGTAAAGTTTTATATGATTTCCATAAAAGAGCAAAAAGGCATCAGTGCATTTCAACAAGAATGAGTATTGTATTGCAAATTTTCCCTTATCTTTAGTTATGTAGCACATTTTTCAGTGGAATGTATTTTTGCCGAAGTGAGCGCTTATCGAATGGTGGGAAGCGCATATAGGAGAACCAAAGGATGCTTTTTAATCAAAATTCCTCTAAAACAACTTTTAATGCTACTTTATTCTTATGTCTTTTTATTCCCTATATAGCAATACATAGTTTTGAAGATCGAAGAAAAGATGGGTAAAAGTTCGAATCATATAAGACTAACTTAGCAAAAGATCTTGTTCGGCTGGTCTTAAGCAAAATTTCTGAAACTTATGTTCTTCGATATGATGCCGTTGCCTAAACTTTATTAATCATACACTGTGACGAGGAATTCGGGATGAGTTCGATAGAGAATTGCATAACTAACTGTTTTGCTTTATTAATTAACCATTCAATTGGAAAAGCTATTTTTGAATTATTGTTTTTTTTTAATTACAATTTTATATCATCTACTGGTGGGAATGTATCCGATTTGTTGGAGTGATTTTTAAAGTTATGCCCTGTGGTTTATGCAAGGATTTACTATGTACTACTGAAGGAGACATGGACAATTTGAATCAGCAATTGTGAGAAATATAACTTTAATGTTGACATGTTGTAGAGCAAGCTTTCAAAATAAGCCACGTGTTCTCTAGGCTCAATGTGGGATGCTATCGTCAAATGGAAGTAACAATGTTTCTGCAACACCACTTCTCATCCATTCTAGGCAATATCAATTCTTCTGGGGGTGGCTTCTGTTCACTTGTTAACGATAACATTTAATGCACTCATTATAAAACATTTGGTCCCGTGAAGTTTTCCTGGAAAGGTTTGTTCAGGATCATAACAGATATGTTATATTTAACAAGCAGTAATTGTATCATTGATAAATCAAATTTATTCTTTATCAGAATGCATCCGACTTCCCTTTACTTTCTGCCGTGCGATTTTAATAGCGTTGTTGAGCAGCTCGATATCTTCATCAGGAACTTTCAAATTCGCTAGAAATTGTTTTTTTTTTTTTTTTTTTAAATATCGCTCCTCATTTTTTCTTTCCTTTACACTACTTCCGTTCACGATTTTGCTGACGATATCTCTCCGTTGCTTTATGGTGTAAATGCTACACTGGTAATATCTCTTTCAAGATACTGTAAAAATATCTTTCTGAATGAATATTATCTCTTCAAGTCAATCATCCTGAGACCATTATCGAGTCATCGAATACGTGCTAGGTAAATCATTTTTTTATTCTTTCAATTTATATCTACTACGGAACACAAAAGTCTTCACTGTGTTATTAAAACAACAATAGCAACATACGAGCTTTAATATTAGTTACAAGACCAAGCGATGTTTTCACGGTTCGAAACATTTAACATTTCTCTTGATCAACTGGTATATAATTCCTTTTGGCGAACTAAAATTCAATTGGGGCAATATAGCAATCCGGTTAACAGTAATATCATCTATGTAACTACCTCGAAGGAACCGGTAGTGATACTGATAATATTCCTATCATTTCAAATGATTATTCACTTCGAAATATTTTTGGTTTCTCTTAAATGATTTCTCTTTTCATGTTAGCTTAGCATAAATATATAATATATTCATTTGTATATTGAAGTTTCATGGTTATAAATAAACAAATTTATATTATACGAAACCTTAGGATGATTAACTTGTATTTTTATCCACTTCTCTAGTCACACTCACTTACTTTTTCACACTCATTAACAAAATGCCTTAGTTAGAAAATATGAAGTTTCGAAAAGTTCCACGTAGAGCATTGTAATTACGACAGTGAAGTATTTGGGATTTTCAGTTTGTTAGAAAAATTATGCATGTTTTTTTTTTTTTTTTTCTCACTGCATGACTTATGGACCGTACATCTCTCTGAGTAGTATTTTTCACTTTGGATTGAAGTGGCATTCAGATCGGTTTATGGTTTTTGAAAAGTTATGCACACTTATTTCGGTTTCCTCGATCCTCATGTCGTTTCAAGCACATATCCACCACCCTTTGTATGGATATTCAAGAATCGATGACAATTCCTAACCTAAGAATAAGAGTGCTTGATATTTTGATTTCAAGAATAGGTAATTCTGCGCTTTGAGTACTTTGAAAAGTGATTTTTCTATTTTATTGTGGAAATAACCTTTTTCTTCATAACTGTCAAAACATTTGATTGTCGTTAAGAGAACCTGTATATGATGATAATATTGCAGCTCAAGTCTAGCTGTTCTGTGTTTTTCGATATTATATTACATCGATATACCTGACTGTGCATCATACGGAACTACATTACAAGCACTTTCGAGGGAGCCTTAACTGATTTATCATAACTTGGAAAAGTATATTTTTTCTCTCCTTGATATTTTCCAGTTCTTTTCTCGGCCTTATTCGCTACAACTAACGGACGTGAAAACTGTGCCGAATCAGGCCAGAAAATCAACTGTAGACCGCAAAAGTTAAACATCTGAAAAAGTTTACTGAAGTCCTCACATTTAGCAGAAAGGCTGTGGAAATGTCTCGGAAATTTTCGTCGAGATCGTTCACTTCTCATCACGACAATTTGAGAATGGCATATTTGCTATTTTCGCTTTATAGCAGATATCAAATTAGTCGGACGTGGAAAAAGTTAAGTGAGGAGGAGCAGAGCTATCTTCAGAAATAAATAGATAAAGTACAGAATTTATCGATACATGATAGTTACCTCTACCTCTTCTCAAATCTCATTTGCTGTGTCGCACGAATTTATGGAAACATTTTAGAGTCCTGTCGATATTTTACTAATAGTGAAATACAGTTTACGCTATAGTTGTTCGTTTTCAGTAATTGCAATGCCATCACGTTTGGGATCACGTTCAGGTTCTGCGGTAGTGCAACAAATACCACGACAGGTTAAAAAAGTTTGTTTTTGAAAATTCTTTGATATCCTTCGTATTATTCGAGGTTCTTAGAAGGTGTAAATTTCATACATAGTAGTGCATGTCCTTTACCATTATTTCATTTTTTTTTTTGGTTATGAGGTCTTAATACTTACACATTTTTATAAATCGGGAACTGTCTGTCAGTGGATGATTCAGGTCTCAGTACCTGTAGTACCCGATATTAGTACTCAGAAGTATGGGACACGTCAAACGAACATTATTGAAGCTGTAACGACAGGAGACCTTTACGAGTTGGAACGTTCTGTTATATTGCAGCGAAGGAATGGCTTATTGGGGAATGGAAAATGTGATAAAAGTAAGCTTCATATATAAAAAATTTCCTTGAATAGCCATTCAAAGTCATTCTAAATTTTCCTTTTGTTTCAGTGATCATCTTTTACGGAAGGATTGGCTAATTAGTTAAGTTAAATTCCCAGTCATTAATGTTTCAGTCTGAAATTCATCGCATAGTTTTAGGAAAAAATATTCTATTTTTATCATTTTCTTAAATATACTTTCTTAACTCTAGTTGATGTCATAAAAGTTTCTTTTCTTGATTTTTTTTAAACCCTGATACTTTTGTAAATTTTTGGAATTAAAAGAAATTTTTTTCTTTGCTGTCTTTGGAGATAAAAGATTGGAAATTTAGATGATGATAGAATTTATAGCACTTTTTTTCTCTTTTTTTCTTTTTTTGGTGAGTTTTCTGATTCATTGTACAAGCGAACCAGCAATTGCAGATACAAAGTCGTTATCAAACGTGTTACATCTACCATCCACCAGCATGACATCATTAATGGTACCTTCAACTTTGTGCCTCAGTGACGATTCATATTCTGTTCATTCACTGTTCAACAGGAAAAAAGGTTTGCGCTGCTTAATTCTCTTTGTTTATTTTTCTGTGCACATTATCTTACGTGACACTAATCGAAGGTACAAATGATTAATAGGTAAAATGGCGGAATGCTAAGGGAATGTATATTTTTCAATTTCATTTTCTTCTTTTATTTTATAAAAAAAAAGGGTTTACATTTTTCTATCCAATGCATTGTTTTGCCATTGCTGATGAGAACACGTCAAACTTTTGAAATTAGAATTCATACTTGACTTTGATCAAGTATAGTTGCAAGTGTGTAGGATTTATCAAAAGCCATCGGATATTAGTGTTCGTTTGATATATGGGAAATTTTTCGATTGAGCATGCTTGTTGAAATATACTTCTCTGTAATTATGATCTGATCATCGTGTACTTATTTAATTCGTCGAGAGCAAACAGAAGACATATGTCCTTTTTCTGTTTACTCGTTCTTATCATTTTCTTACTTGTACCACCTTTTCATCGTTTTTACTTTGGCAAACACTTAACAGTATTTGTCGGGAAACAATTTTTTTTAAATGCTTTTGTTTATGTCTTCATTCTTGACAACTGCGTAAGGGGACTCTGAACAGGTCGCAGCATTAGTGTAGCTCTACATAACCTAGGTTAGTGAGCGGAAAAAGTATGATGTTCTTTTGCGCTAATGTTTACTAGGTGATAACTGTTATCTTTTTCACGCTTATATAAAATTCAAGAATGAAAATGAAGATAATGTTGGATGTTCGACACAGCGGTTGCAAAATTTCAAAAGTTCCTCTGATTTACTGTATCGCTATTGCTTTTTCATCTATTCATCCGAATTTTAGTACTGTGCATCCGATACCTGTTGTCTCCCAACCATCCTTTGCCAGCTTCATAACTTTGTCCACCCTCCACTCTAATCCGTTTATCAGTACTACAGCGATAGGTTCTACATGCTTACAAGATTAGGAAAACAAATTGTCAACTATCAACAACAGATTGGTTCAAAATTCAATTTATCGTAAATTCGATGAATTAATGTTGTAATTGAATTCGAAAATCTTACTTCTTTCACTTTGTTTTGAGATTAGTTTTTTCAACAAACCATTTAATCTTCTTTACTATATGGTATGAGATGATTTGACAGCAGCTTTGGTTTATCAACTATGAGTTGATAGTGTAGCAAAATGATTTGGCAATAGAATTTTTGCTGGCTGTGTGGTTGACTATTGAAGAATAATAATTCTTCAATTTTTCCCCTGAATATTCATTGAAGTCATTGAAGTCAAAATTGGTACTCATTTCTTTTGTTCATACATGCACGATTTTAGAAGTGTAATATAGGCACGGATGATAAGTTTTATTGCATAGATTAGGTATAGAGGTATATTACTTCAATAAGAATGTGAAATATAAGTTATGCAAAAGTAAGAAAGAGATTTTAAAATCATTTGAAAATCCATAAATAAGGATAAACTGAGCTAACCTTTAATAAACATTTTTAATATATTTAATCGTAATGGATTAAATTTTTGAAGGGATTTTTTTTAACTAACTGCGGGAATATGTGTTTATGAATTTTCTTTGCGAACATCAAATGAAGGTTCTTCGGACTGATTTTCTTCTATTTCGGAGATAGTCTCCGATATTTAATCGACCAGATGTTGATGCTAGATTTAGTTGCTCAATCTGATATTGATTTGATTTTTACGAGTTCCATTTGTTTTCATTATTGAAATTCTTTTGGATTCTCTTCTTGATCGTGATTCTTATGAAGAAAATTGTCCAACATATTCGAATGTATATCTCAAAGTAACAATAACTGATCCATTCGTAGTCTGAATAGAATAATGCTTCTTAATCTTTGTTTTTAGAAAAAAATTTTTTTGACCTACCAACAAATACAACATTGCTTTAAGAGGGTTGCTGTGAGTTTCAAGCTGTATAAAAAGTTAATGGTTAATGAAAAATTAGTTTTAATTTGGACTGAACGACTTTCCAGTGAGTGACACGCGGCTGTTTTCATTTAGAAAAAGGACTAGTTTTTAAATAGCTTACAAATAGTAGAGCTAAGTGCACAGTATTGTCATTTGAAATGACTAGCAACTTCTCCATTCTTACGGACCACACTTATCATCACGTACGCTCTTGTCGTTATATAATACATTCGTTTAAATCAGATAAAATAGCTGCTTATAAATTGTTTTTCCCTGTGTGTTTCACTTACAATAACATTTTATTGTTTAATATAATTGATACTAAGAAGGGTTTTACACTGCAAACATATCTTTTCTATGGAATTTCAAGGAAAGCGTGAATTTTGGTTTTGTGGATTTTAGTCCTGAATAAAGAATAGTTTTTCTTCTACTGATTATTTCTGAAAAGGTTATATTAAATATGTTATTGTTGCCGTTGACGGATTCACTTTTGAAAGGAAAAGTGCAGTAGTAATGTTTCGTTGCAAATCTGATTTATTCCTCTGTTACGCCGCAGAATTCTATTTCTGTTTATTAATGCAATCAATT
The DNA here is from genome assembly GCA_013365325.1 of Dipetalonema caudispina. Lineage (NCBI taxonomy): Eukaryota > Metazoa > Nematoda > Chromadorea > Rhabditida > Onchocercidae > Dipetalonema > Dipetalonema caudispina. Next base: position 505,101 of record JABVXV010000011.1, on the reverse strand, counting down.
TTGGATGACGCCCGCAGACTGAGAGCACATCAGCATTTTTGCCGGTCATTGTCACCCATTCACATTCTTCTCATTTCTGTTCTCTTCATTTTGTTGGAAATTCTTGGACTCTATGATGGTTCCATTTTCGGTCCATTTTTGGACCACTTTATCTGTGAATTAAATTTTGGTAAATGTTTCTAAAGTTATCTATGACATTGTCCTTCAACCGCTGTTTGCAGAGTTAAATGGTCGAAATTTTTTGGAAAGTTTTTCGAAGGTAGCAATTGTCAATTTTTTTATAATTTCTGTGCACTGATCAAATCATTGGACTTATTTTCATGACTGCTAATAAAGAATGTTGTGGTGGAGAAATGAATAAATTGGTTCAGTAAAAAAGCTTGCAGTAGTACATCACTGTTGTAGTGGCTCTCATAATAATTCTTGTATAAATTAGCGGTAATATGGTGATTAACAGTAGTTACTGCTTCTGTAGTAATTCCATAAAGTAGTATGATTCTCAACGAAGGAAATGGCTAGTATTGTTACGGAAATTTGATGAACAACGATTTTTTGATTTGCTTCTTCACTGTTTATTTTCTGCTTTTCATTTGCAGTCTATTCGTGGGAAACAAATGTGACTTTAAAATAAGTAAAACACAAAATAGCTAGAAAAATCAATTTAAAGGATAGAGTGACAAAAAAAAAAAAAAAAAAAAATTTGAGATGATGATTACAAAACGTTGTATAACAACCCTTTTTCTATCAACTATTAAGTTAACATGATTATATATAAATTTCATGAAATGATAATTTATCAGACAAATTCCCCTTATTGACTGAACATCTAAATATTGGTGTTAGTATTAATGTAGACAAAATTGTCTATAATGTTGGGTTGAGATGTGACTTTTACTTTACACTGGATGATTGTCAATTTCATTTCCCTAATCGAATAGCTACTTTTTACCTGTTACACAACTTCACGAACTGATGCGTATTCAACAAACAAGTAGCTATATTTCCACTTGTATCTGTTTTTTGAATTTTAGTGCATTAAACATTTAACGGTTTTTCTTTTTTTTTGCCAACTCCAATCTTATCACTCCTCTCCTCGGACGATAATAAAATTTATGACGTTCCAGTGAATTATTTTCTGTAGGATACTACTATTAGAGAGAAATCCAGATATTTGTTAAATTAATAGCTAATTAAAATTTTTGGATTCCTTTCCTGCTGTATCTTTAAATGTTTCCTTCCTTTTTGATTGGTTTTTTTTTTTTTTTAATGTTTGCAACTTTTCAGTGAAGATAAGTTCGAAAATTTTTGAATAATTATGTGACGTTTAGAATCTTTCCGTTCTCACACTAATACTGGGAACACATTTTTTTCTGACATTAGATCATAATAATTGCTTTCCCAACAATTTTATATCTTAATGTCACATAGATCAAATCATTCAGTAAAGTTGTTGGTTAAAAAAAGTGTTGAAAAAACTTTCAGATTGTTTCATGAGTTTGGAAAAAGAATGTCGAGGAAATTTAATTACTGCATCACCGTTTTCATCAGTTTCTTTGAAACAACAATCCGTTTATATCAATGGACAAAATTCTGATAATTTGTCGTGTAATGGATGTCATCGAAATTCTGCCGGTTCTAGCTCAAGTCATGACAGTTCTTCTGGTTTCGAAAGTATGAAGGTGTTTGGATTTTTCCGTTTTCACAGCATGCAAGTAATGATAGCAATTTTTTCATAATTGCTATCGTGGAAACATATCGTTTGTATGGTCCATTAGATTTTTTGGATTTAAATTTTGAGAATTTATTACTTAAGTTTTTAATATAAAAAGTTATTGTCCGTAAGGTATTTTCCAGAGAGACACATCAAGATTTAATAATTAGATAAAAGAATGACAAAGTGAGAGAAGGGAGGAAACAAGAATGAAATTAACAAAACTTGGTGGTTCAAAAGCGATTATCTGTATTATCAATGAATTGCACCATTTTTGCATAACTTGTCAGATTTTTCTTGCCAGGGTTTCGACATGAAATGCACAAGTGAAGATTTTAGTGTCTTGGTAGAACTTTATCAAATTCGTAGTGGGTATTGCAAACGGTGGAATAGTAAGATTAAGATAAGGATAATAACATTAATCTTAATTATATCGAGTAGAGTAATAGTAAAGTTAAAAATCTTGATTGTATGAGTGGTAAACATATTTCAGAGTGGTTCCTCGCATGTTTGTTCAACAGTTGTTACTCAAGGCGCCACTGGTAGTAATTCTTCATTTTTAAGAACTTCATCTACTGGTTGCTACATTTTGCCAATTTTCTTGTCTGTAAAGATATTTTACTGAGTTTGAATGGTTTCAGTCAGAATTTTTTAGCTGCCTTATAGCATATTGATTTTACAAACATTAAATCTACCTGTTATTGAGATTGGTAATCTTAAGTTTTGCTCCTCATTACAGTATGTGGATCGTCGTCGGGTGTGCTATTGAACAATTCCCAATCACGTCTTTCGATGCAGAGCAATAGTAGTGGTGATGCTTCTTTGGTTATAAATAATTCGGCAAATATATTTGACGATTCAGGAGTTGAACACGTTCCTAGAGATAATTTAGAGGATATTTCTAGATTATCCTTTTCTGACATGATGCTGAAAGGAATGCCGGTATGCCACATACATAGGAATTTATATAATAACAAAAGTTTTTGGTGACATAAATACAACGGAAGTAAAATTCGATTTGTGTTAAATTAGACAAAAGTAATGTTATTTTTAGTTTTACTGAATTTACTAAAACTATTTATTGTAAAATGTTTTCAACACTTTCACATTCTTCTATTTCTCATTGGTGATCGTTATTTTTGCAATAGTTCAATAACTGTTTTTCGTATCATTTAATCAGTAAGTCAAGTCATTATCCGATATTTCTTTCGCTCCATTTTTTGTGTTCAACTTTTTTCCAGCTGGATTGTAAATGGAGATAAATAATCATTTGTTGAGGTTGTTAGATTTGACTCATTTAATGTGTTATAGGAAGCAGAAATTTTGGCACTATGGCTGAGTAGTTTGGGATATCCGGAATATTTAACAGCATTCTTGACTCAAGGTTACGATCTCTCAACAATCGCTCGGATAACACCTGAAGATTTGACAGCATTGGGAATAACCCATCCAACTCATCGAAAACTTCTCATTTCTGAAATTCATAAATGGCGTGTAACCGATACTTGGCCAACACTGGTATCATCAGGAGAATTAAGGTTATTTTTATTGTCAGTAATTTTTGAATTAATTATTGCTTGAATTGTTTTGTTATTCTTCAAACAAAAGTAACATCTGTTGTTACATTGAATGATTGTTTTAGAGACTGGCTTCCATTAATTGGCCTTCCTGAATATGTTGCTTTATTCGAAGATCAGGGATACTGCAGAATTGTTGAAATTCAGAATTTTACATGGGAGGACTTCGAAGATATCGGTATCAAGAAGTTGGGGCATTTGAAACGTCTTGGCCTTGCTATTAAAAAAATAAAGGTTTACCTAATATTGTTAAGATTACTTAAATATTTATTGGATATATATTTCGGGACACGTCGATTGTTTTTTGAAGCGGGTTTAAGGCTCTGTTACCAGTGCTATTTTTGCATTTTTGTCCGATTTTGAAAAAGTGGCTCCATCCAACTTGGATATTTCAACATTGCATGGAAGTGGTAATGACTGGCAGTCTTCTAGCTTGGCGATATATATGTTTGGAGCTTCGAGTAAGCCGAAAAGTTCAGTGAATAGTTTAGTGATTAAAATAGATATGCTGTTAATTAGATGGCATGGTTAATGGACTCACCTCATAATCATAGTTAATTACTTTTGTTGCGCAGTTACGCCACTGGTAGCGGAGGCGTTTTATTGAATGATAGACGGTGCCATTTTTTTATAAAACAAATTATAGATGGTAAACTTTGCACGAAGTACTTACAGAATTTCCATTAACCTAAATATTTTTATCTTTTGTTCACACGGTTGGATTAAGTTAGAATTGAATTCCCTGAACTTGAAACTTCAGTTTATATTGAAAGCCAAAATTTTGATTCAATTTCAGATAGCAGTTGAATCGATTACTGTTGAAAAAGACTTTTTTAGGGCAGTCGTATTTTACAGGTTGTAAAAATAAGTTGTGCGTTTACCTAACTGTTTACAGGGTCATGAATTTAATGGAATTCAACCGAATAATGGTTTGCAACAACTCGTAACTGTTGCAATGCATCATAACAAAATAGGTGCTCAGGTAAGTTTCATGTTAGGAGTAGCCACTTTATTAACAGAATTCTTTTCTTCATCTTTGCAGTGCTATCTTTGTTCGTTTTTCCTTTCAAATAAACACTCCACAGATATAAGCATATTTAAAGAAATACATCTATATCATTTACAAATAAAAAACTTTTCTAGGCAGTTTACAATGGTTTTCGTTCACACCTGACTCCACCACCTCCTGCTCCAACATCCACTTTCCATCCAAGCAGCTTATGCGATAATTATTATAGTGCCGAAAAGCAACGTTCACACCCTTATGAGATCTTTCCAGCTGAGTTGCATGCACAAAGACAGGTATTTCAGGTAACTTTCACTATGGTTAAAAGTTGAAGTGCTGAAAATAATTATTAATTCGAATATTGCCCTGTTCAGATGCATCCACATTATCGATCAGCAAACGAGATGGTTCCCTACCATTTGCAAGGATGTGATGAACAGTTGCTGGAATCTGATTTAAATAAGCAAAAAACAAGTTCACTACAGATGAATTTGTGTTCCCTTTCTCGAATTCTTTCTGATGAAAGTTTCCAGAAACATTCCGTCATCCGACAACAATTATCCATGCTCCCCGCTAAAATTCTAAGCACCGCTGATAATTCGATCGGTTCTGATTCAGAAGATTATCCACCTCCTCCTGGTTATTTTTTATAACAACTTTTTACACTGACATTACTTGCAAAAACTACTTTCCGCGTAATAGATTTTCTCTGTGTGACACTGTTCTAGATGAACAAGCACATAAATAGTACACTACAGCAGAATAAAATATGTTGTTAATGAATATAGTGTACACTGATAACATATAGAAGCCCAAAAAAGGAGTCCTAAATAAGAGATACTCCGTATGCTTCTTGAAAAAGCTGAGTGGATCAAGAAATCCATAACAGTCGGGTAATTAATCATTGTTTAATGATAAATTCTTATACTTTTTGGACGCAGTTGTAGTGAATTTTGTTATAATAGTTTCTAAGATGATTCATTTCAGCACCCTTAGCATGTGAAGGATCCATCCAGCTTTTGAGATCGGCGTTTAATGAATCGGCGATGGCAGCAACAGCTGAATCAGACATAGCAGATGCTAGTAATTTTGAACAGCACTATAATGGGATTAATTCTTTCTCATTAAACGAGCAACTTTCATTTGCAAAAGATAATTGTGGTATAGTAAAAAGTCATGATGGCTTATCGTTAGGGGGCAAATGTAGTGAAAGATCAACAAGTACCAGTTTTTCACAGCCGAACACGCCACGTCGCAGGTAAGCATTATTCCATTCAGGTTTTCACTAAAAGTTCAGTTTGATCAGTCTAAATTTTAAGCAATTAAAAGTTTAAAATCTCGAGATATTACAACGACGTTCCTTTTTGATGTTTATAGCAGGATTTTGAATAAAACTTGCTTACTGAGAAATACAAAATTTTGAAGAAAAGGAGAAATGACTTGTTTTTAACATACCATTGTCGAGTCCTGCAACTAAAAATGCTAAATGATGGAACCATTAATTATTGATACTGACGCTTGTCTACTTTAATTGTATAATTGAAGTTACTCAACATCAACGAGTAATGGTGATGTATTAAACGATATTGGTAGTATGCTGCAGAATCTAACGGATGAGTTGGACGCCATGTTATTACCTTCGCAGTCCATTCGATATTCCCCTGGTAGACGAATTCCCTTTTAACAGCATAGCAGTTGATCGATACGAACTTAGTCCTGATTATGAGATTAGTATTGTGTAAATAATTCGGGATAGATCTCTTAATAAAGGCCTAGGAAATATCAACTTCCTTATTATCTGTTGCCTTTGATACCGATGATGTATCTGTGCTCAGGCTCACCGAACATATTCCGAAGTATATGTAAAAAATGTTATTTATAGCTGTTATCTCTTTGTGAATGAAGCAGTAAATTCTGAAGAATCTTAGAAAATTGTAACTTTAACTAATCAAGATTCAGGTTAAGCTAAAAAACTAAATAAATTTAACACAGAAGTTCAAACATGAAGCATTTCCAAATAGTTTATTAATATTTTGTATAATTTATAAAAAAGTTAAGAAATACCGCAAGTTCGATTCTGGTGATGTTTAGCATAAACTCAGGGTGAAACCTTTCTCAGTGCATAGTTGTTAAGTTTTAAAGTTGCAGAGCTTATTTTTGTTGTTCGTTTCATAGGTGAATTTTCTGTAGCTTACCTAAACTCGATATAATTATGAAATGGTGAAGTAGAGCTTAGGTAATTCATGATTTGTCTTGATATGCTTTCCTTAAATATAAATAGCAAACTACCATTATGTAAGGAATTATCCATTTGTTGCAAATACTGTTCAGCAGTTCATATTAATGTTGACTGATCTTTGCTATGATATTACTGTAGATTCAATAAATCATACTTTTCATATCAATGATCATCCGATCTAAGTTTTTTAATGAACAGATCTTTTGATTTGATAAGAATCTCGATGTCAGTTTTGTTTCTAACAACCTGAACTGTTATTTACGAAAAAGCCCATACTTTGTTGTACGGTAGGTATATTTTGGGAGTGGTTGAGGGGATCAAATAGGTAATCTAATGTAGCAAGTTAGTAATGCAAGTTAGTAATGGATTTCAAAGTTGAACATCCATTTTAAGATTCAGCTCACTTTAACATCAGGAAACAATTTATGCTATGTATCTATTAGGAACAAAAAGTTGGCTTATCCACAGACCGCATTGGCATAGCCCATATTTTTAAATGGCGCGACATAGACACGTACTCTATGACGTTTCATTCAGGATTCGATTCATTCATTTAGATCCAACAATAGAACATTTTAGGAATGATCTAAGATCTAAATGAGGAATAAGTTTTGGTATTTGTTTTTGTACCCATCCATCCGTCCAACCAATCCAACTACAAACCCGATCTGTTGCGAAAATTGCAAAAAAGAAAAAAGGATTACATTGAAACGAACCTGGTAGTAAAATGTAAAATGAGTTAGAGTCAGTGGTTTTAAAGAATGATGAAGAAGTCTACCCAAAGTAAGATGTGGATGCAAGGAAATGAATGTTACTTTTCAAAATTATGGACCTAGAAGTTGGCTGTTTGTAATTGCTGAATTCATTTCTTTTCTTCAGTTGAAACTTGAAAACACAACCATTCCTGGATTGCTTTATCATTCGTGTAGCATTTTGAATTTTAATTACTGAATTAGTCATCAATCACACTATTGCGGATTGAGTTCATAACAGTATCTTGAAGATCATACTTAGGTGTAACGCTAAAATATCTAATTTCTTCGGAATGAATTGCAATATTCCCATCGACAACATCATTCATGCTAGACATGATAATATAAATTTGACTATTCAAACTCAAAGTCATTGTGAAGGTCCAATAATGAAAATGAGGTCATTTTGACGAGCAGTGGAAAAAATGAGCATTGGATGGAGAAGGATACTGCATTGTATGCCGATTTATAAAACGGTGAGGAAGTCATCGTCCATTAAATGGAAAGTATCTGCTATCTTCTCCCATATCATTACGGACTTACGTGAATGTAGTAAGAAAGAAGTTGCGGACAGTTTGTCGGGTACATGAATAATGCAACAGAACCAATCTATGGAAAGCAACAGATTGAAATAAATACTAACGAAGGATAAATTTAGATCGAAATCAGAGCTTAAATCAAACCTCAATTTGGAATTTTGTTGAAGCTTTCGTATGATTTGCTGATTTAATTTTAAATTTGCAAATTAACTGTAGGAAAACCGAGCCTTAATGCCCCTCGATTCCATTTGTTTATCCATAACTATCACCTTTAAGCTATAATTTTGGAAACTTCTTCCATCCAAATTAGTTTTTAAAAATATTTCAAAATTTCATTCTCCAAAGTAAGAAACTCATCCGGAAACTTGGTAAAAAGGAAATTGTTAATGCAAATGCCGATTTTCTCATATTTGTAAAATCACCACCTTATTTTCATAGCGATTTCAGAAATGCATCAATCCTTTCTATGTGTACTGAGCATTAATTAAAAATTGAATTGTGAAGCATCCCCTCACATCAGGCGTACATCGATTTTTGCAAATCGATGCAATTTGTTACCTTATCACTGATTACTCGTCACTTTTGCCGCATCTAATGGACGAGTACCATATGAATTGGTCCGTTTAGATTTTTTTTTCCTGGTGGATTGATTTTTGACTTCTAATGCAAAAATCTGAGTACTGATATTTAATGATTTTTAAAAATTACAGGTTCTTCGAAATTTCCTGCAGTTCTTGTGCCAAATTAACATGGAAGTTAACTTTTCATGGATTATTTATTCCAAGTACATTTTCGTAAATATACGTCATCGACTTCTCTGTCAAAATTTAGTCAAAAAACATTAAAAAAAAAAAAAATTGGTTGATATGAGTACTGGGAAATGTAATAATAGTTAAAAACATGAATACGGAATAATTTGGTATATAGACTATAAGAAATTCGAAATATATAAGTTCTTTTTATAAAGAATTTTTAGATGGACTTCAAATTCAACGAGGTAAAGAAACCAACAGATATGAATTTCAAATTTTTGTAAATCAATTAAGAACTCGAAGGGAAATCAAGAATTTATATCATTGGGAATTAATGAAGAAAATTAATGCATAAAAGATTACTTGCATCAATTCTTTTTTGACAATCAAAAATTATTTGTCATTTTAAAGGATAGAAAAGCCAATTTATGTTCAATACACGGCTATGCTACTGTCGCAGAACAATATTCGGTTTCATTTGCAATATTCTAATTCTGGCTTCTGTTACATCAGTAGGCACTATTAGCGCCTAACTAATAATCATATGAAATATTTGCAACCATGTGGGCGAATCGTACATTTATCAATAATTTTGCTTTTAAACTCAGAAGACATAACACAGCTAAATGATAAATTATTTTTGTTCTGGATTTCAATGCTGTAAGTCAATACAAAAATTAGACTAATTGTGAGAGTATAAACAAAGAATACCGAAACCGAATCAGAAAATAAATCCAAAATGAAAACTTTTAAAAAGTCATATTCCGCCTGGAGTGTCAAGTCTCTTAACCAAATGCCACATTTGTATTGTGAAAATGCTCCCATAACAGTTCTATTTTGGGTTTAGGATCTAATAATGAGGCATGAAACCTTTACCATAACACCTGATAGGTGGTGCAGTATTAATCCCTTCCTTTTTTTTCTCTTTTCTCTTTACCACATTTACGAAATCATCAATTTAGCAAATGACATGTTTTGCCGTACTGACAATTATAAATCCTCCCACAATTTTTTCTACATCACTATGATTTAAGATTTATTCAGCAACAATTCAGAATCTCCATCTGAAACATCGAACGAATGGTACAAATGACACATGTTGATAGTATAATCCTTTAATTTTTTTTTCTTGTCTCATTTCCCTTTTTTCCTTATTTTTTCTGCTTTGTCGAAAAATAAACATATAAATTGTCGCCTTCTGAAAATATGCTAAGAACATGATATGTGCAAATGAGTGAGAACAAAAAATATTTAATACAGCATACAGCTGACAAGATGTGAGTAAGAAAAAAGAATCGGCTAGCGTCAACATGTCACTGATTTATGAGACTACTTATTTCTTTGAATAATGACAAAGAATAACTAATACACGTATTATCACAACTTACACTACTGAATATGAAGCTAACAATTTAAGAAAAGAAAAAAACATCCAATTAGCATAAAGACTCTATCGAAAGAACTGAAAAACAGCTATGTCTCATGTTTACAAAAGAGTACCACATATCAATGAACCGTATTAAAAACGCAGTATTTGGGATAGAAAAGCCAATAACATAAAACAGACAAATGACCCGATTAAATAAATGCGCTGATGACGGTTCACGTGTATATTCTGTCTTTTTTTTCTAACAGTACCTTTAAAACTATTCAGTGCACGCTTTCTTCCTTCTCCTACAAATTTAAGGCTTTAGTAAAAAATCCTTTATAGCTATTTTATAGATTATACAACCAGTAACCATCAATCGTTAGTTCTCTCAACTAATTATTGCATTAATGCAAACCCGATTTATTTTAAACATCACTAAGAAACGATGAACAGACTAGATAATCACTGGATGATATCTTTAAAAATTTTTCCGAATGACAAAAATAAATCTAAGAACGACATCTTAGGTGTACAATATGAAGGTGATTACAAATTACTTCATTCATCATTAGCTGACACACTATAAATTGACAGGATTGAAGTATAGAAGTGTGAACCATACATCTGCGATATTTTGACAAGATGAATCTGAATGGACATAAAATTTATACTTCTACCGGTGCGCATGGAGGTCATTCTTCAACCATGTGTTGTATTCTTATCCTACTATGAATCGTCTTATTGATTGGAATGCTTGCTTGTTTTTTCTTCTCTCCTCTCCATTTCAATTTACATTAGCTAGTCTTAGCTGAGGAGAGTAACAGCACAAGCTTGAATGAGCAATTATCATCAGACAGAGAATAAGCATAGTCATTTCTTTTTTTCGCAGCTATCGTCAGCGATCATCTGATGCCCATCTTAGTTATGAAAATGAAGATTGACATTTTATGAAGATTATAAAAACATTACCGAACAAGAGTGACTACAACAATAACAACCAGCTTAATTTAGATCACATAGGATAATCCCGTTTTCAAAGACGCTACAAAATCTTATGAAATAAGAATAAAACAGTTTAACATTATTCAAACGTTTAAAAAATGCACACTTTCATGAAGTAATGTTTAAACACATGCACTACAACCGATGAAAGAACACTTCCTTCATTTTTCTTTTTCAATGATTCAACTGGAAATGATAAAATGGGAACGAAATGGATGATGAGGCATGAAAAAGTATTAAATAGGCAGTAGCTTAACAAAAATGAATTAAATGGAAGGTCTTTTCATGAAAAACTAATTGAATAAGGAAGTTGTAGTCCTGTGTTAATAGAATGAAAGTTAATTATTAATGGTTCAAGCGCAGAAAGAATTAGTGAAGTTTGGTTAGTGTATCACATGATCAGATCTTGATAAGTAGATTATGTACAACTTTAGGGGTTAAAAGCTGTTGAATGAAGCCGCTGAACATTGTTGAAACCTGGCAAATAAAGATCAAAATAATTCAAGAAACCAGATTTCTCAATCCAGAAAGATTGCTTTTCTTGACCATTAATAACTACAACAAGCAAATATTTGCATTTGAAACAGAAAAATTACCTAGCAGTGGAGAAAACATAGGTAAGCGCAAGTATATAAACCCTTTACAATGAAATGAAAAACAAATGTTATACACATTTTCATGGAAAGAGAAGTGCAGAAGAATGAGGGAGAGAAGGGTCAAACGTGTGGCACCGAAGGATAGCGGACACGCCAGAGAAATTTGAGAAAAAGTGCTATGCCTTCGAATATTTCCAAGCTATCTCACACATCATAAGTTATCTCAGTTTGAAAATGGCACATTAAGTAGTTATGTGGTTTGATAGTGACTGAGTTAGTGCTGAACCACGGGAGAGAATCTGAAAACTTCAGATAAGTAAGACACTACCAGATTTTCGATGACCAGTGCCAGAGAGTAAAAAAAACTGACACCAGAATGACTAAATTAAACACTTTGACGACTATTAGCATAGTTTCTTTCGGGAAGTTCATGTATGGCGCGTCCGATGTGCAGTAGCACAAATAGCGAGAGATATACTGCACTGGATGATCACATAATTCCAATATTATCATAATTTTGATCCAGTGCAGTTAAAGTTTTCATATCTTTATAGCTGACTTGATAACTTGTTCATGCAGACAATAGTGGAAAGTGTTATAAGTATAACATGCAAAAAAAAAAGTCGTTTTTAAAGTTTCAAACTCAGCGAAATTCATCTAAACCTACGACTTGTGCTAGAAATTTTTACCAAATTTTGTAATAACACAAATGCTAAGCTTGAAAATCAAAACTAAAATTTAATTAATAAGCAACCAATTCCCTGAAGCTGCGATACACTGCTGGCCGAAAATGCCATTTGAAATGAATGTTGAATCTGATCGAAACGATCCTGCACACTAACAACTTGCATGCTGCTTTTGAATTTTACCATCACTTCCATTTGCATTTATATGGTATTCATATTAACGTTCGTCGATATGTATTGTATTGGTACCAATGATTCGTACTCGAACTGGCTAACATAAACTCAATTTATAAGGTAAAAATATTTGTATCTTAATATATGATGTTGGTCCTAGTACATCTAGTACATCACTACTAATTTCTTCCATTTTTAAAAATATTACTAATTTTACAAATATCATTTATTGAAACAATTACTTACAGCAGTGTTCACCTGACGATGTACAAACAGATTGCTTTACAAATAAGTTGTTTTGTTTCTGAGAAAATGAACAATCTGTAAAAAGCAGTAAACGCCAAGTTTTAATGAATGTTTTCTTCAAATTTCATCATGGTCGATGCTTTTGATTGCAAGACATGCTCAACAAATTATTCCACAAACTGTTTGCTACTCAGAACGACTGTCCCTTCTTGAAGTATTTCGCAGTCATTTTGACAAGAAAATAGCAATTACCTGCCGACGGTGTTATAGGAGACTGCATACTTGCCATCATTTTCTGTCGCATTTCACGAATTTTAAGTGTTAGAGTTTGTTTGCTAGGGAAGAACTGCCGATATTTGTTTTGGAAAGCCGAGATAGCTTGTCCTCAAATCGTAACGGATAAATATAAATGAAACACCGTAATAATTCTTGCTAAGAATAACTACTAGCAGAGACTAACCTGAGGGAAACATTCCATATTCTTCTAGAAGTTCAACCACCAACTGTCTCCGATGATCAAGTAATTTCCGGCTTGCTGATTTTTCAGTTGAACCATCAAGAGGCGTTTTTGGTGTTCGCGGACTGTAGAGTGGCAGTGGAGAAACATTATCATCCTAAAAATAACAATATGGTTCCACTGAATTAATCTATTTTGTACGTATTTGAAAGTTTGCAAGAAATTTTCATCAACGGTCATCAACAGATGGGGGTTATATATTTTGAGATACAGGGCATTACTTCATATTTCAATGAGTTGAGGTATTTGATACATTCTTTGCACTCAAAAACAAGCAAGATACTCTCAGCGGAAAAGTCACCATTCATACGGTTTTATCATTTTAGGAAAATTAGGAAACTGTATGAGCTATAAAAATATGATTTGGGATGCAACCATGTGGCAAAACAATAATAAAGAACATCTAATACAAAAAACTTTGTTACTTACATGATCGTGAAGTGTTGCTGGATTGAAATTCGGTCCGAAGAAAAAAGAAGAATCATATCGAGCAGATGCAGTCGCTAAAAAACAAAAATTTCGAAAAACATCTTCACAATGCATTAGATATTTAATAATTTTCTCCCGTAGTTTCAAGTTCTTCTTTATATGATGACCACATTTTTATTTTGCTTTTGTTTGTAGTTACATTGTTTGTTACTCAAACAGAAGATTTGAATATTTACAGGAGCAAATCTGCTCGTATTTTCACCAACCTGGAGTTCTTGGTGTTGACTGTACAGTATGAGGAATGTTAAGAGGTGTTTCTTTTCTATCATAATCACCTTTGCTACATTTCTGCTTTTCTAAAATTGTTCTCAAGAGAGCTGAAGGTGTTGAAGGAAGTGTTGCTGTGCCTGAAGAATATTTTACAAATATTCAAATTACTTCTACTATCATCCAAATAAAAGGGACATTCTTGGGGATGAAAAACTACAACAATCATAGAACAGCACATATATATATAACCTTTCTGGGGATCATCAGGAGTGAATGCTGGCAAGTTGGCAAACTTCTTCTCGAAGTCCACTTGATTTAAAACCCTAAAATGAGAGAGATGACCAGTTTAGAAAACTATGCCAGTGATAAGATTACAATACAATTTACTCATTTCCATCAGACTAACCTGTCCATGCTCTCATCATTTCGTTTAAAAAGCTTTTTAATCGGACTTTTTAATTCTATTTCATCATTGCTCGATAATCTGCTTGATAATGTAGAAACATCAACAACGTCTGTTGCCTCGTCCAATTCCTTATAATCTTTCTGAAACACGAATAACAAAGTTTCGATTTTCTAATGTTGGAGAATATCAAATAAAGGATTCGCAATCATTACTTCAGATCCTGGTTTCTGAACTGCCTCGTATGGCTTTTCCACCTCACTTGCTTCTGAAATAGTAAATTACACTCTCACAATATAACATATTTTTTCACATTCCCATAATATGAAAATTACATTCCCGAAGTTCAGCTACATTTTTTAACATCAATTTTACATTTTCAAGAGATTCCTTCCAGTTTTCAGCAGAACGCCAGATACCAAGAAAAACCTTCAGAACTACAGCAATCAAATTCAATACCTAAATATTATGCTCCATCCCTACACCTGACAACGTTATTTTATCCCAATTTTCGATAATTTTTATTCATAGATCTAGACCTTCGATAAAATGTATTTTGTCACGATTATAAAAAATTTCCTCCCAAGTGAGAAAAATGATAAAGCATGTTAGTCACCCCTTTTGATTACAGCGAATCTACAGGTGTTCAAGGGCCAAGCAGTCATACGAAAGAGGAACCTGCGAAATTTTCAGGCGAAAGACTTACGATTCCGACATTTTGATTGTCAGAGATCGAATCACTTGTTCTATTTGACCCTCATCCTACAGGGTTTTGTGGTATTTTACCGCCCAACAATTGCTGTCCCAAATTAAAACAGGATATCCCTATCGGATTCTACCAGTATTTGAATAGTAAATTCGTGGAAATATTTTATTAGCAATAAAAAGTAAATATTCCAAAAATAAAGATTTACCTCCAGATTCAATTTTCATACTTCGCAATTGTCCTTTTGCCATGCCTCTTTGAGCAGGAGTGGGCATCAATACAAAAGCATCCAGATTCTCTTTTGTATAGGGAACAATAGTCAATGAGCCACGTGGAAGTGAAGCAGCGATCTCTGATGGTTGCGTGAATTCCACAGAAAAACTAAAATTACAGCAAAAAACGGAAATATCTAAGGTACTTTTATATGTAAATTTTTGAAGTGTTATAATTGAGAAATAATAACCTTTTCAAATGATTACCATCCATCGCTTTTTGTTCCACCTTAGTAGATTTCATAACCGTAACCTGTAAATAAATCGAATAATAGCAAAAACGTAACTGACCACTAATATAACTGATATTACTGGAGAAAGCATTTCAAGTTAATCTTTCCGCAATCAAAAAAATTTTAAGTAAAAAAAGTGAAGTCAAGGGCTGTTATGTAAGTTGAAACTTAGCGAGATAACAAAAAGAGGTAAAAAAAATTTCCTGGTAAAAGATTAACAGCGGGAAAACTTTCGACTTATTAACCAAACCTGGAAAGCTGAACTTCTTGAGCTCATCACATTAATGTTGCGTTGACTGCTTTCGAGAATATTATTACGAAAATGAGGGACAACTTGGTGTGCAAATGATATCTAAAAGTTTTCATTAGAATTTGTGAAAGAATGCGTAACAGTAAATCGTGTAGAAAACGAATTTGAGGAGAACCTGCTGATGAGCTTTCTTGGGGAAAGTAAATTCTGTCCCCGATGCAATCTGATTCCTGAAGCTACTGCCTGTTTTCAAGTTAGCAACATGGCCCGCTTGCTCATTGTATGAAATCAAAACAGATCGATTCTGCATGCTTGATTCACGAGACAAAATCAATGGAATTAAAAGGCTGTTTTCCGATGACATCGACACCGGAAGCGGAAACAATGGCGCTGCTGGTTCCACTGCAGTATTTCCATTTAAACGAAACCGGTCAGCCGTCGAAAAACCCATCTTAAAATATATTCTTCAAATAAATATCATCAAATGAATATTTTTCAGTTCATCAAACTAATGTGTAAATGTGACAAAATTTAAAAGAAAACAGAAACATTTTTGTGATAATATATGTGTAACAAAATTCGAGCCAGAGAAAATATGAAACATTAAACACTGGATACAATGTTGAAGCTTAAAGCAAGTTTGGCCAAAAAGTTAATTAACAGCAAACAGCTTAAGTCTCTCAACTTTTGTTCCTCAATTTTTGCAATTTCGACAATATACTACCCATTAAACAAATAACATAAATATACACAAAAAATATGCATTAAAAACATGATCTATTTGTAAGTTTTTGCAGCACTTACGAGAATGAGAAAGGCACAAAAATTGTCTCCCAAATTAGGGGAAAAAGTTGAAAAATTCTTAGCGTAAGTAAACTTATTTCACAATCAACTGAGAAACAGTGTAAATAGCGGCCAAAATGTTAAACGAATAGATAGACCTTGTTATAGAACTTGAGAAATTAATATACCAGCGAATTAAAAGCTGTGTGAGCTTTGCTACAAAAGGTGTGCAGAGTATTGAACGTGCCATATGTATAATGATAGTGCTGCTGTTGTTCATTTGGAAGGATCGAATGTGATGCAAGATTCGGTATAGTATTCCACAAAAATGGCGAGGGATGCAATGATGAAATAAGCGGTTGTAGTATATTGCTGCTGCTCACGACACGATCTGCATCGGTAGCCAGCATGCTGCTACCCTACAAGCGACTCACTGTGAGGAAATATACCAATATATCTCAATTTGTCGTGCGCGAAATAAATTCCTAGCAAAATGAAAAGCTTCCTAACGATGGTGGTGTTCCCTATGATTGTTTGAAATACCTACACTATCAGCTTTTAAATCCATGATTGGTCGCAGCACATCCAAATAATGTCTATCGCTCCGTTGATCACTGCTTTAAAGAATATAGTAAATGTTAATAATCAATGGATAATACTAAAAACACAAAAGAAAATCAAGGTAAGGTATTATTCTCGTAAAATAAAGCTAATTAACGGGAGTGCTTACCCAGAAGACATGAGTGATAGCGGAATGCAACCAGGACTAACCAGTGGTGATCCTGGAACCATATCAATTTCTGGTCTCAATGATATCGGGTGATGAATTGTCTAAAACACATTGAAATGAAAAAGTTTTATGATCGTTATTCCAGTAGTGCTAGAGATAATCTGTAAGAAATATCAGTTCGAGTTTACATTACAACAACAGGAATACTGTTCTTTCGAACTCTATGGATTCAGTTCATCCCAAAATTTTTGCTCATGGTACAGCCTTGTGGACAGAATTTTTCCACCCAAATAATAGTCGTCAATTCCTCCTTTCGTGACGGAAAGGAGACAGTACCGCTCATGAGAGTTTTATAAAATTTATAGCCACATCCATTTACTAAAAGCTAACATGTGCGGTTGGACTGAACAAAGGAAGAGACTTCCCATCGATACACTCTGACGCCATCTGATCCGAAATATCGAGATCACTCATGGCATTATCTTAAAATTGACTAATTAATTATGCGACCAAAAATCTTCGAAACGGTAGCAAAAACAAGATTTTAGAACAATTTTAGTTAAAGAAAATTGGTTAAAGAACTGTCATTTCTAGGGATTCATTTCGACTAGACAGGAAAACACGTATACCGTACAGCGAGAAAGTGATGCAAAAAGGGATGAAAAGCTTTTTTTACTAAGCTAATCATGTTTTTCCACTGCCGATCATTATTTTCTAAATTTCGTTCTCTTTCTCGCTTTGTTCTCGTGAAATATTCATAGAAATGACATGGTATGTTTCTCTCTTTCTTTATTCTGAGGAATTGCATCATAATGTGTCAACGATAACGAAGAATTTTTAATTTTGTATTTGCGTTATTATGATTCTGGATAAGGATTATCGTCACTTAGGCCAATTAGAAATGTCACTCTCAATCTTACTAAACTGAAGAAAAAGAAATTTAACAAGACATACGGATTTCTGCTTCCAATCTGATACCATTTGTTGTTTTCTTTCTCTCACGACTGCACCATTTCCAATCCGGATGAGCACGGAAATGTGCTTCCTTCACCTAAAAATTAAATCTTTTCGAGGGAAAAAGACAAAACTTGAAGTGACGACTTTTAAGGGATGATGTGGTGCTAACCTGAGTGGCAAGATCATGATATTTCTGCTTTTCCTCGGGGCCCAGTGCGTACCACCATTCGCCAAGAATTTTCGAAACTGTTCGATTGTCTCGATTCGGATACTTTTCGTGCACTAACGGTCTATGTCGTTTTGAAAAAATCATGAAAGCGTTCATTGGCCGTCGTATATGTTGCCGAACCTGGTAACTTATTTACCATGATTTCTTGGGACCAGTTGAAATTATGCCCAAACATATTCAAAACGTCTATCTATTGATCAGATAAACGACAAACTTATCCGCAATAGCGGATATAGCTATAAGCGGTAAATTTCACTAATGAGGATAAATGTTTTTAACAGAAGAAACTCTAGAAACAATGTCTTCATTGAAGCCTACAGCTTTTTTGTTTCCAATATCTGGACTGAGCACTGTCTGCAGTTTACGCTTCTTTGATGATGCTGACATTGCCTCATCAACTGTATCCAATTCAAATGTTTCTTCATCTTCAAATTCGATGTTAAAGTGATCTACAATTAATATTAAATAGCACAAATTGTAAAATCACATAGAAGAAGTAAAATTTAAAATTTATATAATTTAAAATGATGTTATAAATTTATGGAGTCTGAATTGTTTTTACATGATACACTTGAAAGGAATTCTTGAACTGATATAAGACAACGATAGATAAGAAAATCCATAATTTACAGTAATTAACAAACCAAGCAAAATGCTCTTCGAAGTCTCCGATCCACAGTGTGCTGTGATCTGAGCAACCGAGCTCCTGTCTCTCTTTTCAAACCCATAGCCTCTGGAAAATTTTTAATTTAGAAAATTGTATCTGTTTGTCATTTCTAGTTCTTACTTGTTGTAGCATTGGTTAACACCGTGTTGTTGTTTCCGCAAGAAATGTTCCTGCCGAACAGTTCCATTTTCCAATGTGCTATTTTCAATGCCATCTTTTTCGTTTTCATCGTTATCGGCCACTTTACGATTCTGCACTTTATCAATGCAATCAGTAGCATTATCACATCTGTCACCTTCGGCTTCAAACTGTTGATCCGGACCACCATGATCTCCATCGAACGTTTTCCCGCCGCCGCTTGTCTGCTGATCGTCGCCAAATTCTTTTTGATCCTGAACAGTACTATTATTGATTACACTACCAAAAATGCCTTTGCACAACTGTCAAGAGGAAAGTAGTAAAGGAGGGCATGAAAGCAAACCGTATCTTGTGCTGAATCATCTGGTGTTGATGTAAATTCCTTCAAAGAGTTTTCGAACACCCGCTTCTGTAAATGTGGTACCAAATGATGCCATGGAATCGATGACGAGTATCTCTCACCTGCAAGGTGCTTCCAGTTGTTTATCATACAACTTTATACAGACAGAAAAAACAAGAACCCACAAAGTTACTGTTGAAATCTTCATATTTCACTTATGCAAAATTACTAAAACTAAATCCAGAAATCTCGAGATCCAGACTCGAGATTTATGATGAATGTTTTAAAAAAGAAGGAGATGAGTGCCTTTAACAGCAAAACCAATCTATGAGATCAAGGACAAAATTTCTGTTCATTTTTTTCAAAGAAATGAACATACATTACTCTGTATTTTAATTCTGGTCATCTACTGCATACAATTCAAAGTTTAAAATGAAATTCGGTGGTATATTTTATCAGTACAATGTCTGAAACTTGATAAAATAAGTAGCACCGGACTAAATGAATTAATTTTCGCAAAACTTGGCTCAGCAACCAGTTTCGCGGCAAGAAATTGTATCAGGAGTCAAAAGCAAAAGTTATGCCATATAGGAAGGGAGGGTCTGGTGAAACTTCATCATGACATTTGAAACAACTACTAGCTGGCTCATTCTATACCTACTTCGAGATGTCAAAGAATGCCAATCCCTGGAAATCTAACAACAAATATCTATATTATGCTAAATTAAGAGAGAATAGTACAACCGTTTTCTAAATGATAGGCAACATTGCCATAAGAGGCTTGGATTGCAAACAGTACAAAGGATCAATTAACACACCTTCTTGATCAGTTTCGCCTTCCGAGTAGTCATCCAGGACATCGTGTCCCGCAATACTTTCACCAGGGAATGTTCCAATCACACTTCCTACAAAAATCCATAAGCCTTGAACGGAAGCACTTAGATTCCCTTTACTAATAAAACTCACACCGAACATACAAACTTTGTATTCAAAAAAGAAAAAAACGAAGACACACAGTTATAAACCATTCCTCTCATTAACAACCCAATGTTATCACTTTTATTAGTGAGATGTCAAGATTATCAAGGTGTGGATCAGAAAAAAACGCACCACTTCTTTCGCTTCCAGGAAAAAGTTGTTCATGAACACTACTACTGCAATCTTCCTCAAAATCATCATTGTCTGTTATATTTTCATCATTGCAGCCATCGCCTTTACAAGATTGTGTTTTTTCGCTTGCATCATCTACTTCCGTATCTGCAGTTTATGAACAATCGAACAATTAAATTTTATCTGCAACAATTCTACTCTTTGAATTTTTTTGGTCAGTAACTGTTGTAAGATTTCTTGTCCAACAGTGAAATTCTTGTTACCAACAGTTGCGTTGGTTAGACGAAACAGCTCCAAAATTAGCATTGCGTGTTTAAATGGAGAACTATATGATCATTTCGTTGCTCATTCCTGCTACCACCGTGAGAGCCATACTGGACTAAATGTCTGAATGTCATGATGCGATAAATTTTTTCAATATATAAAATGAACTGAGAAAAGAGATGCAACCCGTGCCAGCAGTGCTTGCATCATCCAGTATATCGTCACTCTCGGAAAACTTCTTGCTTGTTGAAAAATCCCCCATAGGAGATGCTGAGTCGTCCGATTTTGAAGTCCCTGCATTGTTTGACACTTCTGATAACATACTAAATGAAGTGAACGGATCGAAACGAGGAGTAAGTTGCATCAATAATGAGTTACTTGTATTCGTGCAGATATTTAATTCCAATGAAGAATCCTGAAGAATTTTCTCTTAAAAGTGTAAAAAATTTTTAGAAAACTTTCAGTAGTTACTTCCTTACGAAATGATTCTACAATAATTTCGGAGAAAAATGTTGCACACCAGATAAACAGCATTTCTTGCTCATTTCGTCAAATTTCCAACAATATTGAAAAGCATTTCATGTTCGAATCTGTCACTAAGATATGATCTTACTCTATTAAAAATAAAACGTTTTACAAAAATAAAGCATGCGTACCTTCTTCCTTGGAACCTGTATAGGCATAAGAGGCAGCAAATCACATGGTTGTGGATAAGCCCGCTCAAGGAGTCGATCCGTAACAGTCTTTAAATTAGGATGATACATACCATGGTTAATGACGGATTTGTCCATCTGGAACTGTTGAGATGACGGACGATAACATAACTAATGAAACAAACGTAATAAGTTACTTAAACACTTAAACAACGTGATTCTTGAAAAAAAAGAAATGAAAACTTCGAAATTTTACCTTGATCGCTTCACTAAGCGTGTCGTCTATAGTACGTGAGTGTGACAAAGGTGGTGCACTGCCGGACATTAATTTTGGAGCTAAAGGATTTGGTGGAACAATATGATGAAACCGTGCAGGTGCTGATGACGAAAACGGTTGTTCTACACTAGCGGATGGCATGAAACCTCAAAATAATCACCTACTAACCAACTGTTACATGATTCATCGTGGGTGAAATAGTTTTATAATTTTCACTCTATGCATTATACTTTATTCCAAGATTAAATATTATCACTCGTTTCAAACACAGTCATGCTCACACCAGTAAATTGAATCGAACATCAATTTATTAGGCCAATCTTACGTATAATTAATTTTATTTAGAAAACCTGCTTGGTACCGTGAGTATTATGAAGATTCAAAAGAGTATTGGCAACATCAGCTTCATCAAACCGACGGCCCTGCGCTTCCACTGGACTTAACTCTGAGAATTCTCCATGTGACCAATCAATCGAACTACCGCCTGCATTCAATTACCATTTTGTCAGTGAAAACGATTATATGAAAAGCGATTCCGTTTTAAAAAAACATCATTTTCCAGAAATTTGATAAAAACATTCAGATCGTTGCCTGGTGAAAGTGTAGTAGCAAGATTAAATTCTGATCGAATAGATTTCCCCTTCAATGAAAGATGCCTGGAACAGTAGCCACGTCGCTGCGACTCCTAAATACAAATGAAAATTTAATGACTGTAGTTTTCGAAAATTTCTAAACTTTGAAAGTGTGGAAGTAAATTCAGATAGAGTAAATAATGCAACAAACCAACAACAATAATATCAACTTGAAAATATTAGAAATACCTTGTTACATCCTTCTTTGCTGCATAGCCGTCTCCATTGTTTTCCATTGAATTTTTTGCGAATCCCACCCGGTGTTGTTACAATTTCGCCTTTTTTATATCTCTGCTGCTGCTAAACTCTCTTTTTAGCAATTATCATGGACAAGATTCAATTTATATAAAAATTCATAAAATTCTGTGGATATTTATCAGCGAAATTCATAGTCGTCTAATGCAAGTTGCTACACTTCAAAATGTGATGACGCGTTCATAATGCCCTGCATGTCTTATCTATGTGTGCAAAGTCGGTGTTGCAAGATAATGTGATATTTTTATTTTAGAAGAAGTCTTAAGTAAATCATGGAGGAATAACTGCTGATATATGAACTTGTTAGCCTGTAGAAAGTACCTTGATGGTGACTTGTGAACGCTGAGTGTCAATGGAAACATATTTAATCAGTCGCATTTAAAATTAATTATAACTGCCATGCACAGACGGCCTTGTCCCTCGCTCGTTGTTTACCGTTCGAATCGTTGAAAGTCGTTCAAAGAGATGTGCAATCCTTCCTTGATTGCCTCTTGGAGAAACCAAATAATGAATCAACTCTGACAGATAAGAGGTCGTCGAGAATCTCGTGCTAGACCAGGAACTAGAACTCCATTAAGAATGGCATTACACCTATCACTATGAAACTACAGTTGTGAATTGCTCTCTTAGAATAAAGTCGTCGGTGATAATCGAGGTCATTACAACATCTTCCGACATCCTTGGTGAGTGAAAAACAAGTCGAGAAGTGAAGTTTAGCCTAATCCTTAGAAATAATAAAACAGTTGTGCTGTAAACAGACCAAAGAAACGAACTGTAGAATGGAATGCATTTATCATGAAATTCTGAAAGGTAGATGTAGCAATTACCTATTATACGTTCATAGTGTAATATGTACTTCAGTTAGATGAAATCATCACTTTTGCAAACGGCTATGTCGAGGAATAACTTGACGAACTCCACGTTATGAAGTTTAATTAAGAGCTCAACTCAGCTCTTAGTGTCAAATCTACCATTATCACCATGATAGATATTAGACAGTAAGTGATCGGATATCGCTGATAGCGAAGACCAGCATGCTTGCGCAAGAGTTACATAGCTGTGCAAATAGATGAAGTCTTGAAGAAATTAGCAATTTAAGTTCATCTGCATCAAGAACTGTGTATCACAATCATCAGTAGCAGATTTTGCGGCGAAAAGCTGCTGGACGGTGCACATTTCATAGCAAATGTCGACATTTTGAAAGAAGAAGTGCGGAAGGATCACATCTAATTCTCCATTATCTCGATGATGAAGATGGAAGCGAGAAATCGGAAAAAGTTTAGCGTGAAAAAAAGAGCGATGAAAATCATTCAGAGCATCCATGAGGAGAAAACGATGTCAATCAGCAGAACTCCAAGATGTCACACATAATAGTGAATGAGGAAGATGGACCAAAAGTGACGGATCTACCGCCACAATGCAGACACTGTTAGTGCTTGCGTGTACCAACTAATGGCCAGTGGAATCGTCAGCACGGTAATTCTGCCAGTCATTCGTAATAAAATAAGAGAAATATTATCATTACAAATGTGAATGAAGATTTGAAATGCAGATAATAGTGTACTCAATACAACTGACATGAATTCTCACCTGCACGGCAGCAGCGCAAGCTGCTGAAACAGCTTGACTTGCTACACATTGTTGTACTTGCTGAACATCATCAAAAGTTGCCGCACTGCCAGAAACTGTTTGGGTTGGTGTTAGGCCAAAAAATTGCGCTGACATTCGTTCCGCAGCAGTTGTTCCTACAGCAGATCTTGGCGTTGATTTACCCGAAAAATTGTTCGCATCAGATGTACCGTCAATCTTAACAATAATTTCTTTAAGCACAGTTTTACTGGAAATAAATAAACCAGCAAGTGTATGTTTTTAATGCCTTTTTAACAAACAAAAACTTTATAGATGGAATAAATGATGCTATATCGTACACGCTGACCTGATCATCCTTCATTGGCTCATCATCTGAATCTGCAGCATCACTATAACTAGTTTTCTTTTGTAGTATTTGAGACTCATTTTCTGTTGCACTGAAACAAGTGTTTTAAACAGAAAAATGAGTCAGATACCCAAAACAATGAAAGTTGAAGAGTACTCCCAGGAAAATCTCTGTATTTGGTGTTGGTATAAATTTTGACTTACCTAAAGGTAAGTGCAATTTGTTTCTACATCAAAATCTGCAACAATATCCTTCTTTATTGGAAATAAAAAAGAAAATGCCTCAGATGGCTGGATGAGGTTGTTTGAACAGCACTTGGTAAAGTTAGAGGTGCAAAATGTGTTATTGCACTTGCCAATACTCCAGAACAGCTGTTCGAACAAGTTCCACCGTTTTCATCACTGTAATTTAATTCAGATAAACACAATTTCCTTCATAAAATCTTCTCAACCATGGTAACCCCATTTCATTTTGTAACTAAAACTAAAAGAGCATCGCAATACGTCCTGCTTTCCCATGAATTGTTTATCAATCGCTTTCAAACGAACCGGCTTTTCACAACCGAATTATTGTAATTGCCCATAGCATTTAGTTCATCGTACCACGGTGGACGTAACAATCGTATGCTTGCACGGTGAAACCAAAAATCGGTCGAAATACCAACGTGTAGACGCATCTGCAATATCTTACCATTAGCTGGTACATTTCACAGTTAATGCAGCCATTGCAGAACTGCAATCTCATTTTAACATACATTCATCAGTAAAAATAAAAATTGTAATTAAATTTTAAAAGAAACCTGGAACATTACAGGCCAAGCCGTCTTTTTCAATACTTCAGCTAGACGATATATGTTCTCATCATTCTTCCACTTCACGCAAACCACGTCCGCAACATTGATCTGAAATAATAGAACAATCTTTTCATGGTAATACTATTCAAAAAATTTGGACGAAGCACTTATTGATTACATCACTAATGCCACTTTCACTTTTTAGTGATGGCTTTTTTAATGAGGCTCCACTTATTGTCCTACAAAAAAAAAAAAAAAAAAAAAAAAAAAAAAAAAAACGGTAGAAATTATGTGAGAGCACATTGGACAATGAAATGACCTACAACGCCTCAAAGTAAACGGTGGATTATCAAAAAATGTCCGATAATAAAACATGAAATAGTTCGAATTTCTGCATGTAACGCGCAATAAAGACAATTTGCCCTAATGGCATGTTTTACATTGAAGCGATGTAAATTCTCATGAGGAAAAATGCTGCGATATTTGACGCATATACTCATTCGCGTTACATGCGAAAATGAAGAACGCTTTTTCAAAGTTATGTTTTCATATTGGAGGGAAGAAAAATCTGATCTCATGTGGTCCACTCTCAACGATTAACATTCTGATTCTGATGGGTATTTGCCGCAATATTCACGAAATAATTCCATCATATAAAAAATGCAGCGAACTCTCTAGAAGATATTTCACCCTAAATGAGATTTTAGAGAAGTTACCGAATCAGGGCTTGGTGCTTGATCGGCGAGTATATCAGGATATTCACGCAATGATGTTATCACGTCTTCGAATACGTGTTCAGTACCATTGTCAAACTATAAACTTAATTAGAAACTTTCCAAAACATGCTGATCCATGATTGAAGCATAAAACAAGTCGATTTCCTTCTCTTGAACATTTGACTTTGTTTTTGATGCGGCAATTCCAAAAGATTTCAGATATTAGACAAACCTGTACGGTAACATCTTTGTTTGCTCTGACACCTTTAATGCATGCTGGCAGATATCCTTCAATATCAGGTGGACGAGCCAGCACACGACTTGCTTTCCACACTTCCAAATTGACTGTTGTTTCATTCATTGATTCCACTGGAACAAGTCAAGTGGAGCACAAGAAATTCACTTGTTGAGGTAATCAGTAGCAAACTCTGGATTCCCGTATTCATTTATTCAAATAAATTATTTTGTTTATAAAGCCTCAAAGTTTCTTATCCTGAGATATGAAATTACTCATCAAATACCGAAAATAAGAGGGAAGTAAACAGCTGATCGCAGCAATGATACCTTCAGTCCTGATGCAAAATCGATAATTTCAAAAGGTTATAGCTTAAACTGCGGTATTATAATGATTTGCGACATATATTACTAAAACTGCTTCATGTTTATCATCTCGAAACAACTGTCAAAGTCATTCGCTGTCTTAAAGCCTTAAAGTTGGATGAGTTAAACAGGGGGTTGTCATGATCACTAAACTAAGTGGGGACACCTTGGATGATGGAAAGCGTATGTACATAATTTTAAAAACACTGAAAACCCAGGATTTCAAAATCTATAAAAGCCTTCATGGAACTTTATGATTTCTTTATAAGAATGATCAATCCAGAAAAGGTACCGGTGAAATTCGTTGGTATTTCAAGTCCTAAATTACGCTTTTTCAACTGTTCCATCAGTGCAAGAGTGTCGAACTGAAATTGAAGCTGATCAGTGACTAACAAATGCCACTTTTCTGATAAATAAGGCCAATATGGTGAGAGTGTTCAATGATGTTTATGGTAACTATCTCGTGTTTGTCACCTGTAGTGTCATTCCCTGAGGAGCTGTTGCCGTTGGACCTGATCCATATGTTTGCTGCTGCTGTGGTTGCGATGTTGACGAAGACGAGGAAGATGCATGCAGCTGGGCTAGCAACGATGACGAACCGGGAGGTAAATCCAACGATCCTCCCGCTCCTAGCGGATTTAAATTATTTGAAACATTGACAAAATTGCCTTTCCAGAAGTCTGAGATACTAACCTCAATAGCATTTCATGAGTCTTACCAAAAAAAGTTGAGGCGAGAAATTCAAAACCTTTTCTCGTTAAATTGTAACTTCAAAGGGAATTTATAGAAGAGTATTCATGACGACAATACGATTATGAGATGA
Organism: Dipetalonema caudispina; assembly: GCA_013365325.1. Taxonomy (NCBI): domain Eukaryota; kingdom Metazoa; phylum Nematoda; class Chromadorea; order Rhabditida; family Onchocercidae; genus Dipetalonema; species Dipetalonema caudispina. Next base: position 477,469 of record JABVXV010000011.1, on the reverse strand, counting down.
AAACGCAATGCCAAACTGCAGGTACCGGAACATACCAAAAATGTTTAAAGGTCGGACAGATAGCATAAGGTAAATTAACGAATGGATACACAATCTTCTGGTTTCGTGAGATAGAATTATATTCAAACATGAGACGTAAAAGTCGCATGATTGGAACACTTACCAGTGGGATCATCGGTCGCTTTTCGTTTACCACGCAGTTTAGGATGGACGCTTGAGGAATCATCACGAATATTGCGTCCTTGTTCAGTGTTTCCGTCCATTTTCCGTTTATCTTTTATCCTTGTCCTTCTTCAAACAAGGAAACAACTTGACTGAGCTTTCCATCAGATACTGTTAATTACTTCCAAACGCATCACTCGAAATTAATATACATTTGGAAAGATGCTGAATTTTTTACCCAAATGGTGTCCTCTAACAAATTTAAATAATTGACAAAAAATTTATTTGTCGTAGCCTCTGATGGCTAGTAAGGTGTTTCCTTTGAGACATGTTCCCGGGCAAAATGTGCACCTTGGGTTTCCTTCGGTCAGATTTAAGAAATGGAGATTTTGTAAATCCGTCAAACGAGACGAAAGTTACCTCTCTCCATCTCTTTTTTTCTCCTCTTTATCCTCTCTCGAACTCCTATTTCAATGTTTCAAAAAGAAAAAAAAAAATTGGAAGGGAATTTATTTTTATTTCCCTCAAGTCCAAAATATACTTCACATTTTTCTAAGAAAAAAACGTTCCGGATATCTCCACTATGAGAATTCAAGTGAAGACCGGTTTGAATCAGCGCATGACTTACAATTCGATTTGTTGAAATAACTTTGTTTACTACTGAAATGTGCACCACGAACAGTACAAATTCACCTGAAGTTGATCCAGAGATGGATTCATCTACAAATCAAATTTATGCAGTAACGTTTACTGAACAGGTGAGCAATCATGTAATTTCCTATGGTTCTCTCAGCGAACTGGATATTACGGTATATATCCTCGTCAGATTACCTGCAAATGCCATTAATCAAATTTTAGCTTATTAAGCAATTGACATGATTGGTAGGTAGGAACAGTACTCGATTTAACACTTCATAAGTTATATATCTATCTCATAAGAAAAACATCTCATTTTTCTATATTTATCTAAACAGAACCGATATTAGTTATGACTGACGTAAGACATTTTACACCACTCACCTCACGTATCATCGTTTGTATTCAGATAGTAGAGTACAAAAGCAACTATGGATTAGGAACTAATCCACAAATGAAGCAACGTGCGCCAGAACGTACATCTTCTATGAGGAACTGATAGTAGATGTAAACACTCTTTGATGTATCGCCAAACTTAATAATCAACGGTAATCAAAACCTGAATACTTTCAAACGTTTAGTAACTATGTTTGAAATATGCGAAAAAGAAGGAGAGCTTCTGTTGCAACAAAGTATCGAAGAAGAGAAATGATGAAGAACAATTGCAGTTATCAGAAGGTCAGAACTGCTTCAACAAACCTATCTCTATAAAGCGCTCCTACTCTTCGAATCTATTTTCGCTCGTGATAATCACTTTTGTTTTGATGTCGATGACTTATGGTATTAAACTTGCAAACCCATACTACATCAGTTAAGGTCTGCAATCAAAAGATTCCCTAACAATAATCTGAAAAAGCATCTAATAAGATGTTCCATGCTCGCTAGAGTCTTATATGTTTTGATAAGAAAAGCAAGCAAGTTGATCGGAAAATCAGATAAGGGTATGTTGAAAACATGAGACGATAAACAGTAAACAAAGGATTACTTAAATACCTACGACGTCATCAAAATATTGTATCAGACATAGTTGCCAAATAACTATCCTAAAATGATACGACAAATGTAATTGTGCGATTCTATAGGCCTTACAAGTACAACTAAATAATAATGAGGTAAGATGTCAGCCGTTATACAAGTCTAAAACTGAATCTCTGAAATTGTGATTTGAAAGATATTTCCGAGAGTGAAACACTCCTAAATGATAACATGTCCTTTGCTCATTTAATAAATTACATGAAACACAGTATAGAATGATCGACCAATAAAAAGATATCAGTAATCTTTTAAATCTTCGATATTGCATGAAAAACTATGGAAGCGAACTTCTGGACTTACAAGAAACTTTGCATTTCAACTGCTTTGGAGCAAAACACAATATCCCGAAGCTGTTACCAAGCTAGTGATTTATGTCTTTCAAAGCAGAAGAAACTACTGATTGGTCTATCTCAATTATTCAACGAATTAATTCCTGCCATCAGCAAGAAATCTTAGATGAGAAAATCATACATTGCAAGGAGTAGCACAACTCATTTGTTTTTTTCATGCCACTTGAAATGCATAAAGTCAATGCGTTGCTAATCTTCAATTTTATGATGCTCAAAAATTAACTTTCCAAAATTTTCAAATAAAATTGAAAATTGGATAAACTAAGGGAATCAAGGGAAATAATAATTGGATAATGATACAGAAAGCACATGAATGACATGATAAAATAGAATAAGTGTGAATATCTATCTATCAATGAATCAGTTCAGGGTAATCTTGAAGTATTATAGGTATATAAGCTGTGCACAACTCTCACTGCTCTTTTCTTAATACATTTCAACCGCAATAGCAAATACATCCACCCAAGCACCATGTGTGTTTTTTCAACTTTGCCCACTTAACACTCACACACACACACACACACACACACACACACACACAACACAAACACACACACATACACACACACACAAATACACACACACACACAACACAAACACACACACACACATACACACACACATATGTATATATATACATACACATACACATACACACAAACAAATGCATTTAATAAATAAACAGCTGATTGTTTGGATGGGAGTAGCAGTGGCGGTGTTGGTATGGTTGGCACTGAATTACAGTGCTTCTTTGGCAAGGTACAAGAAAATGAGTAGTATCCTGAAGAAGTTTGTGTGAGAGTAAAATGAGTTCACTCAGAGTTGTTCTCCAATTGTATGTATAGGCATGTGTGTGACAGTAGCTACCTATGATATGATAAATTTATGTATATAGCTATAGTAATTTAAGAACAGATAATTTCTAGGCTCAATATTTGGTTTCTTCTCAGAATTATTTCTACTGAGGTAGTTGAAAATTTTGCAAATATCATTTTGAAAGTATGGAATAGTTGTTACCTAATAAAAGTATGGAATAGTTTGTTACCTAAGTTTTTGCACTGCGGTAAACCAATTCATCCTTTCAACACTGTTGAAAGAGAATAATGTTTTTAGTGCGAAAGTATTTTCTGATTCTCATTACTCCTTTTTCATCCTTGTTTCATTTTTCGAATTAATTTTCCCACTTCCTTTTCTGTCATTTACCTCATACTTTCCCCTCTATTCGATTTTTTGGTTTTTTGCCTTCAAAATTTGACTTGAAAACCTGTTTACAACCCACGATGGTTTATATATGTGCTTCCTATTTCCCATGCATTGAACTAATGACGCATTTAGGTGGAAAGAGAATTTGAGCGGTTTAAATGTTAACATAAAAGTTTATTTCGAATTTGTTAAACATTCACAAAAAAGTCTTATTACCAATCCATTTCCTTCTACTCATCCGAAACATCTTTTTCTGTATGTGTTGCCCTCTGAACATTTCCATATTTACGATTCTTTATCAGTTTGTCATAAGAACAGAACTAATCTATCGTTTCCGGTATGATTATCGTCCTTCCAGTTTATTATTAACTCTCATGGCTGCTTGGTAGGTAACTTAATAAATTTTCCTGCAAAAACCACATAATAACAAACTCGCACAAAAAACGTTTCATTTGATCACTAGAAGAATGGCTATCTGGTGTGGGTCATAACATTGTCCAGATGAACTAAGAAACACGGGGAATGTTTAGTCTGACGACTAGCTGTAAATGAAAAATATCGCAGTCTTTTGAGCCGTCAATGTTAAAAGTGAAGAAGTGTAAAGAAAAAGTATAAAAATGAGGACATGATCGCGCAAGCCAAGTTTACAAGCTCTTTTTCAGCCTTAACAGTACAGTGGCTTTCGTTTGAACTCAATAGATTCTACTTTTGTTTATTCATCTATCTAACCACATCCTCTACAAGTATAAATACAAATTTACAAATTTATGAAGTGAATTATCGAACTTAATAGCTCGTTGTGCCCCTTAAAGCCGAAAATGATAGACAAGGATGGAATTTTTCCCCGATTTTTCTCACTTCTATTGTCTGTTTCCTTTTCTTTCTTCCTTTTTTTTTTTTTTTTTTTTTTTTTTTTTAATATTTACAAGCTGCTTCCAATGCTGAAGTCTAATCTTCTGTACGACAGACAGGCATAAAACACTTCACATTAAACAGAAAAAACATTTATCTTCTGCTTAGTTTATCAAAAATTATGATATATATTCACATATATTTTAGACACTTAGAGTTATTGATAATGAGATAATAAACAAATGAATGAAGAAGGGCTGTCCTTTGTTTCTTTTTTTTTTCTCCTTAATCGATTGTCTCTTACTATCTCATTTCAGTTTAACTGAACTTTGTTCTTACCTTCTATCAGAACTGTTCCAATACACAAGCGCATAAGAAATGGAAGGTTACGGAGAGTTGTACTATCATATCAACAGTATTAGGGTACAGAAAATCTTTCGGGCAATAAGGATGGTTGTAGCTATCACCCTGCGTAAAATCATGCTCTTCAAGCAGAAATGCAGTTATCGTTGCAACCACATTTCAATTCCTTAATTGTTAAGTCAGTGAAAAGTGGTAGTTTGTGGAATTTTATCTAACTTGACCAATTACTGAAGTACATTCAATGCATAATTGAGAAAATGAAGTGAAAGGTCACGTGCAGTAGAATCTCAGTATAGCTGAAATTCTGAGTAGTAGAAGAATTCATATGATATCTATTCAGTAAAATTTCTAGTTTTATAAATACTGCAAATAATTGGATGAAATCCAGAACTGTCTGCTGCTATTTAAACTAGCCTAATACACAACAAACTTTTTATAACATGTAAGCATGGTTAACAGCAGAATAAACAGCATCTGAAATACAGACCCTTTTTGGTCTTCCTAGAACAACTTGCTATCTTTAAGCCTGAAACAAATTTTTATAAGCTATCTTTAGATTACCAATTTTAGCAAGAAGAGAAAACAGTGATGAGATCTAATCATTAAATCATTTCATTTCTACTTTAAACCAATACTTTTTGGAGATTTCATCACTGTAGATTATTATTACTTGATCTTTGTTTGGATGAGCATAGGAATAAATTTAAATCAATTTCACCTGCTATAACTATCCTTCTGGTAACACTTATTTTTGATTTAATAAACTCATTTTTTTTTCCTACGTATTTCGTTCTAGCAGCTTCCACAATGCGGAAATGACAACGATTGGGTAATTCCGAATCCGAAGCACAAAACTTCAAAAAAGTTCAGGAAAGACTGTGTCGTACTGATTTATTAAGGCTACTAGGCATCCAAATCATCGATAACCTGCCTAGGTCTCCATAGTTGACACCGGTTAACGAGTTCTTTTGATAAGACATATGTGCAGCGGCATGCAGCACGCAATCTTTCCATGAATAAACAAATAAGGATATGATAAATGGCAGGGATGTCCATGATCTTCAGACATATACGGAAGAGAAAATATTTAGAGAAGCAATATACGGCACAGATTCGTCAAGTGTAATGAAGCATTGTTGGGAGAAGCGTTACAAACAAACGACCTTACATACCCGCTTCGAATTCCATCAACTATTTTGATGCTGTGCATATACTACCAATCACATGATCCATATCCGAAATCTCCTAACTTATCTCATTCCAAAATTAGCCATCGAATAGCAAAGAGAGCAAATAGGAGACATTATGACAAAAACTTGCCATTTTTACGACAATGTTTGTTAGGTTTGTCATATGTCAGGTCCTTAGCAAAATACTCCAACACTATGAAATAAGGCCTTCAGAGATACGTTAGGATGCGAAACAGGAAGGAAGAAAGTAGAATTTGTGACGTAAGATAAAAACAAAAGAAGAGTAACAAAAATGTAAAATCATGAAAATATGTGATAACGATAAGGATGAGGAGCTGAAAGACGATTGAGCGAACGTAGCAATGGGTGCAACTAGAAGAATTTTTTCATTTTTTTTTTTTTTTTTTCAAAACACATACATACATACATATACATACAAACAGACACACAAATACACAGATACGCATACACACATACACAAATGGACAGACAGACATACAACAGACAGATTGGATATTTATACGGACATACGTTACAGGGAAGCATTGAGAGTAGACTGGAAGTAAGCAGAGATGGGGAAGAACACATTTGAAATGTCGATGAAGGTTAACGACGCTCGTCCTCCGAGAGCACACATTGCTGCACTTTGCACCACAGCAAGTGCTTCCTGCGTCGTTATTTATGGAGCGCTATGCGGGAAGTCGTAAAACTGTCCTGATGGCTGCAGTGTTCCGGGTCGCTTTTGCCTGCATTGTACATGCATGTGTTTTTGCTCTCAATTACTCTGTGTTTTTGCCGTCACTTGTGGATTATAGTAATGAATCAAAATTATTTGAAGAGACATTTTGAAAATAGCGATTTGTGGGTCGTCCGAATTTTCTGAACTTTGCATTCACACTATCTCCAACTATGCATCAGTTCTACGTCGTTGGAATAAAATTCCCCAAAACGACAATTTCCACTTTGGGAAAAATGTGGTTAGCATAGTAGCTATTGTTTACACTGCAAAGATCAGTGGTTATTAGTTTACTTACTTGGCATGCTTTGCGCGCTATAGTTTTTAAAATTATAAAAATTTTTTTTTTTTTTTTTAAATTTCAAACAACCTAGAGAGTTTTCAATCCTATCAGATAGGTTTGGCTTAAGGATTACTATATTCAACAACTTTTATTTCGCCACAACAAATACGCTGGACATACTCCAATCTCATAGTAAAAACTCCACAGAAATGTGCAGTATTTCATTGAACGAATATCTGAATAACTTACATGAATTTTTTTAGTGAAACGGACATACGATAAATAAATAAAAATAGTTAATGAAAATTTAGAAGCACACGGCAAAATTGTGACTTTCACGCATTTACAACTTCAAAAATCTATTAAAATTGCAACTCTCTTCATTTTATGGAAATATGACCTATGGAAAAAAATTACTTTCTGCTATTAATAATCCTACAAAAGCATAGTAAGGTACAAAATTAGTAGCAATTTAAACACCGACGAAGCACATGATAAGTTCGAAGTATTTCATGAAGTAGCCATTAATGCCTAGTAAAGAGGGCACTTCAGTCCAATTTAATGATAGGTAGCCAATAGGTTAATCTTACTAGCATTATAAATTTTTCTAGAAAATAAACAGCTTGTCTTGTCGAACGTATAGTTGCCTAATCACAAAGAGATAACCTTTAACATACACAGCTGTAAATTTCATTCTAAATTTCACTTCCTTATAACCTACCGATTTTTTGTAGTTCTTTTCATATCTGAGCTTTCAAAAAAAAAGTAACAGAATTCACAGCTCACTAAGTTTGTAGTTTTAAAGATCAAAAAACTATTGAAAATAATATTTTGCAGTAAACTAGAATTAAAGGAGCATAGAGCAGAGTCGCATAACAACCTTTTACGACTATCATTTGTGAAAATAATTGTTTTCTGCTACATCATGTATTATTACACTCCCCATATGTATATGTATATATAAACTCGCTTTCAGAAATGGAAAGGACACATTTTAAATTAATATTTAAAGTATTTGAGTCTCAGGCTTACCCAATACTCCAAAAGATTTTGCTAGTTGTGTGGAAATGAATTATAATTGAGTGGATTTATGATTTTGAATTGGAGTCCGGAAGAGTGATGAGCGAAAAGATGGCCTTGCTATCATGCAAGTAACAGAAAGTGCTAGGCTTTGCAATACAACATTATGTTGTTCAACTGGCAAGTAAGTAACCGAAAACGCGATAAAGACTGGCGAATAGTTTTGCATTACCCATTGCTGCGGAAAATGTCCAAATGATCACTGCCTGCTATTTCAACCTGGCTAATAGTGTATAAATGGAAAAACAAAAAGACTGCGGAATGTATCCACAATTATCTCAACTTGAGAAGAGTCAATGGATTGGATTTCATAAAACTTAGGATAACGAATTAAGAGGAAGCAGTAATTTCATTTCATTTGTGGTAGGGAAAATAGTACATGATGATGTAAATTTATGCTACCCCATTTTGCCGTAACAAAAAAAGGCAAAACTTTTACCTTTAAATCAAAATTTGAGTTCTACAGGCTGAGGTTATCACAATTAATGGGATTGTATGAAATTAACTTTACAATTGATTTTCAAAATAATCAATACCACATTTTTCGAGACTAAATGATGGCTTACTTTGTAATCACCGGAAACACCAGAAATGTCCTGTACTTCTGTGAAAAACTGTTCCGATGACTTGCGTACCAAATGTGCTCATTCTGGATTCCTTTTAAACGCATTCATGATGCAAGCCAACAATCATTTTATTTAATTTGCATTCTAATATGTTCCCAGTGAATCATCCAATTCATCTGATTTGCGCTAGTCGATGTACTACAACGTCTTTTTAGTTTACTTGAAATTTCCGGGATATTCTCTTGTCTTTCTACTGATACTAATTATATCCTTTTAATCCATCATCACACACATCTCTAAATTAAAACAATCCAAATTCTGAAAATTTCCTGACAAGTATGCATTCTGAAACATGATTCTTCGTCAGAAAATTTGGCGCAAATCTTTCATAATGTAATATATGCCACATTATATTGTTAAATATGACTTATCAGCCATACTGATAAACGAAACCAGCCAGGTAAACAGCCGAGCTCTTAGCGAAAAATCTCATCCTTCTCGTCCGATGACTCAGCTGATGACGTCGGATTCAATGCATAAATTTTTTGTCACAGCTTCAATTCAACAAATTTAAAAAGAAGAAAAAATTGTAACAGTTCTTTCCTCAATTACATTTAGTAAGTGTTCACTTTCAAAACAATCAGAATTACAGATAATGAACGATTGCAGTATATACAACTTCCAGAATTTTCTCATTAGTTTTCAGTAGACGAAACATTTCGTAATATATAAGAAAAACAGGAAAAGTAGCGGTTTGCTGTTGTCCGCAAAAATTCCAAACTCCGCAATCAAGAATGTCATGATCAAATTGTATGGTTAGATTTTTGCCAGAACATTTGCTTGGGTAATTTTAATATATTTTGAACACACAAAATGGGATTCCCAATTTCGAAAATTGAGGAAGTCCTTCGAGATATTAGTTGCAAAGTAATTTATCATGCAAAAAAGATCGAGTAGTGATTATGGTATGATTCTAAAGTAAAAAAAAAAAAGAAAAAAAAAAGAAAACCATATTCAAGTCTTAATAAATTCAATAGTTTTTTTGTTATACTGATGCCCTCATTATGTGGATATCCTCTGGAAATGCTCTAAGCAATATGCGCCAGCATGTGTTCTTCTAGTTTCTTTTTTTTTTTTTTTTTTGCTCGTAATCGATTCAACAATTATCATTTTTCTTTACTTCAACTTTTATATTTCACCTGATGATATTAGTTGTAACGTAATTCATACTTCACTGCTTCAACATGTATTTCTCTCGATTTCAGGGAGCTAAGAAAAGCCAAAGAGAGCATTAGAAGTGCATATGTTAGAAATGAATGGCTCAAATAAACAGACATAGATGAGAAGGAATGCGAGACAGTAAAGTCGTTCTACATTTAACTGGTTTTATACAGTTTACTGGTTTACTTACTGATCTTTTTTTCTTATTTGGAGATTTCATCAAGATCTTGCTTGGATAATATCAAATCACCATCGTATCCCATGCCCCTCATCATCTCTCAATTGGGGTATTTTCCACACATTCTGATTTCAACTTGATCATCAAAATCTTCTCCTGTGGATCATCAATCTAATTTTCTTATTTCTTTACAACATTATCCGTTCTCTCTTTTTGTCTTATTCGCATTTTCATTCAAAAACAGTATTTAGCATTCATTGTGTTCGTTTTCACTCTCAACATTCACGTTTGTTCATCCTTCTTTACATTTCCATATGCATATATCGCTTCCAGACCACTTTCCAAAAATTTATTCCAAACTACGAAAAAAAAGTGGAATACTTTGTGCTAAACAAGTTTTGTAAGTAATTTAAGCGCTCATTTCATGAAGATAGTGTCTTGTGTGTGTAGTTGTTTACTTGTTTGCTATCGCAGTGATTAAACTTTGGGATTACAAAGCTCAAATGGCAAAAACTTTGAGAGGCTTCTCCTTGTCTTAGTCTGAAGAATGGGTATCCTACTCTTATTTATAGTTATTCCTTTCTGACTAGTAGCTTAGATTCAGTTTCGGACAAAAATTTTTAACTTCAAACGAAGAATCTGCTTACTATGTTGAAAATGCTTTTTCTTTCACACTTTAAACTGTATTCACAGATGTAATTTTGATAGGTTTACGAAACTGGTTGTTGAGTGATCGACTCTGCTTAAAAGACATATCGAAGAATAATGTAAGAGACGAAGAGCAGACGTGGCGATACTTCCTAAGACCACGTTGGACGAGTCATATAAACTATTAAATGACGTAAGTAAGCGATAGTCGAAAATAGTCATTTCTTAAACCGTAAGCTGCTTCCAATGTTTTTTTTCCTTAATAATGATGATTTCATCTGTCCACGAAATTACCCAAATAAGCATGAAATTATCGAACCATTTCTTTCAAGTTAACGGGTAAGAGCTGCAACACGAGACTGATTTCATCAAATTTCTGGTTTCGTGGTCATTTAATTGAAGATATAATATCCAATTAAGGTTCCAGATTGTTAAAATTCTTTGAAAATCCTTACTAAGCATTTCAATTAAGAAAGCATAAATTACAATCTCTATTAGTAAGTTTTATTTTGTGATTTCTTAGTTAACATAAGTCATATTTAAGCTATATATGTAGAAATAGTAGTGCTTTTTTTTTGCTATTGAATAAAAATGATCAGATATATCAATCCAAGTTAAACTGGAGTTGTTAACTTACGAAAAGTAACATATGATACTTGCTTAAAATGATTTGGAGCTATTTTTATAGCATAATGAATATTGGCAAAAGAAATGTCTCAGCCAAAACTGAACAACTGAACAAATGACCTGATAAGGAGTAGTAAGAAGTCGTGATTTTCTACTGAGCTCGCCAACCAGGAATTTTCGTGGTTATTCATTGAAAATTCTCTTTATTTGGAATCTGGTTTAGTAACGGCAAGGCGTAGCGGCGGTAGACGCAACAGTGTAGCCTCGCGGAACAGGTTTCTATTCAATATTTTCTGCAGTGTGCGAAATTCATCAAATATTTCACTTTTGTACCATTAAGACGCCTCTCTGCCTCATATTTTTTCAGTCTCAAATTTTTTGCCAAATACCTATGCCTTAATATGAATATTTCATTCGTTTTATCGTATTTATCCTGTTTCCAAAATACATTTTTGACTATTTTTCATGTTATTTTAGTCATATTGCTGAAATTACGAGAGTTCCGTTGACTACTTTTTTCGTTCCTCATAATTTTTTTATACGGTTTGTATCATTGTTCATGCCTCTGACTTTTGTAATTGAAGAAAGTGCTAATCTACAGTTTCATTTCATGCAATTGAGCAATTAGTTATTTCTTATTCTCCAATATCATTTTATCTTTTTATGAAATTTGCTCAAGTTTGAAGTGTGGGCATGATTAGGTTCTTTTTTTCGACGGACAAGATAGCAAATCAGTATAAATAAAGTGGATGCGATAATTTACTGTTAAATATCAAATATGTTAATTTCATGTTCCGAACGTTAAGAAACAAAAAACTGAGAATGTAGATCAGTGTGGTGAAGCTACTTTGAAATTCTTGCAAAATATCTGTTCATTCATCGCAGTCCTTACATCATTAAAAAATTATTTACGAGTAAATGATGTTAAAAATAGAAAAGACTGGATAAAGTAGGACAACATATAAGACATTACACACAATGTATTGTTGAAATTGACAGCATTTAGACAGATGAATTACGGAACAATGTCAACTTGTGTTTGTAGTTTCCGTCGATTTTTCGAAAAATTCAGCATCTCACCTAATATTTCTTATCCATTTTATTCTTTCTTTATTAATCATTTTCATCATCATTTCACTCCTGAAATTGTTACATGCAGTCGCTTGAAATAAAAGAAATTTGCTTTTTCTTGCTCGTTGCATTCCTTGTACAAAAACCTTCCGCCTCTCAGTATTATGAATAAATTAAAATGAACTAATATGAATGAAAAAAGGCAGTATCTTGTCACTACCTAAACTAATAAGAGGTCGTAGGGCACTAAAAATTTAAAAATAAATAGATTACAATGCTAGTGTGCTATTTCATAGTTCTGTCCATTTCTAAAAGTATTTTGATAGTAATGGAATAGTTTGGAAAAGAATAGGAACATTGAAGTGTAGTAAATCTAAGTGAAAATTTCAATATTGAGACTAAAGAGGTGAGAAATGGCACTAAGGGGTCACTGAATACAGCGATGATAACTGCAGGCTTATAAACACATTAAAAAGGACCTATAAAGCATAAATCATGCAATTTTGTGGATCGCAAAATGATTGCAGCAGAAAATACCTTTTTTGTTAATAAATGAATTCATAAATGTGTAATTTTATATTTAACTATTTCATCCTTTATATAGTATGAATTGGCCTTAAAATAGACTTTCCTTTCTTTGCAAGACTAATTTATACATTTATTTACTAATTTTCGGTTCAGCTTGAATAGTTAACAATTCGCACTTTTCGATCTCAAATACGTAGAATGACAGATCAGTATTACTTTATTCATGATTAGACTCTAATAACTAAACGAAAATATTATTAATACTTGTAAATGAATAAAGTTTATCAATATTTTTTTAGCATCGATTGTTTTTTTCAGATACTTATGGTAATTGTCAATAATTTTTTCAAAATTGATAGTCGTTGCGCTGTTTGAAAAAATCATTGGTGTAATATTAGCGCAACACATAATGTTGCTTTGAAAGGAAGATATTGCTAGAAATAAGCTTTCAAAAATCTCCTATATGACCTGGGTCTTGGAATATTTAATATTTTGTAGCCTTAAGATTTTACCAGCAATGCGAATGATTGGAGAGCTTCACAATATTAACAAAATAATGTCTATGATCAATCACTTGGCCGAACGCTGCATTGCCGATATTGCTATTACAAGTTTAGTGATAGAATCTCAATTAGTTTTGCCAATCACAAGATAAAATTATACCAGAAATAAAGAAACAAAGTTGAGGACACTATTTTAGCAGTTAGTGCAGTACTGGGAAGTTCTCTTCAATGCCATCTTAATGTTTTAACCTTTAAAACCAGTTCGTTTCATTGGTTTGGTGTAAATTGCTGTTTCATAAGTTTTACTTCCGCAACTATAAAAGAGCGGTACTCGAATATTGCAGGGTCGTTGATAACTGTCATTAGAAAATTTTAAGGTCTCGAGTTTTTCTGTACTTTTCCTATCAGAATCTTTAGTTTTGCTTTTTGTTTATGAAATTTAAAAGCTCATTTCAGACCTGTTTACATCAGGCAACTCGAAATTTTGTCTGCACTACTTATAAAGTTCAGAAGTACCTATTTTCGATTTGAGCACTTCTGAACTTTATTACTGAGCTACATCCATGATTTATCCAGAAGCTCTTCAACTCATTGATATGATGGTTTCAAAGCATTCTTTATGTTACTGATATTTGGTCCCTTATGATTATACTTTGTATATACAGCATAATTCACTTTACTTCGCAATTATTATCAACAATGTATTTTGCAAGCTTGAATGCGTCTCTATTTAAAAATAATGTTTCGCTTCACTAAGAGAACATATGATGGAATGACTTCGAATGTGACAAGCAATAACCACACCAAACATCTTTATAGAAATGAATTTGTTGAAAAGCGAAAATCCTATCATAACTCGTCAACATTCCTTTATATGCTCTCCTCCACTGATTTCTTCTTAAATTGCTCCTAAATTATTAGTTATCCCATATAGCTCTCAGTTCTGTTCTCCTACAGTTATTACAGACAGATAAGCTTCTGTTCACAGTTAACTTAGTTCGTGAGATTTAGTTGGAATTTATCTCAGTGTTAAATCAAGAAAATATGAACATTATTAAGGGTTGAGATCATTTTAGAATACTTGTCAAGCGTAACGTGCTATGTTCAACATTCGTAATCAGTTGGAAGACATTGTCAAATATCAGTCTAACAATCTGGTATGTACCATGGGAAATTCGAAATGATTCTTTGCAAAAAAAAAAAAAAAAAGAAAAGAAAAGCAGAGGAAACAAAAGTGGTTCAAGTTAAAGTAATTATTGTCAGTACTCAGTTGAATGAGAGAGAACATCAGTTAAATTTTTTCCTAAGCATTCCAAATGCATGAACACATTAATAATTTAACATTATCAGATCACAATGATTATTGTTTGGTTATGAGAAATATCTTGTGTCTACAGGTTGAATATCATGCAAATGAGCAAGCAACACAAAATGAATTTTGGAGCCGTACCCAGAATTTCTACATATAACTTTTTAACTTTGTTTCAGTATAATATGTTCAAAAAAACTTTTCTTATCTTTGCACTAACAATGCCAATGGTGATTGTGGAATCAAAGCAATACGAAATTAAAGAATTCGAAAACCCTACTGTAAGTTTTCTAATTCAAATATCACTTCTGTTAAAGCTATTCCAAAAAGCACTTGTATATAATGGAGATCACGGGGACTGTTCGAATTTCTTAAATCTCATTAAAACAAAACTCTGAATTGTGCATGCTCGGAACAATATATTGCTATTACCTTTTTCTTGTGGCAAGTCATTTGGACTTCTAAACTTTTAAATCCGATAAGTGACTGAGGCGATCACTTTTTTTTTCGATATCAGCTTGATCTATGTGTAATGCTTGTCAAACTTGAACGCATTGTTCTGTAACCATATCGTCTGTTGATTATCTTAGATTTTAAATCGCTATGAAATGATAGATTTAAACATCTACATCATGCATCGTTTCCGTACCACGAGTTTCTTCTGTCTTTTTAAACAATTTTTTTGTCGCAGAGCCGACCTGAAGAGGTTTGAGAAAACTTTAGCACTGAATTTAAAAAGGATCTGAGCTCTGATATGGTACTAATGTCAGCTGCAAGCTTCTTCAACTTCATGTAAGTTACTTTTTTTTCCTCTAACTTCTGCGGAACGAAAATTTAGTACATCGACAAATATTTTAATGTTTGGATTTGACACAACAATTTTAATTCATTCCCCGCTCTTTTGCTATCACGTCTTCAAAACATTTCAACTATTTTCATTAAGTTTTTAGCAGTGCTATATCTTTGAAATTGTAAATCATTTCATCACCTGACCTCAATTTTCATTTTTTCTTTTCAGTATAGTTTTCTGAATACGATTTACAGTTAGGCAAAAAGATGTTCTTCATTACTCTTTTATACAATAATAAATTTACACTGTATTTCTTCGAGTTTCTGTCATCTTCTACCACCCGCATAAGCACTTCTCGAAAAATTAACTGTAGAAATTCTTAGTTCATCATTCTCATTGGTAAGTCGCTAACATAGAAAATTACAAATGTTTCGTTTTTGTTCGCTATTACAATTATCTTTTAGATGCACCCATTAGAGCAACCGCTTCTGCAAGGACTGGTTCATGTATCAACAATTTTATCCTTTCATGGCTTGCTTGAAGCCTCCGAAATTGCAGATGCATTATTACTTTTTATCTCTATACTACAGTAAGACGTATTAGTTGAGTTTTGAAAAAAACAAAGGAGAGAAGTTATCAAAGCTTAATAGCTCGTTAGATTTGAACAGTTCTGCATTCGTACCTATTATTAATGTGTACAGACACAAAATGTATATGTCTGTATGGATTCTAATTTATTGGAAGTGAGCTGAAGAAACTATTAACGATCAATTAATATGATATTTCCAGTTCCATTTGTTTATTTTTCAATTTATTAATTGCCTCAAGTGTGGTCCTCTTTATTTAACTTGTTCTTTGTAACCATTCTCTCATTCAATTCTTTGCTCTCTTTCTTTGCTTTAACTTCCTCTCCGAACTTTTTGATTGATTCTCAGTTTTGTTTTTTATAAACCTATTCAAATCACTATTTACATTACTTCAGAATGCCTTATGAATCGCAAATTTTGCCACATTCCCTTCTCTTCCATTCTAAAACTTTAGATACTATTCTTAATAATTTAATTTTTCCACGATACTTTGAAATAAAATGAATTCTTATTTCCAATTGTATGAATCTGTGTAGTGCATCGTGATACACGCCATTTTTAATGTCATGTTTAGGAGTATCCGTAGTAATTCTTCCTGGTTAACTTACCTGAACAAACATAATAAATAAACCATTATCACTTCGACTGTGTGAAATTATTTGATGAAGCGTCCCGATACAAATCAACGATTTCAGTAAACCCATTATCTCCGCTTAAGCTACCGACCACTTCTGCTATTTGTTTGTTGCCAAACAAACCATTTGAATCGTCGAGTGACATGAAAAAAACTGCATGTTATTTAAATCAGCATTATATTTCTCTAACAATATCTTTATAGTTTCAAAGTGTTCGCTTCTTGCACTTATTGCACAGCTTATTCATACTAAACTTAAACCAGTTTGAAGCGAAGCATGCATGTTACTTGCATTATCCACTGTATAATCCAAACAGCTTGTTTCACTTTCTACGCCATTATTGCTCTATATGTTCGTTTAGCATAAAAGTAGGTATATTTTAGTGCTGAATTAGATGAAAAGTCTTTATCTTATGATGAATTTGTCAGGTTAATTTGAAAATCATCTTTCTCACTCCCTGCCGTATTTTATTATGGTTTATATCTTATTCATAAATCGTCAGGGTAATTAAATCAAATTAGTTTTGCGATTGAACAATTCGATTTTTTTACATACGAAATATTTTAGCAAGATGGTGTGCAATTAGTTAAAAAAATTTCGCTTGTTTTATAAAAATTAGAGTTTCTTTTTTCTTTTTCTGTTTTCATTATAGAAGTATTTACTTCCGAGGGAGATATTGAGACGTCGTTTCGGAGGCTCGATAAAATATGAAGTGCTAGAGGCTTGAACTTCTGCGACATTAGTGCTTTAACCCTTTTAATGCTTTTCATATATATATATATATTTACACTTCTTTCAGAGATTATCAGTGGAAGCAAACTTACGATAATAAATTTATCTTTTTAACAAGTGCTGCTTGGAATGAGGCCATGGAAGGCATAGAAGTGCTCCGGAAAAAAATGAAAAGCTTTATATTTTAAATCAGTTTTGTTCTCGCCAGTTTTCTCCTTACTTTGCAAGCCATTTTTGTTCTTTTCGTAAAAGCGGATGTAAATATCTCCTAGAATAAATGCTCCTTTCTTTCTTCTGATCGGCAAAGATTCTATCGCTGTAAGTTACAATAATAGCTTGGCCATTTTCTTGTAAAGTTCCTTCTGTAAGCTTGCTACTTATGCTGCTTTTCTTGTATTTTGGTTCTACAAACTAATTTGAGAAAAAAAATTATAATGATATAGGCTAAGTGAAACTGTCGTTTCTAAATTCCACGAAATCAATCCAAAGGCATGAAATTTATTAGCAGTTTTATGATGCATCAAACAGGGATTTGGTTATGATTGCACTGCCTATAATCCTCGAATTTACTTCCTTTCACATTATCTAAACTGTAATCATCATTAACAATCACCGCTGCAAAAGTTACCAAATATTAAGACTTCAAACTTAGAGTTGAAGGTGGTAACATTATGTGCTGAAAACTTGCTCATGATATGTAAAATTTCAGGATTGTGGTAATCAAATAAATGAATGGAAACCATGCATTGAGAGAAAAATAGCTGATCAAGTTTTCGGAGCGTGTTGTGATCGGTTTGCGCCACCAGAATGCCGCGGTTTATGTATCTACGAAAGTAATCCTATCGAAGCGCGAGTTGTTGTAAATTTTCATCCGTATATTCCAATAATGGGCGATCTTTTCCTGTAAAATGTGGCTTATCAAACTGAATGTTACAGTGATAATTTTATTATAGCGAGAAAATTTTTCAGTTAATGCACACAATCCAACCATCCCGATGTCGCTTGTATAAATATCTCAGTTCAATAATTCACTGTGCCGCTCAAACACACGACAATACAGCATGTTGTCGAGATATGGGTGTTCATGAAATTGGCCCGCAATGCTTACAGATGTGTGGACCACAGGTAATTTCTCCTACTTTTTCATCTTAATCTTATTCTATTCATTTAAGTTAATGAACTCTCTCATTACTCATCACTTTCATTAAATCATTGCATAACGAAACACCACGATGTTATTAAGCTTTTGTATTTAATTTGAGTGAATTGATTTTGAAGATGGCCTAGCTTGTATTATTTAAACTGTACTGATGTAATCAGTTAGACAAGAAACTTCATAATTGTTATCATTTACCAACTACACAATTGGCCTCTAATTCTCACCGTTTCATTTTATTTAGTTATTTGCCATTGTTGGCAGCTTTTTGTCGCAGACTTTCAGCAAACTCATCAAATAACTTATTGTTTAATGTTTCAGAATGTCTATATAGGCTTTTGCTACCGAATATCTCATATTAGAAAAATAAAAGGAAATGAATGATTCGGCCATTTGTTTCCAGGCAAAACCACGACAGCTATGGGGTACCAGGTCACTACGCAAAGACTTGGTTGTATGTTTGGCAAAATGGGACCAAATAATGTTCTGTCATCAAGCTGGCCTACGCGCTCGGAAAATCATGAAAACACCAGCGGTTACATCACAATAACAATCTATAGTCCTGATCTATTATTTATCTTGTTCTTTTTTGCCAATATTTTATAAACATATGTTTTGCGTTGTTTTTTTTTTTTTTTTTTTTTTCTTTTTGTGTATGTTCTTTGATTATTGAAACAATATAAGTACATCCCATGTAGTTACATTAGCTCCAAATGATTGGAAAAACCTAAGATTCAAATCGTTAAAATGAAAAGATATCTGTAACCCTGAGGAAATGAAGCTTTTTAATAATTGAACTAAGAGCTTATTTCAATTTTCATGCTGGTCATACTGATTATTTTAAGACTGTTTTAAAAGACCGTGCTGACAAATACGTTCCAAAAACAAACTTAGTTTATATGGCTACATTCATAATGAAACGATTTAGCATAATTTTTGATTAATGTTGAATATATTGCAATGAATTGAGGTGAAGCTATTTGAGACCACATTATTAGTATTTTATGTTTCATGAATGATTTAGAATGATTGATTTGTTGAAACACTGAAACTATTATCTTAAGCATCCAAGATAAAGAAGTGTTTCTTATGATAATCGCTTATTTATTCCTAAAGCAATTTATTGAACCCATATCAATAAATTTTTATCAATCAAAGTGAAAAGTAACGCTAATCGCGTGTTCATGAATTTTTATCTATCTCATCGTTAACTTTTCGCATGACTTTTAGTTGAGTTGAATTGTGCTCCATATTCATTTATGTTTTTTTTTCTTTTTCTGTTGCTTCAAAATCTCAGAAATCTTCCAAAGCTTAGCTTACTGATTACCGAGTCAACACGGAGCTAGTCTTAATCTTTATCCATTAGGATATGCTGATTTGGTTCTTTTCACATCAATTTCAGATATTCGGAACAAAGAAAAGAAAGAATCGGCTAATACCTGAAGGAATTTTCATGATCATAGTTTTATTTTGGCAGCTTTATTATTAATGCTTAGGACGTTTATCCGACTGGTACTTTTAGGGTACCAAATCAAGCTCGCAGTGACACTATCAAAAAAATATGACCTCCTGAACTTGCAATCAGTCTTGGGATTAAAAAACAGTCCTTTGGAGCTCAATAGTCACAATGTACTCCCTTTGAATATGTTTGAGCTTAGAAAGGTACAAGGTAGAACTTTCTTGAAGATGATCTTCAGATTTTTGACAAAATGCGCATTGGTAATTAAGGTGTAAATGTCGTAACATAGGAATTCACTCCTTTGCGGATTTGAAGAGGAGACGAAAATCATGTTAGTAAGTTTAGAATTGTATAATATGATGCCATGTAGCCGACGTTTTGGTGCAGAAGCAAATACATCAATATACGGTTTAATTGGTATTTGTTTGGTAACGAATCACTGGCAGTCTGAGCTCGCTTTTCTAATCTTCTTCCAAAATATATGGATTCTAGAACATCCATCAGCGGGAATTTGATTTCAAAAACACAATAAACTAATCTCGTGTCAAAACATGTTTCACTGCTCTGTCAAGAAAGCATATGAAATTTTCGGTGATTTCAGCTGTTTGAAATAAAATTTAAATATTAATATTTACCGATATCATATTGCTTGCTTACGATAAAAGAAAGGGAGTTGTGGTTTGATGTACAGCTTCCTGTATATTTTAATTTGATTATATATATATATATATGTTACTTGTTCAACATTGACAATATATTACTTGTTTTTGATTTCTCTTCGAAGTTGACACTTTCGCTGCCTAAGAAGTATGCGACTGATGGAACAACGACATAAGGGGGAAATTAAGCCTAATAGCATATTGCATATTCATCAAATTAGTCTCATGTTGTTTGGGTCCTTTTAAATAAATATTGTTTATGTTCTTCGAATCATTTTTCATACATCGTTGCTAGAAACAAAAATTTGGCACGTTTAAAACATTACTGCAAAAGAGAACTTTTCGTTTGTAATTGTTAGCAAAATAGTTTGAATCGGTAATTTGTCTAGTGTGGTAATGCTCTGGAGATTTTGTCTCAAACTTCTGCAACGAAATGTTCACAATTTTTCTACTCCGGATGCTGTTACAATGTGTATTATTGATATCACTTGGCATTTAATGCTTCTATAGTCTAAATTCTGATCGTAATTTAATACGAAGCAAATTCAAATTCTGCTAAATTTCTAGCAGAAGTATTTGATTTTCCATTCATCGAATCACTCTTTCCCTTTACTATTTGATCGTATTTCAATGAGTTATGTATCTTCTCTTTCTTTTCTAGTTTAATATTACCTGATACTGCAAGAAAGTATAACGATTTGGTAGTACGCAACACTTCATTCCCATATCCCGCTAGGTTGATTAAAAATACACCAATATGCTTCAGTCTTCCGGACGTATACAGCTGTACACATTATTGTGCATATCAACAACATTCACTTTTCCATCCTCTCTATATATCCAGAAAATAAATTGCCTGGTGCTGCTTCTGTTTTCAGTTTACTTTTATTACTTCACTGCGTTCTGACAGCATTTCCCATATAATATTGTCCTATACTTTTTTGTATCGTATCAAGGTCATTTCGAATTCCACGATTCGTGATAGTAACGTAGATCAGCATTGATCGGTTGATAAACATAGGAATAAAAGGACAACTACGCAATCAAAACAAGAAATTTGCAGTGCTCTCATCGGAATAGCTAGTGTCCTTTCGGCGGTAACAACACAAAATCACATTTCCGTCAAAAGCAACTGGCGAAGCAAGTACGGATTAAATTCATTAATTATTTTGATGCTACGCAGTGCTACATGTTGTATATTTTCAGGTTTTACTATTCATTCATTTCATATCATTATAATTGTCTTATGGAAATTCTTAATATTTTGGGCTTCTAAAAAGAAAAAGTAATTTCTCCCCGTGATGATTAGGGCCTCCTCCAAATCACTTTTTCCCCACTTCTCGGTTGAATATCTAAAATTGTTCAGATTTGACACATTTTCGGGAATTGAAAAGGTAAAAAGTCTGATATAATTAAGCTCATCGACCAGATAAGAGTATCGCATCCTTTCAAAGGTCCACGATACTATGCTATAGATAAACTGCATACATTTGTTATTAACATCGATCCTAAGTAACGGGCATTCTTTTTCCATTGCTTTTATAATGAACGATTAGAGATAATTTTGATGTTGACTGAAATTTGCGCTGACTTATAAGATACCAGCTTGGTTCTCTCTAGGTCGCGTAAACGATTTCTGATAATACGGTTAAAGTGGTACAGATGGTAACTCAGTAAAGATTTCAAATATTAACGTATGGTGTGTCCTGAGCAAGGGGCTAATTTACCCTGATACATTTCTAAGGTTCTTTTCTTCTTCTGCAAAACTTATTCTTTTTAAACAACTAGCAAGAATAATTTAAAAAATATTTTCCTGTACTTCACGTAAAATTCAAATAAGTTTTATTGAATTGTAAAGACCTACATAGTAACAGGAAATGATTCCTACAAATGCTATAACGAACTTTTCATCAAAATTTGTGGGACTAATTTGGTACAACATTAAACTAGGTTACTGGACATGAACAGTGTTCAATTGGTATTTGCGTTGATTGTTGAAAAATTCGTGAATTTCTATTTTTTTGAATTTTACGTATTAAATGATATAATAACAGATTTTTTCAGAACAAGCTGTCATTTTTGAGAATAAATTATGAACACTGAATGATTTCTAGAACACTGGATTAATGTGATGGACCATATAGTGAAAGAACCTGAAAAGTTGTTCGATTTATGTGATCAAGACAGAAAAGGATACCTGATACCGCGTGATCTCCAAACCGTTTGTCCGCAGCTTGACGATGAGGTTATTATTTTTCTGTATACCTGAATTCGAAGTATTTGTAATTTAGGATGCTCCATAATGAAGAATAGTTTGTGAAGATGAATGTTTTTCAGGAAATAAACTTTATCTTCACAACACTAGATTCAGATGGATCGGGACGTATTGATCGTGAAGAGTTTTTGAGTGGTTTTCAAAACGCTCTTTGTCAAGGAGAAAATCATGGTCGGTTTTATCTGTACATATTTTTTGTGATATGTTTTAAAATAAACGGCTCTTCTTGTTTTCTTTCTTCACGTGTTCTTTTTGTTCTTCTTTAAATTAAAAGTAAGCTAGTATAGTAATATCTAGTGCTTCAGGATATCAAGGAATAAAGAGACGAGCGAGTGTTGTAGAAATTAATCGAAAAGCAGTTGGAGTTCCTTTGGCGTCAGACATGGTATATGAATGTTTGGCTGAATCTAATGAGCCAATGGTAATGATTTTTCAACATCTTCAATGATTGCACAATAAATTCAGTACTGAAAAATCCTTTAAATGAAGTCATATTGAGGTTTTGATTAATAAATCGATCAGCAGAACGCAGGAAGAAACTTGTCGTTCTATTTCGGGAGCAAATTCAGTTGTTGATTTCAACTTACCTTGGTCAGTTTTATGAAACTGATTTGTCACTCTCACCAGTGATGATTTCAGAAAATCCTTTTACATATTAAAAGAAAATTTTTCTTTGTATCACGCTCGAAAATATTTCTGTGATTTTGCGCAATCAGGACATGAATCAAACTATTACCGTTTGATGAGGCTTCTTAAATTGTCTCATCATCCGCTAAATATCAAAGATTCATACACGAACAGTTTTCTATGATAGTCATCATACTCAACTTTGAGGTTCATGATCGGTAAAATTGTTGAGCAAGTCAAGTTTCAGCCAAGATGAGATTCTTCAGCTTTATGAACAACTGCAATCAACTGGTATGCCGAAAATACTGGGTCGTTTTGAAAAAATCGTTATTAGTTTCTGCAAAGAAATTCAAGAACAACGCGACCAAAACGTCCAACTGCAACATATTTTCGAAAGGTCTAAACTTTCACATTAGTAATTAGTAGGACACAATATATTCAGCTTAAGAATAAGTATAATAACTTAAGAATAATCCCGAACGGCAAACTGTATTATCACGTACTCCTTTTGTATTTGTGATAAAATCGTACTTCGAAAATGTTAGGTATCTCATATTCAGTTCTAGTTCAATTTATCTAGATATTTTTTAAAGACATTTTAGTGAGCGGGAAGCATATAATCGCCGTATGAACGAAGTAGAAAATGAAATCGATCAACATATCACCGAGATACAACAGCGTGCTCGAGAAGAGGTTCTCAGTGTTTCAAATTCATACGAAAATTTCAAAAATCGTATAATTGGTTCTTACCCACTAATGCAATACTTGCCTAGCTAGGGGCAATCGTTGTTAGTCAAATCCCTTGCAATAGTTTTTTTTGATGGGACGTTAGCAGCTTTTAGCACCATTCAGGCTTGTCTTTCCAAGTGATAGGATCAGAAGAACAATGTTCCCCAGATCATCATCAAAGTTACTCTGCTGTTTGTGATCATCATTTTCTATTGAAAAATTTTAAACAAGAAAATTTTTGATTTATAAACGATTTAGGAACGGAGGAAATTAACACATGAGAAGGAAGAAATGCGTTCTCGATTGGAAGGTGAAGTTAACGAACTAAGGACAAATATCGCCAAAATGAAACTGATGATGAAGAATGCTGAAACTTTTCACAGTGAGCCAAAAAATCAAGTGAAACATAAGTTGCAGGTAACATCGCAGATTTAATTCTCTCAAAGTGTAGAACTTTAGTAGTATACACAATTGCACCTGCACATATTTTTTTTTTTCTGGTAATATAATTTGTTTCTGCTACATGTTTTAAACTCGATTTTAACTGAATATTTTAGGATCTGTCACAAGAAAACCAAGCACTGAAGTCGAAGTTGGCTGAAACTCATTTTGAATTGGCCATCATTAAATCGGAATTGGCCATTGTTCGCACTGATTATGAATCTAAGAAAGAAGAAATGTCGAATGATTCGAAAGCATTGCTTGAAAATGCTCGACAAACAGATAATTTGCAAAGACAGCTCAAACTACTTTAGTGCGTCTTTTCAGATTTAATCTATTTCATTTTTGAATTCCTGCTTTCTGCTTCCATAAAAGACAAAAAATTGAATATTTGTGAAGCAACGAGTGCTGTAAGCTCCTTCTTACTCTTGTTCACAAATAATTTACTCGGATTGTTTGAAGTATTGTATACCAGTTACTAGCTAAGATGTACTTTTTGCTAGCACCATCCAAAGTTTGTCTGTGGTTGCTAAATTAACTGTGGTAAAAAGGATATGTAGTCTGGCGAGGAGTCTTTATCACAGTTCTTTATTTATGATACTAACTACTAGAAGTGTAACATAATTCTCAAGAATTTCTAAAATTATAGTGATGCGAACAAAAAGCTTCATGATACGAATGATAGCCTGCGTAAAGCGTTGGATCAGAAAACTATTGTAAGTCATCTTTTTACAGCATATCTAACATATTTAAAGCTGATAGTACTCGGTTAACTCATCCACGCAACATTCTGAAATTTAATTTTCTTCAGCTTTTCTCTTTCTTTCCAATGCATGCTTGATCATTACTTTTGCCACTGTAACCATACTGTTGTCCAGAGAACAGCAATCCTAAATTTTAATCATAGAAATCACAACGCTTAAAAATTTCCCGCAAATTCTTGGTCACGAAAAGATTCCGAATAATGATCTGATCCCATTCCTCAAGTATATACGGCGCCATCTCTTTCGAAACACCATTTAATATTCGGTAAAAATCATGCATGACAAGCTTTCAACCCTGTTCTTAAAGTTTTATAGTTCCATCTTGGAGACATTCGGGAAATGGCAAAGTTCCAATTGAGAGCTTTCCCGAAAAATTATGACAGCTTCTTTGGATTCTTTATTCTTTCCATCGCTTTTAATTCCTTCCTTGCTATCTATGTAAACTGAGGGAGCGTAGATTTTCTATCCTATATAGCTTTGTCATGGGGATACTTTCAAAAAATAAACTCACAATGTACTCCTTTTGAAAATGTTTGAGTTGGTTTGCTCATCTCCTCCATTCTTCATCATTTTGGGTTTGGACTGGGTTTTAAAACAAGAGAAATGAGAGTGGTAAGAGAAAGCTCCTTGGTTGTGATTGATTGATTTTAATCTTCTGGACGAAAATTGTTATATATTCCGTAGAACGAAATGTCAAAGTAAAGCGTTAAAGTCAAGAGTAGGATGTGTTGTTGAAAAAGTATAATACTCACCTGCATGTTGTATTGTGTAAGAGTTTGCCTTCGTACTTCTTAGAATTGTTTCTGTTCCTGATAATCATAAATCTTATTGCTTCAGCTAACTCCATCACCTGCACAGTTTTTATTTGATAGTTCAAGTGCGAAGCCGAAAGGAACTCTTCGCATACATGACACTTCTGAAGAAGATACCGGTAACAACATTCTAATTAAATGACAGTGCCTTTGGGTGGTCAATTTTATTAAACGCAGAAATGCAGAGACAAGAATCAGTGTTTTCTAAAAGTCAGCCAATATTTGAATAGTTGTCGAAATTTATTCGACGTTTCACAACTTATGTCTCTGAATGATCTCGGTATTACAGCATGACAATGTTTCAGATAGTGAACTGAAATTGAGAGATAAAAGTTCTTTATCGAATGACTTCGAAAATGGAACACCAATAACAACTACTGTTTGTTTTACGTTTTTTTCTTGTGATATATAGCAAATGAAAATGTATTAGACTCATGAATTCTCCTATTGTGTAATGGATATCTTGGAAATCTCACGAAAAATAGCAGTTTCAGGAGTTCGGAGAATCAAATGGTCCACCTGAAAGAATTTTTCGGGTAGTAATGTGTGGTGATGCTGCAGTAGGCAAATCATCGATAGTTACTAGAATTATCAAGGGCACTTTTCCCGGAAAATTACACAGTACTCTCGGTAAATTTATGTTTTTTGTAGTGAGAAAATGTTTCTCAGAGAAGCTTGGGATTGTGGATTTCTTTAGGTATAATTCGTTTATAAATTCTTTTGTAGAATAGAAATGCAAATGTAATATTTAAGGATTTTGAAAACTTCATTTCAAATATGAATATGATCGGAAATAACACAAAGTAGGACATAACAAAGATTGTAATTGCTTGTGCTGCTTATGTTCTACATAGTATAACTTTAAATTATCCGGCAGAAACGATTTCAATATTTAGCGTACCTCTTTTGCTGAGGTGGATTTGGCAATTGTGATTAAAGTGGTACTTTGTAATAGTAATCGGAATCGGCACGGAAAGGAGTAAATAGCAAAATTTAGGAATTGATTTTTATGTGAAAGCTATCAACATCGATGGGAAAAATATTGCAATACAGTTATGGGATACAGCTGGTCAAGAAAGGTTTCTTTTTTTTGGCGACTATTAACAGAAGTTCAGTTATTCATAGAATGGAGGAAAAGTTCAGTGTTATTATACACTAATGCTTTTCAAGTATTACGATGTGAACATTTAATGAATCACTTCTTCTTCTTCAGCTTACTCAACTTACAATTATAGTTTAGTCTAAGCCATGATATATGATTAGGTATTACATTTCAATCCTATTGTAAAAGCATCCTAATTAGTATTTGTTTTGCAAATTAACTTTTTTTAGATTTCGCAGTTTATGCAAAAGTTATTTTCGACGAGCTGATGCTGCTATCCTTGTATATGACTGCACGGTTGAGAGGTCATTCCTAAATGTTCGTGACTGGATTGCGACAATCAAGGTTCATTTAGGCATTTTACGGCATGCTTCGTGCTTCAAAAACATCACTTCCTGGTGTATATTACGTTAGAGACGTCATCACACCAATCTTGCTACTGTTACCTTTAGTATTTTTCCTTTGTGTACTGCATTTTTTCATGTGATAATTCAACATACACGGTCAACTTTTAAGTTTTGATTCTTAAGGAATCGACAATGAGGCATATACCAATTATGATGTGTGCCAATAAGATCGATCTTAGAAATACTTGGTTCACTGAAACTGTTTCCACTGAAGACGGTGAAGCAGTAGCAGCAGTAAATTTTTGATTTCATTTCTTGCATTTAATTTTAATTGATATTAAGTTTGGATTTGCTTCCTTTTCTTCACCTTATTTCGCAGTCTTAACTAAAATGCTAATTGAATTTAAAGTAATCTTCAAAAAATTTAGGCAATGGGCGTATTGTTTGCGGAATGCAGTGCCCTGAATGGTATTAACGTTGAAGGAACTCTGATGAATTTGATTAGGTATGGTACGATATAATTGTTGGTTGTTTGTTCATCATTTCCTTTTGAAAAAGGAAATTTTTTCAGAGAGCTGGTGGCAACAGAAGATGTGGAAATTAGTGAAACTGGTGTGATTATCATGTCGAAATTTTCAAAGAAAAATAATTCGTGCTGCTTGAGGAGTTGAACATTTTACTTGCGCTTATTTTAAAGATCCATTAAATTCTAACATGCGATGTAAAACAAGTATTCAATGGCTGTGAGCTGGCTGCTTTTGTTTCCAGCTTCCTACGAAAATATCTTCATATATAATTTGTTTGGCTACAAGTATGTATTCTGCGGGATGCACTGTTCATATTTTTTCATCTTATCAAAAATTGCATTTTCGCATGAATTAATTATAAAATCGATGAATTACATTTCACGTTGATCAAATTCTTGCTGCTTGTTTTCAATAGAAACATCTTTTCTTATAAGTGATTTACATTTTACACTAATGTGGGGTGGATTTATTAGAGCTATTTAGGAACGCAGGTAAATAAATGTATACGGTACAGTTTGGCCACAATCACATAATGTTTGCCAGGAAATGGAGCAAAATCATTGATAAAGTGCATGGATTACGCTAATTTTTTTTATTAATGAAATTCATTAGGGTTTTTGCAACGTTGGGATCCACCGCTGCCTACGCTTTAATACGGGTACAGTGGCAACAGTAACAGCCAAACATATAGTTGAAGTGAAAAAGTCGGAAAAATAAAAATGTCTCCTTTTAGGGTGCTCCATCTGCTTTCATATTTTAAATTGCTACATTTTCTAGAT
This sequence comes from Dipetalonema caudispina, assembly GCA_013365325.1. Lineage (NCBI taxonomy): Eukaryota > Metazoa > Nematoda > Chromadorea > Rhabditida > Onchocercidae > Dipetalonema > Dipetalonema caudispina. The sequence continues at coordinate 448,507 of JABVXV010000011.1, read as the reverse complement.
AATGTACTTTGAATGAAAAGAGTAAATTTCCACGGCTGATTCGTACTTACGTAAAGAACCCACATCGGTTGAACTTTGAGTAATCCATGATTTTCAATTTTACTTCACATGCTTAAAAAGCATACAAGTATGTTTTTTCGTAAACAAAGTTAGTATAAAAAAATCTCATTCTAGAAATGTTGTACTGACATTTGCATTTTTCGCATATTATTAAATACTTCTTTTCATCCTTACAAATAAATAAAAATTGAATATGTAAATGTACTGTGATATACACATTACATTTGATATGGTATGTATAATTTTACTGTTTCAAAAACATTCATATGAATTCTTTATCAGTAGTGGAGACGAGTAAAACTGGAAAATGTTTGAGATTGAACTAAGCAGGCTTAACTGTTACAGACACTGTCTAATCACTTCCTTTTTTTTTTCGCTATTCAATTACTAGCATAGATGGTAAAAACTTACAGCAATAAACAATCAATGACTCCCAAAATCGAAAACCATCATGATTGGATTTGAAATGTATATGTAAAATATTTTGATAGTGCATCATACATATTTAATCTGTAACAGAAAGAAACGTGGAGACATTGAGGAATTATAGCGGACATCAATCTATCGGTTAAATTTAGCAGGGAAAATGCCTTGCTTGACCTGCTGATCCCATGTCTTTACCCAGTGTGAGGGACACAAATCCATGTAAACGTTTCGGAAATATTTACACGGTTCATGTTTCTCACCGAGTAATGTGATGCAGCGATGATAATCCACATAGTAGTCGAAACAGTGTCGGGTCACCTTACATTGCGGATATCGTACATCATGAGGTGCGGACCATAAAATACTGTCTGATGCTTGCTGTTTTTCGCTATACTCTCGAGAGAACCATTCCGGTGAATCCGACTGTCGAGTTTTATATTCATTGTATTTCTTTTTCAGGCGTTCCAGTCGTTCACCAAGTGTTTCTGGCACGGAAAATTCGTCACTCATATCTGCAATACATTTTTTTTTTCTTTCACCAATTGTTGGCAATATTAACTAAAATATAGAATTCATCTTCAGATAAGTTACTGAGTAAAGTTAAATTTGTATATATATGACATGTTTCTACAACTCCATCGTCAAATTCTTAAGTACTACAACATGATGTACCTTTATGTACAACGTCACTGACCAAGTTAATTTACTGGACATAAAATTTTACCTTATTGGACTTTAATTTCAACTGTGACTTGAGGCAGTGAAGAAATTCGACTATGAAACAATCGGATGAAAGTAATCAGAAAGAAATAAAGAAAAATAAACTGCTGGAGTCTTTAAATTTCTAGAAATATGCCACAATCGTTTCAGCTCCTTCTGTTAAATTTGCATAATTAAAAAAATCTTTTTTTTTGCTTGGAGGGAGGCGTGTCATCATTTTGTACGTGGACATATGTATGTTATGATTTGCTTTGTAGGCCATTTTCTATTAATTTGTTGTAAATTTTTCATACTCTTTCAAATATATCACAAAAACCTTGTGACATTCAAAAACACTGCAATAATACATCAATTTAAGTTTTTTCGTTTATTTTAGATTCTCATCTTTTTCACAGAAAATGGCGGAAGCATAAGTCTCGTTGTTTATCAAATAAATGAAGAGGTGGACAAATCTTTTGTTGAAGTAATTGAATCCAAGTTTTCATCCATTTCTGTTCAAAAAACATTTTAATGACACATTTTGTTGATAGTTCGCAATGCAACATTACTAAGCGCTTTTCTACTTGTATAATTTACTTGTCGCTCTGCAACTTTCACTTTGAATTTCCAAATTTTCTTGGCAAAATATTCATTTTTGGGATTACTCTCAGGATACGATGTCTTTCAATCACTGTTTTGGGAATGTAAATCGTAGCTACTGAAACTGCGTACTAACATGTGTTGTGAAATATTTCTAGTATCATCATATGAATTTTGCATACTTTCCAAATCCACATGTAGTATTTGTGCAAGCACAACTATTTATCACTGATTAGCAAAATGTGTATCTTAAAATATATGGGTAGCTTTTGTTTCCTTGCTTGATAAGATACAGATAAAGAATAATTGATATAAGGACGAAAATATAATATTGTTATTGGTGCGCCAATTGTCACAACATGACTTCCTTTAAAAGTTGCTGAACTCGTTTGGCTTCTGATGTACTCAGTGATCTTGAAATGATCTTTATCTAGGTTGTTCTCATTTCCCAGAAAAATTTGCCGTGGACATCCTTTGGAGTGAATTACAAACAGCAGCAAAGCTAATATCTTATTCTGCAGAGGACTGCATTAATGTGCTTCTACTCAAACTTTGCTATTTTAGTATTTCTGTCTCCATTAGACTTCTAAAAATGAAAGGAACAGAATTTGAAAAAATTATGGTGATTTAATGGTATTTTTTTAAAGAATGCTTATTCAAAAGTATTTCAGTGTCACACTTGAAACAGTTTTAGTTACAAAATTTTAATCAGCCATATTTAAGAGTTACGATATCATTTTAAGAAAACAGCTTAAAAGAATATCAACTCTAATGGAAGGATAGAAACAAAATATCAGAAGAAGAATTCCGAATTCGTTTCATATCAGTCGAAATACACATTTCTCTCCGAAATTCGATCTGCTCAGCCTTTGCAGTTCTTCCCATACAGTAAAATATCGGGATTATTTTTATTACACGAATTATTTTTAAATGACTTCCTAGTGATTATAAAGAAGAGATCAAAAATTTCAATCTGTGAATCGAAAAATTCGAGTTGTGCTGCAAGAAAAACAGAATCTCCTAAATTACTAGAAAGGATTTCTCGAGAGCTGAATACTGTTCGTGTTGCACTTGAATAATCACGGATGCGGTATAGAAATGAAAGTTGAGCTTCACCAATCCAATGGAAACTAAATGTGTTGACAATAAACTATTGGCTAAGTGAACAACTGCAAAAGTAACATTACTCGTAATTTTGGTTGCTTGGAATCTGACATAGTTGCAGTGACTTCTTTTCTGCCCACGTGGAAGCTCCACACGGACTGACGTACGTTAGCGAATGATCGTTAGAAAAAAATTTTAAACTGACTTTCGATCTCTGTGAAGAACTTTAAGAGACTTCCATTCAGTCTCCTTCGTGTGAATAAACAGTAAGAAAGTGCTTCTTCGACAAACGTAGTGGTAATGTTCATAGAAATTGATAAAACTATCATAAAACAATTATTTATTCAGGGTCATTTGTTGACCTGACTTCGATGTCGCATAGCTTGGATGCAATTTTTACTTTACAACTTTTGCACCTTTTTTTTTAATGAACATTAGAGAACAATAGAAACAATTGCAGGATATAGTACAATTTAGCATAACGATTTATATAATAGCACCAACAGTAAACAAAATTCATATGCGTTTGAAAAAGCTTCCATCATATTTTTGTAAAAATCATGAAAATCCCATTGAACTTTTTCAACCAATTCTATGAAGAAATAAAAATGCAACTTCAGAGAAGAAGAATAAACTTTGAAAGAATTTACACGTTAGATTGGGAGCAAGGCAAGATGCAAATGATTGAACTGATAACTAATTATGTGAATCAACATAACTCATACGCAAGATTAGAAGAGAACTTCGAATAATTAATTAAGCAAGAATATTGTTTTCAAATTTAAATTGATTGTCGGATCTTGCAATACATTGTCCGAACTTTCCCTTAAAAATTTTAATCATTTACAAGAATTTGTTTCAAAATCAAATAATTTGAGGCCCGATTTTTCAAATCGTGTTGCTAACCAGTAAATGACAAAAGACAATGAAAGTAATGTACACTAAAATCCATGTAGGAAGAAGGCATGAGCTGTTTAAATCTTCAAAATTAATTGATAAATTTACAGGCATACAATCATAAAAAGGTCCAACGATGTAAAACAATTAATGAGACTTTAATAGTTACGGAGAATAAATCAATTTAAAAAAAAGATCACAGTCATAAGGAATGGTAACAATTCATTTTAAACTTGGTTGCATATTGCTATGAGCATTGAATTTTCAAAAAATTCAGAATTTAATCAACTAAAATAGTAATATAGATTACATTTGCGTTAAATCTTGAAAACCACAAAGTCTCTTTTTCTTTAGTGAATTTACAAGTTTACTATAAATTCATTTCATAAAAATGCTATATATTTTGCATTTTATGCTACAAAGATATTTTATTCAAACTTAAATTACTGGAATAATAAAGTGTGTTTGAAGAACATGGATATTCTGGAAACCAATATTCCGAAAAGCAAAATGGCTCCAAAAATTGTAAAGACAAGTAAAACTTTTGTGAGCGGAAGAGATGTAGATTATATGCACACCTACCACAAAATTTTAAACGAAACATGGAATGAAAAACTACAAGATGGTCATGAATATATGAAATGATACGAATGTTTAACGACAACTGAAAACGTTTAAAAAAAAAAACACTTATCATACAAATTTGGCAAGTTTTGCAAAAGTAAATTTTCAATTAACTAAATTCTTCGATTCCTTCAATGTTTTGACAAATAAATTTACTAAGGAAGCACGCTTAAGTGCGATATTTTGTTATACGTGCGTTGATATTTGACTTATTGGTCGCTCTTGCATTTGCACTGCACCGTTCTGCAGGGGACCTGCACATTTCGCATCCGATGTTGGAACTTCAGACATTGTTTCCAGTAGCGCACATCCCTGAATGCTGATTTTGTTTGTTAGAGATATTTGATTAAATTTAATTCCCAGCGTACTACACAAGAACTGATCCTTGGATTGTCTTAAGAAAGTAAATGCAGAACTTAAAGTTTAATGAATTCTATATTCGCAATATTTGAAGGTTTAGTTCAAACCTTCTATTCTCTTCCTTTTTTCCCGGTAAGTAAAAACTTCCAAGGAATTTTCGACATTTAACTACATTTAGCCGGCAAAAGCCATGAAACCCGAGGCTCTCTGGCTTAATCAATGATCACAAACACTTATTAAGCGTAGATAAAACGATTCACTCCAACGTGAACAACTAGAACATGTGCTGCACCTGAATGATTGGACAGTAGCAGCAGAATTATACTCCCAAAAACAGTGAAAACTTAGTTAAAAGTAAATTATGAAGTGAATAGTAACAATAAGGAATGCATTCTGAATATCTAATTCGTTTACTCAACTCATTACTACTACTTAAAACTCCGTTTACCCATTATTTAAAAGGAAAGCCGTAGAAAAAAAAAAAACTAGCTATATATACCTTTGAGTTTTGACAGCGATATGGCTCAGATATGGTAACAGCAGCAGTACTCGCACTTGATGCAAAACTATTGTAGGGTTGATTGATGTGTAGATTTTGTTCATCAATACCACAATCAAATGAATGTGATGCACAAGCTTTGTAAATGCTTCTACTAACAAGCGGTGAAGATGATAAATAATAGCAATTTGGATTACTTTGTGGCACCGATAGGTAATCCTGAAATGTCACTTATCGTATATTTTTATACATCCCAAAATATCATGCGCTATATTTTAACTCCCAAATAAAAACTAACTTGTACCTCTCCTCGCTTTTTTAGAAAGCAATACAATGAGTTCAAAAAATAGGGAAACATTCTATTTCTTTTCTTCTTTTTTTTTTTATCATTAACTAACTTCAGAACAAAGAAGTTGATGACTTTCGTTAGATATAGAATTGTACATATCGGTAAAAAACTGATCGCCAACAAGCGTTTCAATTTTCACATTCACATCAGAATGATCATCTAGAAAGGTAAAGTTTAACGCAGTAAATGAGCACGATATTAACGATAATGAGCCTAACAGCAAAAGAGAGATATGTTAAAAGGACATGAAACATTTTCTTGCATAAACGCACCACTGAACCGAGCAGTATTTTTGTATGAATTTCGATGACATTGCCAACAACTACAGCAACCCATAATGAGCAAAGCTGAGAGTAGCAGGAAAGCAGTTGGAATAAAATATTGCGGTGGCACAATACCTGTAATCATCAAGAACGCTAATATTTATATCAATTTCTTTATAATGGTAGTCTTTGTTGGTTCCAGTTAGGATGGGTCATACATCAGAACTTCCTTCTTATTTTTATGATTCCTGAGAATTTGAGAAAATACGACGGATCGAATGTCACATAGTGAGTGTGTGAAAATCAAATTCAATGATGTGTAAATCTTCATTAGGAAGATTGTTACGTAGAAATACCCCTTCACTTCTTATCCAAACAACAAGTTCGAACTACTTTAAATCTTCTAGCATTGCATGAATTTAATTTTGAACTACTCAGCTAAGACTATAAATTCCCCTGCTATAAACCATAAAAGAAAATCAATTCTAAGCAACTACTAAAATAGCATCCAGTGAGCAATTAATCATTTTTCACATGCTCGAAAAATTTCACGCATCAAATTTTATCATTTTCAGCCACCTCTTCTTCGGCAATAATTTTTTCTCCTCAATCACCGTCACAAAAACTTCTTGTTGATTTTCCCATTCCAGCAAATGCGACCCTCAAGTCTAAATCATACCTCCACTTTGTCATTTACAACAATTTTTTTCTCCATTTCCACCTCCTATAGATACCTTCAAATTTCAGTGACTGATAATTCTCCCAAGCACGCAAGTCCTCCGAACAGTCGACAATTTTCATGCATTGGTGCAAGAATCAATAGTGTGCTTTGTTACAATGAATTGTGCTAACTTTCTATAAATATTTCCAATTTGCCATAAGCCCAAAATTCTGTGTTTCAACAAGTTGCTGAATTTCCCACAAAGTATTTTCTATAAAGAAGAGAAAAAGAAGAATGGAGAGATCACCAATAAATGCGTCCACGATGCTCTTCGGTTTCAGTTGAACTGTCTGGAAATCCTTGCCCAACTCATTATACGCAGAGCAATTGTACGTACCAAAATCCGAATCCCTGACATTTTGAATAGCCAATCGACTTTCTACGCCAAACTGCCGAGGAATTTGATGAATCTGTACTTAGTTAATTGACGTTGGAAATGGTCTTTTGAAACTCTATGTTCAAATTTATTTTTGAGAGATTTCGAAATCTTCTGGAGTATTAGAAAGTAATGTTATTTTACCTGAAATCGACTGCCTAAACGCCCATATTCAAACTTTATCCCATTTAAGGACCATAAAACATCTTGTGGTTGCGGGCGACCTCGCACCTAAAAGTGAATTCCAAACTATTTTGCTGATATATTGTTAGTTAATTCAGATAAGAAAAACTAATATTCACTGAAAAAAATATACATATTTAGAATGAAAAGTAGAAAACCAATTAGTTTTGTGCCAAAATTGTTTCAGCAATCCTTTGATCTGCTGAAAGTCTGAGTACCTCTTATCATAAGACCACATTATATTTTTTTGCTCCCTCTAGTTCTGTTAAAAGCAAAATTATTTAATTTATTTAATACTTGATTTTAAAACAACTTTTACATACTGCCAACAACTGAATTATTGTGCAAACAGATTTGCTTCACTAATTTCGGTTGAAATTCTCAGATTGTTGCGCTAATCTTTGCAGTAAAAATTTACCAATTAAATATGAAGCTGATCGAACTAGAAATCCTGGAAAAAATTTCAACTGTTTACAATAGCCTCACTAAGGATCGAATCATTTAGAAGGATAGAAATGAATGAAATGATGCAATCGATCACTTTTAAAAGTACGCATTAACAAACCTCACAGATAATCTCAAGACTATCTCCAACAGCGGCAACGATTTCATCGCTCAAGCTTACCGAAGGTGGTCCCTTGATGTGCAAATAATTTACTAAACGTGCAGGAGGAAAACCCTGCACCGTTGCTACGCATTCATATTCACCACGTTGCCAACTTTGAACTGATTCAATTGTTAAACTGAAACTGCGCATGCAGCCTATATTAGAAGTTTCTACATAAAGTTTAAAAAATTCTGACTGCTATGATATTATATTCTCAATTGTTCGGAAACTTTCAGCAAAGAACAAAACGATAACATTTATTTCTTTTTATCATCTCTTTTTCTTGCATATAATTGCAAATAACAGTGTTGACCTGATAACAGATTACATCAAATTTTGGATTATATGCAACTTTCAGTATGTTATAATTTTTAAAGCAAAAAAGAAAAAAAAAAAGAAGGAAAACAAACGTAAGAATTGTGAACATACTTATTTCCACGAGCTATAATTTGACTATCAGCCATTTTGGTCCAATAGATTATTGGGGTTGGATTTCCAATGGCTTCGCAAATAAATGATGCCGTTTCGCCAGGGTTTACCGCTTGATGCTGCTCTCGTGACATTATATAAGCCCCATCTACAATTGAAGCATTAAAACTTAATCTATCACAACTTCAACAATTCAAATCTATAATTTCATATTAAACTAGATTAGCTGTATTTAGTTTTATTGTTGTAAAAATTCTTGTAAATTCCTGGTGACAAAAGCGATAAAAATTACATGTAATATTAAGGACAATAGAATCAGAAGAATCGCCAATTACATTCGTTGCAACGCATGTGTACTCGGACTGGTGATGATCAATTCTCAACTCAGAGATTGATAACGTCTGCAATGCTTCCATTTAGTACAAGCAACATGCTCTGAACAAGAAAATTTCTAAATTTTCTACTAAATTAACAACCTCAAACAATGTTCTCCTCTCAAATTTGGCGTTATATCATCCTAATATGTTGATAAACGATTTACCAGCTAGACTTCTTACAAAAATTAATTGCATACTTGAAAAATTATGCTAGGATTAGTATTTATCAATTTCAGAAGTAACGAGTTAGAAATCTTACACATTGAAATTACAAATGAATGAAACTACCGGAATAAGCACAATTTAATGAAGTTTTTTTTTTGTTTTTTGCTCTTAATAATATCGCCAGGGTAGTAAGAGAAATTAACGAGCAAAAATATGTTAAGATAACTCATAAATAGGACTCTACAAAATTAGGCGTTTAAATCTAAAGAACGAAAAATTATGATTTAGACAAAAATTATTAATAAATTAAATACAACAAAAATCATGGACAAACATTAGTTGTTGCAAGGGTGATTTCTTTTCCATTTCGATACCATGCTATTTTGATATTCTCGAATGGTTTAGCTTTGACATTGCAGAAAAGCTGTGCTGAACCGTGCTCATAAAGTTTGGAGTTGTTGTCCAGCTTTACTTCCACTCTTGGTGGATAGTTTAAATCAAGACGAACGGCATGTGACTTTGGCGTTGTATAAGTTTCATGGTTCACCAAGCATACCAAATATTTGTCATCGTCCTCCATTCGAGGTGCAAAACTATGAATCACATTTTAAAAATTTTGGAATTGCTTTTTTTATTCAAAATAACATCAGCAAAATCCGAACAATTATTATTAACCCCTTCTTTTTGGCAAAAATGTTGATTATTTTTTAAACTCCCAATAAATTAAATTTCTTTTTTGTGCAATCGTTAACTGTTTGAAGCATAGATATTTTTTTACCTTATATTGCTGATAACATTGTAAGTTCGATCGTCATTAGAGTCAACATATTCAGCAACGCGTGCATTTTGCATGTCTTGACCGCTATTAGTAAGCGCTGGAAAACATCAACATATTACAGATTATTCACTTTCGAGATTTCACTAAAAGAAAGGATGAGTGGTAGATTTTGCGTAGATTTAGACGAGTAATTTGAATCCATTAGAAAAAAAAAGCTATTTTCCAAAATTGAAAAAATACTTCCGTATTTTTTCTGAAATTTTCCAATTAAAGTTTAATTTAAATTTATTTATGGAAACCAAAAACGACATTTACTTTTTAGCATTTTTACTAAATTTTACTAAATTCCTCAATACGGATGCTGTGAATTTTCAAACATTAAAGTTAACATACCAGAGACAGCATTGAACTTATCCCTGCTATCACCCAACCAGATCAAAACACTTGAGGCATTTGGATCATCCGATATGACCCAGCCTATTTTTGCCTGTGGTTTACCATGTATGCTTGTGCATGATCGTTGAATATATTGTCCAACTACTGTTTTCAGATTGGATACAGGTAACAATAATCTTGGATTTTCTGGTTTAACTGTAACTGATTGCAGTAAAGTATTTATTTAAAAAGTTTCGCAATCGAAAGTAAATTTGAAAGTACTTCGAAAAGCGGGAGATCACCCACCTAAAACAGTAAGTTTGGCAAGATTGGATACCCTGGTTGGGCTTTCGTTGGCTGCTTCAACCTGACACGCATATTCATCGTCATCATCCATTTGTACATTAATTATGCGCAAATTATACTCTCCCTTACTAATCCTACCTTCCATACTATACCTTTTAAATAGGGATAAATCGCGATCGTTTCCTAAACCAAAACCATTTTTCATCCATTGCACTGCTCCTTGCTGCAAAAAAATTCAACTGAATTAGAAATAACATTGTTGAAATAGAGTATCTTGAAGCTGATGAAAACTTTTCCTACCGGCAATTTTCAAAAGGATTTTCTTCACTATTTGTTTAAATAAACACACCTGTGCTTCAATGCGACATTTTAGAAGGGCGGTGCTACCAATTAAAACCCGAGTATCCGTGGGGCCTTCGATGATCCTCTGCTGGGAATGTATATAAGTTGAGATAGTTGTTATTATTATGTAAACGGGTGACCACTTCATTCCTGAAAATGTATCAATCATTCTCGATTACACTGATTACACGTCTAGAATTGCACATCACAAGTTGAAGTCACAATTGTTAGATAGAACATTTCATAATCCAATATCAAAATTCATAAAACCACTCATGCTGCGAATAGTTTATATGTGTATTAAATTCCATTAGTATCCTATCTTATCCATAGTATTAGCTTGAAATTGCTTATAAGAAGATATAAAAACCAAGTTTCAGAACGTACAATGAGAATAATGCATTTTATCTTCATCGTCAAAAAAAAAATAAAAAAAATAAAAAAAACAGATACCAAAATTTAACTTTCCTGCTTTCAAAAACCCTTTTGTTGCATCATTTACTTTCTCCGCTATTCAGAATGTAAATAAATGTCCTATCACGAAGCATTAGTAGCAAAAGTTGTTGAAAAAAGTAAAAATTGGTTTTTTGAATGTAGACTTAATACCAACAAGGATTGAATGAGAAAAAAATAATGCAATCATGGATTTCTTCTCATAAAGCCGGCTTAGAAATTAAGAATATGGAAATGTAAAGTAAACAATTTAAATAGCAAAAATCTGATGTTATCACTGTACTGTTTGCAAATATTGGGTTAAAACTAATGCGCTTCAATTTTAACAAAGCTAAGTGATGATGGCGAGAAATATGATTTGGATTATTGAAAAATACTTGATTTATTTTTTCGAAAATAATGAATTCATTTTTAATTCAAAGTCCTTCATGGTATCTGGAAAATATTAAACGCTACGAAAATCATCGGTGCATCATCGGTACAAATTAACTTATTTAAATTGCATTTTTTTTTTATTACAAAGAGATCAAATAAATTAAAATTGCACTCGAATTTAAATTTCTTTCATTTTCTGTAGTTGAAAACTTCATTAAGGAAAACAACCAACATAAATCAGAAGTACAAATCCTAGCAATCATTTTGCAGACTATGTTATTTAGGAAAAATGTATTTCTAATTGTATTTATAAAGAGAAAAGAAATTTATTTAATGAAGAGTATGATTGAATCTCTAGCGATGACAGAAGACGACAAGTCATATAACACACGGTGATGGCTAATTCATGATGATCATTAACTCAGTAGAAGAAAAAAAACTAAGATAAAAATCGAAGTATGACTTCCGAACCGGAATTTTGACCTGTTCTTTGGAGGAAAAAAAAATATCATGTTACGGAACTCACAAGCAGTAGCGTTGCATGCAATTCGTTTATTCGGACTTCCGCTGCATGCATTAACTTCTCCTGAAAATCGCTTTCCAAATTCGTCAATCAGAACAACTGAGGCAGATCGATGAGCTCTATTATTAACATATAACGCTTCGAAAGCGAAGTGTAAATATTAAATTGAAAGTACACGATTTTCACTTCATTCAAAAGTTATATATAATTTGTACCATGCCTATTTTTATTTTAATCAGAAATCTAATGAATAAAATGAGATTTTTATTTGTTACTGGAACTATTAGGATGAGGATATTCCTGCTTATTCCTTGAAAATGAAAGATTAGATAAGAAAGGATACCTTCATCCTTTAGTACTACTTTAAAATCGCAATGTGAACGTAAAATATATGTGACTATAGTTATGCAAATTTATGTCAGGGTTTCTTAAAAAAAAAAAGTGTAGCACAAATTCAGTTATTCAATGCAGGGTTTATCAGTCGAAATCATTAAAACTGGCATCGAATTTAAAAGAACATAAAGAAGGAAAAAAAAAATCTCTATTCATTTCTTCAGATTGCCCTGATAAAAATGAAAATCTGGGTAAGTCAAATAATTTTTTTTAATATTCGGAACTAAATTGTTCCTTTTAAATTAGCTACTTTAAACAGCTGTAAATTTTAGAATTAGTAGGAAGGTAGGTTTAAAGGAGCAATTTGAACTTTGAAAAGAAGAGTGAATGTAAAAATGTACTGTTGGTTAAAACAGATAGAAATTTGTTGAATTAGATGGCATAGATTGCGGGATTTTGTTGAATGTAAACTGCCGATTATACGGATATCATAATACAGCAGTAACAGAGCAACTGTTTTCTTGCTTTTCTACGTTGAGAAAACACTGAAAAAAATTGGCATCATAATATTTAGCCAAGACGGCTTTGAGAGATTGATGTTTCTTTGATGTAAAGCTGTAATTAAGTTGTGGCGAGTTAATTATGGAATGATTGTAAAACGAGTTTGATTTTAAGACACCAACCATTTTAAAATGATTATAACTAACAAAAACTCACAAAATAGGTAAATATAAAACCAATTATTTCAAATCTGATAAAGCGAACAAGACCTATTCATCAATGTACATGTTATTTCACTAAGCTTCACGATAATTGGTGTAACATTGCAAAGCTTCGAACATGTACCTTGCACATCGTAGATGTAGCAAATGTTTTCGTTTCGCAGAAACAGCAAGCTGATTTAATTTGTGAGTTGGAAACAGAAAATCACTGCGAAAAAGTATCGCGAAACAATTGTGATCCTAAAATGCGATTGTGATTCCTTCGAAACGATTGCAAAAAAAAGTAGCTGCCTTACTCATTATTTATATAGTTCATTATTTATGATAAGGAGTGATAACAAATTGGCATGCATTCACATTGGTTGCTACCATTGAAATTATTTGTTTTCATCCATTTTCAGAAACAAAATGATCAAATGGATATCGTTTATAACATAATAACTTTGATCGACCATTAATTTACTGTCTTCATAGAATTTTTAAAGTGATTAGAGCAGTTATAAAGGTCTGGTTTTTTGATTACTGGAAATTGCCAATTAGCAAATTTACCTTCCCAACATTTGTTTTTACCTTGCTGAAGCTTCGTATAGATCCAAACCAGATGGAAGAATATACTACAACATTCACTACGAATACTAATATTGTTTACACAATAATGTTGGAATTTCAAATCTATCAAAATCAGATTGAATATCAATTATAAATTGTAAATTTATTGATCCTAGCGTTCATTCCAGCTGTGAAGACTTTTCAATCATCATTACAACGGTTTTGAGTTAAATTTAAGCGCTTAATGTGAAGTACTATGCGCTTTGCTTAGAATCTCTTTTTTTTTTTTTTAATCCATACCAATATCTCAACGTAATAAACTTAATAGATGAGATATAATTTGAAAGAAAGAAACATCTGGAAGATAATGACATGAAAATGACTAATCAAGTTAATATCTTATAATATTTTAAGAAGATTTAGTTACAAAATAATATACTGCATGTATTTAGCAATCATTGAGAGTAGTATTGCTTCATGCATTCAACAATAAATATTCAGGTTTCTATGAGAATCATTTGCATATTAAAAATAGTTGTCCTGACGTCTCGACAACTGACATGGAATCAGTAAAGAGCAATCAACACTTTCTGTTGGAACAAGAAAATATGCTATTTTCATACTCCTTCTAACAAATCGATGCAAATACTTCCTTCCTTCAGCTACCCAAATAATGTTTTAATCATACCAAGAAGTAACATCAAATATTAAATAGTAGGAATTATTAAAATTTCAAAAACTATAAATTAAAAAGAAAGATTAAAGAAGGAAATTAATAACAATCCGAAGAAACATCTGCTTTCAAATTGATAAAATATAAATTTATTTACAATTCTGTATTGTAACAGTACATAAATTTGTAACATATACTATCAAAATATCCATGAATTTAAAGGAAACAGATAATAAACATTTCCACAATCACGTATTTATCGCTAATTATTTATCAGTCTTCGTTGCGGGAAAAATGTAACTCACACTTTCCACATCAATCTTTTCATTTGTCCACAACATGTCTACATGTCCATTTCCATCCCAACAAATTTTAGATCGGAAAAGTAGTAATTACGGTTTAAATTTATCAAGTTCTAAATAGAAATGTTAGACTAAATGTTCATGTTTTGCTCGTGATATTGCTAGAGACTGAAATTGATTATAGCATCTGATAAGGATATTCTACTCTTTTCAACAGAAATCAGAAAGAGATTTTCATGTGTTGTTTGATATAATAGGAGACCAGTAAACTAAAATTAACTTACCGAAATGGAAGACTGAAATGATGTCTCAAAATATAAGTTACAGATCAGTTGTAGTCGCTCGGAAATTTGTAAATAAAAATTCTTTTGCTCAAAAAACTGCGAAATAGACTTTCAAGAATTGGAAATAGCCGAGATGTCAGTTATTTAAAATAGTAAACAGATTTTCATATTATAAATAGGCTGATAATGTTCCCACCAAATTCGATGAAAGACCAAAACTTAAAGGTATCCACTTGAGGCATCCTAAATCCTGAAACGCTAGAAATAAAACAGGATGTTAACAACAACTATGTGTGTTTTTCTACATATCCAAACATTTTCAGTTTTTTGAATCTTAAAGCAATGATTGTTTTTAGAGTATTCTAAATTTGAGAGATATTGGAATAAATTTCATTTCGTCCTACGGTTAATTTAGGGAAATGTAAAATATTGCACCCTTATTTTAAGCAGTTCCAAGTTAAATTAAATATTCAATATCTAGTTCAAAAGAGTAAAATGAGGATGAAAAAGAAGAAACTTGCAGAACAACGAAAAAATTGAAATAAACGAGAACTGTTCTATATAATATCGCCAAGAAAAAAAAAAGAAAAAAACATCTGTATAAGTGATATTGTATCGATACCCATCATTTTATCTTCCATTTATTAATCAACCTTTACTAAGCATAGCAGGAATGATGGATCATTCATCTGTGCAATATCATCAAATTGCTCATACTATTCCTTATTTATCACTAATCAAACCCATTTCCAGGTGTCACAGATTCTTAAAAACTGGTACTTCCTGAAGTATAAAGCTTCAAAAAAAATTGAAAGCCCTACGAATGAAACACTTCAGGAAACTGAAAACTCAAGAAATTAAAATTACCATATAAATAATTTGTATCATATGAAGAAGAAAGAAGAAAAATGGTATTAGTAATGAGAAAGATAATTTAATACTCAAATGGTTACTTGGACTCCATAACTAATTTGTTTTCGTCATTCTCTTCACGTTTTTATTCAAAATGTACATTTTCAACACTCACAAATAATCAACTTACTGTAAGAGCTGATAAGATTGCTTGCGCAGGTCAACTTTATACCTTAAATTGCTACTTCCTCTGATCTCCGTATCAGCTTAATTCTAATTATACAAAATGAGACATATTGATCAGCTATCGGTATAAATGACCAAGTGATTTTATTTTATAAACATCCTAATTGCTATTCAGGAGCATTACGGAAAAGTTTTACAGAAACTCCTTCATTTACAAACATTCCGATCTAAGTTGAAATCTAGAAGTTTTTCTGGTGAATATAAAAACTGATCCAAGCTAAAATTCATTTTTAGGTACATAATTTTTCCGTTTCAAATTAAGAAAGTTATCGCATGCAATAATTTGAAACCTTATTAAGATTTTAAAAGAAGAAAGGCTGAGAAAAACTTTTTGCCACACTATGAGCTTTTCACTCAAGTTTTAGGAAAAAAAGCATGGTTCGACCAAAATAACTCAAGGCTAAACCTCTATAAACAAAACTCTTCGATTGTCGATTGCAAGAAACTTGAATATATTAAGCAAACATGAACGATAAAAAACGTGAGCATGTAGAATATCATTGTATCCATATATTACCTCATTTATGTTTTACTTTTGCAAATAACGATTTCAAAAAAATTATCTCACTTTATAGATTTATAGATCATAGGAAGTGAACTTAGTGATGCTTTTATGATTAATTACTAGTTTAAATTTTCTAAGAATAAAAGTTTGAAATGTCGTGGTTATGGTTGAAAGGTGGACCAATTACCATCTACCAAGCCGATATCTATGCTATTAAACAGTCGATAAATCAAATGGACACTAGCAAGGATCTGAAAATCAATCAATCTAACACCTTTGATCTCCATAGCTACTACCTTTTGAAATTAGAGAACATGGAGAAAAAAGTAATGAAGGTAAATATGGATTTCATAGTTGTCGATCATTTGGTTGTAGAAAGAAAGAATGAAATGGAAGGAAGTTAGTATAAAAGAATTAAAAAGAATGGAAGGAAGTTAGAAGAAGTCAGTGATCTAAGTTTTGTGGAGTTGGCAGTTAAGGATTGTCACTTGGGAAATTGGCTAACGGATGCCCAGAATTTATCATTTGTTGAAAGTATATTTCTGAATGTAAAAAATTGCATCCTAAATAAAAGAGCACTTGCTGGAAGATATTTCTGGAAAAGTTCAATTAAGACAGAAATAAAAAGAAAATTCAAAGACGGAGTTCAGAGGGACAGATGCTCGCAGCGACGAGAAGATGCTACTGAATTAGTTGAGGCAATTGGTGCGAGCGAATCGTCGGCTATTGAGCATAAATACCACGTTATCGAAGGCCTTCGGAACACACAAATCGACAGCTGACTTTTAAAAATCCCGAATATCCCAACCCTACGAATAGCTGGATGAACAGGCCTAATGATAATTTAAAGGAAAATTACTCATTTATAAAGCATGCCAGTTTTGTCTGAGCATATTTTTCACTGATTATTTTCGAACTTAAAGTTGTGATAACTATTGGAAGGTAAAGTGAATAGGAAGAGAAGAGATTGAGTAATCAGTGGCTTTTACAGTTGAGATTTATGATACTCTCCTGAAAGAACCAAATGATAACCGAATTTCATCATCGCAAATTATGAATCCTTTGATGTCAAGAAACCAGTCCAGTAGACTTTCCATAACAGCTGTCCAGAACTTTGTGAAGTTCAAGAGGTGCAGGAGCAAATCTCTAATTGAGTTCCCAATTCTGCTTGCTTCAGTTGCTTAAATTTTTCGTGTGACTAATTTTAGCAAAACTGCAACATTACAACAATAAAGCGATGAAGAAGAGATTTTAAAAAAAAAAGAAAAAAACAGACGTTTCTTGTTGAATTCCTAATTATTTGTAATATTAATCTGAGTTTTTCAGCTTATCAAATTTGATACATTTTGTGGAAAGTTCATTAATTTCATTTCATCGATGATTACATTGAAATTCATACAACATTTTTTTTTTTTTTTTGCTTACAAATAACAAAAAAAAAAGAGTAGAAAAAAAGCACTGCTAGACATGTTAGAGAAAGTGAGGCACACAACTGGCAAAGTAGTGGACACTAAAGGCTTAAGTATCCAGTCGGCACTAATTCGAAGGAAATATTGACATGTCAAAGATTTGTTAGCTTACTGCCATTTGGGAGTTCGTTACACTGAGAGTACTGAATTGTTCGATGGTCTTTCAAAAAGTTAAATGAAATGAATAAGAAGTACACTTAACACAAATACATACATACATACACACATACACACATACACACATACATACACACACACACACAGGCTACATCAAGTGATATCGCTGATATGGCAACGTTATGGTGTGTATCAGACTGCTTATTTATTTGGTTGCTCGACCATCACTGTTAAGGTTAAATTGATAGAAGTAGAGAAGCAGCTATGCCCTAGGCAAGACTAGATAAGTGTCTATGTATCCTTAGACATTGAAACAAACACTACTCATTATATTTTACCTATTTTTTCCTCGACCTTTGTTTGTGACCTGTGACTTCTGTACTCAAAATATTAGCGGTGTAAAATGAAACGATTTCCTAGAGAACAGTTTTTTAAGAATGAAAAATAAGAATCGTGTATTAGGAGGAGTAATTGTCCAGAATATTTAATTACATTTCTAAATGAGTAAAATTCTGTCGTTTATCTTTTTCACCACAATATATTTTATATTCATTCGCTATCGATGCTTTCTTTTAAAATAGATACATCTTACTACTTATTCGATATTACTTTTAAATTGAAAGAAGAGAGGTAATAATGTAACAGCAAAATTCTCTTCCGCTTTGATCCATCCAGAAATCAATTTCCTCTACTTTTTCTTGTCATTTTCTAACTTCAAACTCATTAAACAAGATTGATCACTCTACCTTTGCAATTTCGACATATACTTTTGCATAGCCATGACGTACCCCGTATAACCTCTAACCCGGTACACTATGCTTATTTCACTCTTCTCTAGTCCTACACTTTTTTCCTTTGAATTACGATGCTTCTTTTTTCAGTTATTCTTACAATTATGATACGCTATCATTCACAAAATCTCACTTGATCGTTATTATTCCTACATGTTAGAAATAAATGTGAAGTTTTCGTTAAGAATTGCCCAATTTATCAGGAAGAAAAAATGTGCAAAAGATAAAAATTTTGAAGGCATTGCAAATTACAGATAACAGCTAATGAATATAAATTGAATGACTTTTTATTTATAATAATGTTTTTAATTCTGAAATAATCGTTTCCGGAATTACATCGATAAGGGTAAAGATAAATTATCAAGCGCTCCAAGAAAAAGAAAGTAAACGTTGTTGAAAATGAGAAAGCTTACATTTGCATGAAAAAACCGTTGTTAGGTGGCTGGCACAGGCGCTTAGTTGGAATTCCTAAGAGGCTGTTTCCTGTACGCAGCGACGCAGCTTCAAGGCTATGATGATCGTTTACCGCCTTACAACTCTTCGCAAACTACATCCTACCGGAAATTGGATGATAAAGATGAGAAGAAAAAAAGGGGAAATTAACACTTTGTTACACCTATAGTGAACAAAGTTTCACGTAATTGGACTTAAGCTTTAGATAATCACAATTAGCCAAGGGAAGAATATTTGTTTTACAAAGTGCAAAAAAAGTAAAAATATTTTTATAACGAAAAGATTAAAAATGAATTCATCCAATATCAGCATAGCAGGAAAATGATAAAGTTCAAAGATTTAACTAAATAAATGATGGTACTAAATGAAAGACTTAACTATATAAGGATTTTCACTTAAATATAAACAATAATTACCCTGAAATAGTAAATTAGAAGGAGGAAGTACTCGAAATTTCTAAAACTGATTATTTTTGTTCATCGGAAATGTTTGGTATCTGCGGAAACCTTACTATGAATAGTTACAACTATCCTCAGATGTTGCTCCTCATCTGCGATCGACATATGACTGACTTAACTGCATGCAACATCAGCATAGCATCGCTTATCGGAAACTCAACCATCCCTACTTTATTTTCTGCAACATATGTATCTACTAATCCTTAAATTCCAGTTTTTCTTTATTTACGACTAAGACACTACTTTTTCATTCTTTAAGTAAACAAACGCTCAGTTTTGAAGCAACAATCCTAACTTTCGGAAGTTAGCCGTTTTAGCAAGCACAATTGCGACATTGTGACTAGTCGCATCTTGTAAATCTTTTATGATTTCGACCGATAAATCTTGATAGTGTAATGCTTCTTATCACTGTCTGCATTGTGCTCAATGATTATCGGTTTTGCTAACAAAATGCTAAGGGAATTTTAGGACTGATTGCATTTGCTTGATTTCTCGAAGATTACACTTAAAAATTTTTGTCTTTCAAAGGAAACAGTGTATACATAATATTCGAAGGTGGTTAACTAACTCATAAAATTGAGGAAACTCCCGCTAATAATTTGTGCATTTAAAATTGAAAAAAAAGAATGTCATTCTCTTAGATTTAATCACAAATAATAATGAACACAACAACTGAATCTTGCTTTTTCTCCGTTTCTCCGCCTCAATTTACTGATATGATGGAAGAATGGAATGAAGGAGAGAAAGAAATGTAGGTGGACGAAGAGGACTGACAGATGGTCACTCTGTGAACGATTGTCCTAAGATTAGTTAATTTATATTGATGGACAGCGGCTATCTGTATCTGTTCGAATTACACTGTACACTGTCGTTGGTAACATCTACTCCTGATACTGAATTTGTTTTCAAATCATAAATCGGAATCGCACCATCCAAAGTGATAACCTTCAGATTTCGGCTTATCTCTACTACTTGGAAATTCTGCTTTAGCTGGTTTTAATTTCATTTAGAAACAATTTATGTTCTTCGGTATCATTTTATATTCTAGGAAGTCAAAAAAGAGTTGAAAAGAAATTCAATGAAAAGAGATATACACATTAATGAACTTCATTACTTGAGATCAGTTTGATGCATAAATATTTAAAGAACCAATTTTTATAGCAAAGTGCTTTTTAAAGGTGAAAAGAGCTAATTATTAACGGTATGAACAGCTGGCGCCTTATGTTAAACAGTTCAAATACTGGAATGTAAATTTCCTTTAGAGGCATAAAAATCACAAGCTCATTCGGCGGATTATTTAGCATGTAACTATCCTAACATCAAGATGTTGATCCACAAGTAAGCTTCATGAAAATTCAAATTTCAAAAGCACTTTTCCTTAACATTGAACATATCAGCAGTCACAATGGAAAATGTTTACAATTTGCTCAAACATAGTAAGAGTCCTGCAAAACAGTGATCCAAAGCAATTTTCAGGTCCTTTCCTAACAAGATTTAAATGTTTGCCTATTCATTGAAAAAATATGAATGGTCCTTAATTTATGCTACCAAATATCTTTGGCAATCATAAATTACGAGTAACACCAAATAATTAATGAAAATTTGGAAATATTTATAAAAAAGCTTGATTGCATCAGATTAAAATGATGTAGTTCAAGATACTAAGTCAGATTTTTGAGCGTTATGGCCAACATTTAAGATATTTTGTCCAGAGAGTAGGGAATAAGCGAAGAGGGTACAATACAAGGTATGAATGATATTCAGACAATTACCAAAAAAGTTGCCCTGTGAAAGGGTTAAAATTCTCTCGATGAGGAATCAATAAAAAAAAATCCAACGATTAAAATGGAATTCCTACAATTGAAGTAAGCCATACAGAACAGATAGCGCATAACCGTAAAGACGACGACTCACATTTGCTTAAGCAATTTCCGGTTAGCGCCTTTATCTTGTAAAAGTGTATGAAAGGGATGTGCACACATGCATGCACATATGCGACAATGTTTGCGATGTAACAAGCACAGATGCATGCAGATAAGAATGACGATATAAATGGACAGTAAAGCAATTAAGGAGAAATAGAATGATGTTTGAGTAGTGGGTTTTGGATAATGGCTTGTTGCCGAGAAAGTCTTCTTCCCTCGAAAAGTAGGATTAGTTAATTCGAGACACTGGGTACACAGTGTGTGATTAATTGCCATTTGAAGTGCTAATTCGGCATATCACTGCAGAGAAGATGGTCGTATCCGTTCATGTTGCTACTACGAATTGAACCTGACTGAGAAAATCTTTTAAAAATCATTAATTGTATATTGGAAGATGAGTAGGTGGAATGACATTCGTCAAATTATAATGAATGATGTTAATAATAATTACCTGTGAATTTTGTGAACATAGAGTGTAATTAGAAGTTGAACTTATTGCAAGAGATAAAATAAACTTAGCAATGATTGATTCCTTAAATCAGCATTGAATAATAGCACCAGTGACATGTAAAACACGGAAGAAAAATTGTTTATGACGATCTTCTCTTTAAATGTCTAATTAGTAATTTTGTTGCACTAATTTAGCGACAATCTGATCCGTAATAAACAAATCACATATTTGTTTATGGAAAATTGGCTGCTTTCATTAAGTTATTGTATTTACTATGAAAAGCAAAAGATACAATCAGTTAAGATTATCTGTCCTGCTTCGTTTTTTTTTTTTCTGAAAGAAACTTGAAACCGATAAAATTAGTTTGTTTACTAATGTTGGTTCTGTAGTACAACTGAATTTATTGCGGATACATCAACATTACATTTTTTTATAACAGATATGTTATTATCACATAACACTGATATTCATCTGAAACTGTTCGGTAAATGGTATCAGGACAACATTGAAAAGTTTGTTTGGAATGAAAATAACAGTCACTCTACCAGTTCAAGTAATTTTTGTTAATTTGTATTAAGGCAGCTTCTAAACGACGATTAGCATTTCTGTTTTGTTGAAAATAAGTCACTAATGTGAATTATCTAGTAAGTAAAATGTGATTGAAATGAAAATACTCCCCTTTTGCACCGTTTCATCTTGAACATAAGACTGATTAGGTACAATGAAATGTAAATTTATCACTTCCAAATGTGGAATTTAAAAAAACGTCCATTGTGATTTGTAAACGTTTTGTTTGAGAAGATAAATGAAGTGTATCATTTTGTATGAAAACAGAACTTTTTTAACAGATAATAATCGATAGGAAACCTGATAAAGTTATTATTATCAAACAATGAAAACGATACTATCAGAAGTGGACACGTAATTTGATAGAGTTGTGAAATGTAGATCGTCTTTATCTTTATTGCAAGTCGATTACAACCTTTACACTATCCTTCAACGGGCAGTTTTTTTCAAGTGACATTGATTTGACGAATATTAATAAACCAAGGATCTATGTAAATTTAGCTTTTAAAAGGAGCGAGAATACAGTAAAAATTAGTTGAAGGAATATTTCAGCAAGGGCAGGATTTACACCTCTCAGTAAAATATTTCACTAGAAAATAACTTCAATGAAGTGATTGTAATCAAATAGTCAAGCAAGAATTTACATCATTTCGCAAGAATTGCATGATATTAGACAAGGATTATTATTAGCTCTTTCTATCATTGTATTATTTTACTCTTAGTTATACCTACGACGAAAGGGTGATCTTCCCATATATATATATATGTGTCAGTAATTCACAAAATTGCTCGGTAATAAGGCTATTATCATTTGTTATTTTGTGACTATAAAGCGTCAAATGAATGAAAGAATGAAAGCAGAAATGAAAAATTGATTTTGTTTACTAGCAGAGCTAAGATAACGAATGATGCAACTGGAGCGATAAATAGGTCAACAGCAAAAGGACAGTTAGGAGGCGTTAATCCTGGTGCTTTTCATCCTTAAGCTACCTCGATAAAGCAAGCGATCACGGTTCATTGGCTTTTCCGCATATCTGATTTGACAAGTACAAACAAATATGCTTTTCTATCTTCCAACAATAACCATATTGTCGCCGAGCAAACGATTATTCCTCAATTGAATAACCGCTATATAACAAATCCCTAAGCTTCATCTCCGAACACATAACCAACCGTCTACACCTTTCCAAGCATATTTTTTCCGCCATAAATTAATTAAATTCAACTTGTACAATCTAAAACCTGCTCATCAAAATTAACTAAAGCAGTACGTAAAAAATGTTTGTTGTTTTCGAAAGGATGCAAACTTTAGTGCATATAAATCTGAGACAAGATTTTCGCCGAAATTTAAATCCATATTAAAAATCTTGATTAACACTTCCAAACCACTTTATCTAGTCATGATCCTTTAATCAAAATCATTTACTATGATTTTCGAAGGCGAATTTTAAAAATCACCGAACAGAAAAAAAATGCCAATTAATTCCCTTTACATCTGATGGACTGTTTTCACTGCTTCTACGATTATCAATAATCGACCATTCAGATATGCTGAGAAAGTTAACATTACCTCAACTTTATTGGTAGAGCAGTACTGCAAATGAATAGAGACACCAACAAGCACATTTCCATAAACAAACTATTGTTTAAGAAGAAACTTCTTCACTGATCAAAGCAATCCTTAATCGAAATATCCTAAAATTTCATTTGATATTTCAGAGTTGTTGCAAATCTGAGATAAAATTTTTGTTACAACTTTTGTTGCAATATCAATTGGAGAATAAGTTTTTATTCCCTTTCTTATTTCTAACATAATTTCGTATATTTTTATTTTTAATTCCTATTTTTTTACAGAACATTCATGGAAAGCTTCCAAATAAAATTCCATTTTGTAATAATCGATAAGCTTGTTAACCAAGTTATGATGAGGAAATAATTCAATTGTAATCAAATCGTTTGGTGTAAGTAAACAAGAAAATTAATCATTACTAAGTCTCCATATTCATTTCAACTAATTCGTGAAATATATTCAAAATTTTTATGCGATTTCACGCGATCCTTCGGGTCAATCTTGAAGAGCATCTTAGAACGAAACCAGTATTCAACACACACACACACACACACACACACAAACCATATTCAACACATTTACCGGTATCAACAATTCTGGTAACTGGTACCCACAATCACCATAAAAGGAACTTCTGAGGCGTCACCACTTGATGTTTGTCACAGTATTCAACTTCCTTTGGCGAACTTAATCGATCTGTTGGAATAACACTTTAATCTGTCTCATCACCATTATCAACACATAAATAAAAGCATCAGTTTGTTTACCATTTAACATCTTTTTTATGCATTTTAATAGAGCAAACATGTTGAGTTGCTTCTTATTAAGTTTCACTGTATCATTTGCAGAAAAAAATCTGACCAGTGGTATGCTCCTCAAGATGTCAGCAACCTGGTACTTTATTTTAATAGTGACATATGTGACGGTCAACGGACAAAGTGAAAAAGAAACCTTGGAAAATTTCAAATGGCCGCGTTGGGGTTTGTTTTCTTAAAACTGTTTGTTTGAAGCACATGAAAACATTTGTTTATACGGATGGTATCAGTAGAAAGGTAGGCGTTAGTACGAAGAAATAGCTGAAAGTTCCTTGCAAATAGAGTTTTGATTTTACTCCGAAAAATGTAAATGTTTGTTAAATTCCGCCATATAAATATATTTACCATCAGGAAATCCACTAATGTTCAACGAAGTTATATGAGGTATCGTATCCGTCATTCACCCTATCCAATAAATAAAAATCACTGTTCTAAGTAATGAACGTGGATGAATTAAATCAAAGATTTTATCAAAGGATCCAAGCTTCTACTTCTTACCTATTCCCCAAATCACTAATGAACTCCTGAAAAGCATATTTTCTATTTCAGAAGAACGAACAATCGACTGCACAACAACACAAGAGAAGGAACTAGATCAGTGCACGTTGATCGCACGAAATGCCAAAATACCTCGAGATCCAACTAAATACAAATGCCGCCGTGAACAGATGCCAGCCAATAGCAGGAATATACTAGCACGAAATTCTACAACAAGACTAGCATGTCCTATTGGTTGTGAACCCGAAGCCAAACTTTCCGTTATTTTTAAATTTCTTATTCATTTATTGCTTTGATCTAACTTTCACTTCCCCTACTAGATTAATTATTAGTTAATTGATTCAATCCATTTCGCGTTAAGAATGCCACTTAATGGATACTACGAGATAACTCTTCAAAAAAATCCATCATTATCTTTCCCATCCTTTTCTAATTATGCCGCCAGTCAAACAACTTCTTCAATCGTTGCATAGAAGTTGTATGAAGCTTATTACTTTTAAATGACTTACAGTATAACAACTACCCCGTAAAAGAGTATTGAGCGAGCAAACAGGCTGATCAATAAATGAATTTTTCATGGGTTTACATACTTTACAGGTTGTGGTCAAATCACCTCAGAATAATCATCTATGTCAAAAATACTACACATATGGAAAATATCGCGATCAGAAAGAAGGTGAATGGTATCTTTGGTTAACAGAACCATGTCGAGCAAATTTAACAACATGGTGCCGTTTTAAGGATATCCCACTTTTCACCCCAAAAGTTCGAAACTAGTAATAAATTAGTTTAAATTGTATCATTTAGGATGTTATCATTTGCATTTTGAATTAGTTTCTCGGAGATATAGTAGCGATGATTAACTGTTGCACATAAGGTATGAAGTATAACAACTGCAAGAGAGTTTTGAAGCAAACTAATATCGTTGTCTGCATATGATGGTTCTCAATCCGATTTAATATGACAAAAAGCATTAAAGATTTGGAGTATTCTTATAAACCAGAACTAACATTAATGGGAGAGCTTTTTCGTGTCATAATAATTTAGTCATCATAATTCTGGTTTCTAATTTCACTTGCAATTTTATCAATTAAGGCGATAAAATAATGATAGTACTGAGGTAGGATATGTTGCCTTTTCTTTGACCGTGAATGTAGTGTTTGAAAGATTTTTAAATAGTTGGTAATTCTAAGTTTATTTGACTACATGAAAATTTGATAGCAATGATAAGAACACTAAATCGCAGAGGAAAAAAAGATTACTATTCTACATTATCTGTGAGATTTAAACTCTATGATCCAAAGTATCGTATGAGCCGTGGAAAAGATATGTATAATCAGAACAATAATAAATAAAGGATCAGAGTAATAAGTTTGATCAATCCTTCTTTTACTTTCATATTTTTTGGTCTCCTTTCCCCTTTTCTCATTTATTCATTTCTTTAAAAAGAACATGCAGACTACTGGAATTAAGACAAAGTAGTGTGTTCCAAAATTCGAAGGTATATCTATCTGGTGAACCTTAAAGGATATTGCACTCAAATATAATAGACATTTTGTATCAATGATTTATACCTGGGCAAGTATCAAATATAGTAGTTCCACAAAAAAAATCAACTGAACCTACAAAGCGGGACATTTTACCATAAGCAACAAGATTGATGCAATTACAATTCTGATTTTTTTTTTTTTTTTTAATAGTTGAGGATCAAAGGTTATAAGAACGAAGAAGGAATTCATCTGCAATAAAAAAATTAGTTATTGTAGTCATTTTGAACTGAATGTTGATTGGAACCAATTTAGAAATGTATTTTTGCATTTGAAGGAAGCATCATTAGCCAATGAAACGTTAATTTATATTCCAATTCTGTTCAAAATTACTTTTGGGAGTTCCAATCAACACAAGTAGTTTCAGATAATCTGTTGACAATTTTATACTGAAATGCAATCACATACACAACATTTTTGAATCCATTACCCAATGCTCCTTCAATGAACTGATTTATATTTTGCAGCTATTTTTATTTCCATTTTCCATCAAAAAAAAAAAAAAAAAAACTGAATTTGCAAATTTCTTCTTTCCTTCTGCATGCGAAAAAATGGCGATTATATTTTAAAAAGATATTCATGCAGTGTCATGTTGCTGACTGTTCTGAATAATACACCCTTCAACTGTTGCATTTTTCTCTATTTCACCTTTCTTCCACTTCGTTCGCCGATTTTGAAACCAGATTTTCACCTAGATAGATATTGATCAGTTATTACTAAACCTTTTTTTATTTGTTTCTTCCAAAACTTATTTCTTTTAAGAAATTAAATAATTTAAAAAAGTTTCAAAATATCTGTCATGATGATGGCAACCGAATTGATACTGTCAACAGAAAGTAAACTTCCCAAGTCTATGATTTATTAAATGAAAACGATCAGTTAAGTCTCACAATATTAAATTATTGATTCAATTTTCTGAGCTAATATACAAAAGTAGTTATCGTTGCAAACAAAATGAATAAAATTGCAAGAAATTATTACTAAACAAATGGGCAGGGAAACGGACAGTAATAAAGGATGGAGTATCTTTTGCATAGACAATTAATTTTGAAATACAATTGAGACTCTAAGACCAACTGAGAATGCAGCATGGACGGAAGATTTTAGTAATATTCTGAATCCTGTTTCTTGGACATATCTTTCCTAATCAGACTATCTTCTAAGGACCAAACTACCAAAGTAAAGTTAATAGTCTTGCCGAAAAGAGAAGAATAAACTTTTGATTTAAAAGTAATTATTTTCAAATGTAATTATTTCCAACCTTCCATTAAAACAGTCTGAGGTAACCGAAAGAGAGAAGCTTCAACAAATTAGAAAAACAAAATCTTTTTTTAATGAACCAACAATAAAAGAGTAATACTTGCGTTTCGGTGACACTGAGTAGTTTGGCGAGTTCACCCCGTTCACTGGATGATAAGTACTTCTTCTTCTCAAATTGTTTCTCAAGTTCAAAAATTTGTCGGCCAGTGAACGTTGTTCGCGCTTTCTTCTTTTTTTGTGGTTTTTGAGCTCGATCCGACTCCAAATTCTTACCGTTACATTTACATCTTTCTAAAACATAAAGTTTTGTCAACAAAAAGTTGGAGATATAAATACCGTTAATTACGATTCGGAACAATAAATGATTAATCGAGAGTTCACGTAAGAATCAAAACTGTGATCCAAAGTCTGTGATCACGTCGAAAGCTCCAGTGGAGAATAAAAATTAATGTGAACTGATTCGCGCCAAGTTTGCAGCGAATAAGCTTTAAAAAGTACAAAGTGGAAATGGCATGCCTTCAGAGTGCATTTGTGTTACTGATGAATTGTTGGATAAGATATCCCGAATGGTGTAAGAACTTGTGGGTTTTCGAGCTGGTGTTGGAATTAGAATAGGTGGCCATAGGGAAGTTTGCTGTAGCAAAGAGAACAGGTAAGGAGATATGACCGGTAAAGTGGGTGATGGTGACGATAAGAAAGATGACATGAGTGAAGTAGCTAAGCCTGAGCCTGAGCCTGGCAAGATACAAACTGACCAGCGATTATATATTACTAGGTCTGATATAATTGAGCTTTGCACTCAAGTCGCAATACTACTCAATCAAGCATCTTGGCCAGAACCACAGATCCCTTTAATTACTAGCCATTCATGGAAGCACCACTCGAACCACATTTTAGGATATATTTTACAGCTGATTCTCTAGCAATGTGAAATCACTTATTACTGATTTCTTCATCTCAGCAATATTTTTTCTTGATGGAGAAACATGCAAACCAAACTCAGCGTATTAAGAAAAGCTCATATTCATTCAGTTATTCAAAAAAAGAGAAATACGAGCGAAGCTTACACTTAAAATTTCATACAAAAAACATACTAATTTAAAAGGAAAAATAAATTTAGTAAATATTAAGTCAAATTATTAAGTCAAACTTAAACTTAGAATTTCTGATCAGAAATAGTCGAACTCATTTATAAAATTGAGTGCTAATGCATACAGAAACCAACAGGACATCTAACAAACTCACTCTATTAACAGTTTTCACCTCCATGAGAGAAAAACGCCAGGTATACAAATTGTTTAGCTTGTTTCCAGCGGTGCCAGCACTATTGGAAAATACCGATAAGAGGAAGTAGTCAATGAATAAGATCGAAGGGCCTCTGCAATACAGACATCATAGCGCATAGTCAGTCAACAGACCGTTTTATTTCGTCTGTGCTTTTTCGGGATACTTAAACTATAGACAAGTTTGTCCAACAATTCACTCCAGCAGCATATGTATGAGTGTGATAAGCGAGAGAATTTCAGCAGAATTATAACCGAGAAGTTGTAATTCCATATGCGGTAATAAAAGATGATAAAATTAAAGAAGTTTATAAATCGGTAAACGGCGACAAATAATAAACAATAACAATTATGATGTAATGGAGTATTGAATGTCCCTCCACAAATAAAACAGTAGTAAACTTAAATATCAGCAGAAATAATTGCAAAAAAAACTTGATATTGAGAATGAGTCATAAGGCAATATGGTGGCATACTACGTGGGATACATAACTGTTACTTTCGAAATCTTTTAAATATGAACTTCACGGCCTAATCATTAAAACGACAAACAATGAGTTTTGCGAATTCGGCTATAATTATCGCATCTTCTCGTTTATTTCTCTCCTAAAACAGTTCAACAGCAAAATATACCAAATAAAATCCCCACCGAAGTGATTAAAATATCTCTGCGAATCAGTGATTCAACAACACCTCCATTAATACAAGTCATCATTTACATAGCTAAAAGATAAATATAACAGCAAACTGGGAACAGCGCTATCAACCTTTTGCAGAACTATAAGTTTCAGCAGCGGTAAAAGAATAAAGCGATGCAACATTGCTGAGGCAGCAGAAATTGAAAGGATAAACGAAATCGAGTGACTAGTAGCAGATATAAGAACAGGATTGCTTAAGCAATGAACCACAAAACACGCTCAAATTGCTCAAAATATATGCGCATCCGCTTTAACTGCTTTCTAAACGATTTCAAAAGAAGGTCTAAAAATCACGAATGAATAAAGCGAATGGTGAGAAAAACGTATCACATATTGGAAACTAGCTTATATTTTTCCTTCAAACTCATTTGAGAGTCACGTCGAGGATCCTTCTTACGACTCACCAGTCGACTGCGTGCTTCACCTGCGCTGAGCTTAAATATATCAGGTATTCCTGAAATTAAGAGGTTTTCAATATCGAGAAGTACTGAACAGGAGAATCTGAATTTCTGAACAAAAGCTCAGATAACTTTCCACAGTACACAAAATTCGCATCAAACCACATGAACATCATCAACTATTATACAAATGTTTTAGCAAAACCATACCTGAAAATCAATCTCCCATCCTTATGTTTTTCTTTCTTTTTTTTTTTTTTTTCAGTATCCATAAACGACACTCTGTCTCAGTTAGTGACACGGATCACTTATAACACAACACTAAAGACAACAGTCTCGATGTTGCCGAATTACAGATGCCTCGTTCAGTTAAGAGCCCTTTTTCAGACAATAATGCAAACTTGAAAATTTCCATCACTAGTACTAACTAGATTGTAAAGTACAACAGCGCATAACCGAATCACTGGACTTATCAGATATAGGTTGTCCAACACAAGGACCTATAAGGTTATCGGAATAGGTGTCATGAAATACATAATTTTAGAGCTATAAGATCTTCACAAACCACTTTTATCCATTTTGTCGCTTCTCTCGAACTTCTCAACTTCATCCTGATGAGACAAATCTGCTTCTTGCTTTAACGGAGCTACCGATGCAGTGATTTTCGTCTTTGAATTCGGTGAAACATTTTTCTGAAGTGAATGAAACACTTATCAGATAACTCATTTTTTCGGACTTTCAAAGTTGGGAATTTCCCACACTTATTTAGCCATTATGCCTTGGCAAATAAATTTATCTGGAATTTGGCAAAATTGTAAGATGGCGATTACTCTAATGTTGATATTATTTCTTTGTTTCAAAAACATAACTTTTCCAGGTAAACTACGAAGATAATAGTTTAAGAAAATGTCTTCGATTATTCTAAAGTATTTCGATATTTCGAAAAACTCATGCATCCCCAAAAAGTATGCATTAAAAGGGAACTTTTTAGATGAAACATTAGGATCAAAATTTATGAGTGTAGTAGCCTCCCGACAACTTGCAGTGTTCTTTCGGTAGATTTATCATACGTTAAAAAAATGCTTATGTACGAAGTTTCATAAGACACTGCGCAACGGTACATTGATGGTGAAATCCACAAATGTACTGTTTTTTTTAAAAAAAAGTCGCATGAGTCCTTCAAAAGCGACAGCAGAGCCTGATTTAAAAATAACTGAAATTTCCCAACCGTGAACAATTCAATATTCCGTAAGCAAAAAATTGAAAAATGGTTGATATCTACTACAGAGGCTACTCTTGCAATTATCTTCAAAACGAAGTAGCCACTAGTGTGCAACATTCTTTCACCAAGTAAGTCAAATTTCATTGGAGCACAATGACATTTTAAAAAAATGTATTTTTCTGCAAAGTTAAAGAAAACAATAAAAACAAGAACCATTAAAAGCCCATAATATACTTAAGCTGTACTAACAGAAACTGCCATGAATGAAGAAGAAAATATCAGTTATCAAAGAAATGTCCACATCATTAAAATCGAGTTTTTAGTTGAAGGTGTGATAGAGCACCAAACAACGACATGTACAGGTAGCTAACACGGGTAAGTCCAAATGTATGAGCCGTATCTACAGAAATATGAATATGATTCTGCAGAATACCCCTATTTTTCACTTCTGCTAGAATATTGATTTTATTATCTGGAGAATGTGATAGTAATTTATTCGGTAATTCATGTTCGCGTTGCATCATACCATCATATCTTCCAATCTTCACTGCTCTCTTTGTGGACTCATCAAATCCAAATGATGGTACCAAAGAATCTCAACGAGTCTTCTAAGCTATGTTCTTCTAATTCTGAACGGAACAAAGTAAAATAAATCCGCTATTTTCAGTACATAGATAGTAGTACGAAAGTTCATTTCACCTTATAGAGGTTTCCTGTTAAGGTTTGTAACGCGCAATTAGTACCATATCATACATAAAGTAGTTCTATGGATGAATGAAACGCTTCCATAAATTGAGTGATTAAGCGCTGAACAGTGTATATCGTTATTCACAGTGGAATTTGAATGTATTTACATTGGCACTGACGGATTGCCTGCCAAACATTTTCACTTCGCTCATCGGATGAAACGTATGGAAATTCGAACGGTTTGGAAAAACCGTAATTTCAAGTTACACAGACACTTTAAATCCTGTGGTAAGCTCATATGGCTGTAGCTGAGGAATAGGAAAACCAGTAAAAACTACGACTATATAAATGGTGCGTATAGACATTCCGGCCTTACCTGCCTTTTCTACGACAAAAACCTCATTCGTAATATTCTATCCTCAGCTTTATTAGCGAAGTCAATTGTAACAAAGAGAAAACGCCTTCTAGTTTCATAACAAGAGAAAAAGACAGTGGTATCACGAGAACTTTCCACTTATTTGCATTTGACAAAATTTTGTTAGCAGACTGAATCAGATATCAGTTAGGTTAGTAACGTGCCTTGGCTATTTCACCCAAAAATAAATGACGTTTGATGAATATTTCTATAAAGTGATAGACTATGCTACTACTAATTATGCAGCGTTATCTCAAATCACATAATGTTCAAGATCTCTATTCAATTGACGCCAGGAGAAAAATCACCTAATGTTCATGATCTCTATTCGATACACCTTCAAACGAGTATGTGTTGCCAATTGTAAAAAAAATGAACAGTGCTCGGAATCCGATGCAATAAAATTCCTGTTGGGGATGTGCCAACGTGACCGACACGACAAAATACCAACCTTTTGAAAAAAATTCATAAAACCAGCCTTTTAACCATTTGTTTTAATCTACCTGCTAAGCATCATATCTATGTATATAAAGCACATTAAAAAAAAGTTAAAAAATAACTGAAAACCAGTGAAGTTAACTATCTAATTCTTCATAATTTTATAAGACCCTTAAGAAAAATCTCTTCACATTAAGAAAATCATATGAAGTTTTTTGTGAGTAAAAATTACTGAATTTCCGGTGATAAGGCAATAAAGAAAGGGAAAAAAGAGATGGAAATAAGGATAGAAGGATTGATATTACGGAACAGTAATGCTCATGAATATTTCGCTGTCCAAAGAATGCACCAGACCACTCATTCATTCATAATGTCCTATTTTTGGCTATTAACATAACGCTTTATAGCTAACAATGATGGCATCCATCAGCGTCATTGCGTAAAAACGTCACTCAAGATCGATGGCCACAAGCATTTCAGTGTTCGCAATCTCTCCGTCACAGTTCTAAAAATGGTTCTTACTCCAAACATGATGTTTCATACATTAGTAACTCGATGAGTCGAAACTGAAATAATTTGGTCGCAAGAATATTTTTTACTGAAAATTAGTAAGTACCATCAAAACGTAATTTAGTTATGAATAGAAAAATGATTAGACAACTAACAAGCATAACTCTCCGCTAAGACATGCAATAAAGACGCTCTTCATATTAAATTTAGTAATGTCTTATCTAGCTGGAACTCGTTAGATAACTGAAAGGAAAGGTTTTCTATAATCAACGCAAGAAACACAACCGCAGAAAAAACAATGCGTAGCAGGCTTAGCATTGTAGTGGTGTCCCATATACGGTTAATAAACATTAATTTATAGAGTGGGAATGTTGGAAAGCCGATTAAATTAGTTATTACATAGTCAAAATGAGAAGACTGAACATTTGTATTACAAACGTAGGTAAAATAAATCGTCTACTCGATCTATTCAGTAGAGGTCACAAATATCAAAAGAAACACCGAACGACACTATGTAATACTGATAGTCTATGGAAAGACGGTCATGAGAGAGATTAGGTGTTGGGAAATAAAGCAAGACAATAATTATAGAACAGAAATTAAGCGTCGTGGAAAGGATGCATCAATTAGATCTGTGCAATGCATTTTGAAAGTCATCATGTATCTATTTGAAAGCAGAGAGAATTCGGATGGTCGTTGCCTCGCCTTCAATTCACAAAGTCAGGATCAGTTTTGAAAACTCCATTCCTCGAACTTGATAAATGCAAAAAGAATAAATGCAACGATTAAGGAGAGACAGTCGCTCACAAAAATGAATACATTTCTCGATGCTATAACAGTGTGAACTTTGCTTCGAAGAGAATTACCAACAAAATAATCATGCCACAGGTCTATTGAATCGTTCTATGGTCAAACTCAATTAAAAACCACCGTATTTTCAAAACCAAATCAGTAGAAAATCCTTCTTTCATAAGGAATTCAAAAAAGAATATGAAAAAGACAGAAAACATCCCTTCTCCCAACTTATAATAATTTTCTCGAAGCTTCAGTCTTTGTTTAAATTTATGACTGTTGTTTTATCTCAAACATCACCAGAAATATAATCAAAGATACTATTAGCAGATAAAAAATTCAATGACAAAACTTACAGATGAACCATTCTCGAAATTATACAGATCTACCCGACCGAATGAATATTCCATATGATTTTCGGTGTACCACTGGTCAATTTCCTCCGATGCAACCAGCAGCTCCGTTCGTAACGGATTTTTTTTTATTAATGATACAACTTCCTGTAAAATAAATTTTAAAGCATCTACACGAAAACAATTAGTTTGCTAAACTCATTTTAACATAAATAATAAGAAATTACAGTTCCCTGAAGGAGTCTAGAGTAAGTTTTTTGAGCTAGTGCATCACTATACAAATACTGAATTAAACTGAATGTGATTATCAAAAGCAAAAATTCTCAGCGTTATAACGAGCTAGCAAACTATCTCAATGACAAAATAAATTGTTATAAGTGTGCATTAAATAAAAAGATATGATAAATCACACAATTCAATGATTAAAAACTTCTATGATCGCGTTAAAAATTATACACCTTATGAGCAGTGCTTGGGTAAATGAGCTGACCATTAACACCCACAATTCGCTGTCCCATCTGTAAACCAGCCCGTTCACCGATACCATTTTTATCAACGGCTCCAACAAAATGGCCTCGATTCTTTTCGGCATGCAAATTAAATCCAAACTCCTCCGTCGGATCACGTTTTCTCTGCACCAGAGTCAAACATAAACAATTTGTTACCATATAACAAAATATTTGGGGAATGAAAAAAAATGCAAATAAATAATGAAATATTGAATTACATCCACATCCATTTCTACCTTTAGTTTACAATATTACTCTAGATAAAACGCATAACTGGGAAGTATTACAATCGCATCCATGTTTTTCAAGAGTTTATAACGGACAATTCACACAAGCTAAGACGATGATTGAACTCTGGTTATAGTATCAGAACAAGATATTCAACTATGAATGCTGTATGGACAGGATTTTGGTAAGGTTAGGAAGGAGCGTGTACTTAACTTCTGTAAATTTTCTTTTTTTTTTTTTAAAAAAAAAGATTACAGCTGGATCAGAAGCTGTACACAAATTTTTGAAGGAAAACGCTTGATTCTCTTCACAAATTTTTATGGTTTATGAATAGAAAAACAAGTACATCCATTTACAAATAACTTCCAACAAATATTTTTTGAATCATATTTTATATCTATTGAAATACGAACCAATCGGCACAGTCGCGGTTTCGGAACATTCGTCATTGATGAAATGGATCTTGTGGAAGAAATGTTATAACTTCGTCTATCCTCCTGAAAACGACAACATTCCGCATCCTATTTCTTTATGTATATCAATGCCGTAAATAATTCATACATTTTATTATCAGCTTCCAATAGCATTCTTCAACAGCACTCTTCCAAAAGAAAAATATTAACGATCAGCCAAAATTCTTACAGTTTGCTAAAAATCACTGTAACGAGACATTCAAAACATTATCCTGAAGAAGCCAAGAGAAATAAAGAATCCATATGGGCAATCTTGTAACTTACAATAATGTCAAGCACCTAAATAATTTGTTACTTCCACAGCAAAGTTAACAATAAAATTGGAGATTTCTATATCAAGTAAAGAGTTTTAAATAAAATTTGCCAAAAAATCAAAATTAAGTGCTTTCCTTAGCAATACGATTTAAAACAGGATGGAGAGATAGAAAAATTAAAATACGATCGGCAACTGGCGATCCTTATCTTTTACTGGGTTATCGAAAGTAACAACTTTTCAAATTTAAAATCCAAAAATACCACAGAAGCTAAGACTCCTATTTCATCGTCAATTAAAACAATAAATGCAAAACGATGACTGCTAACTCTCAAAAATCTGAATCTCAGATTTTTAGTCTTTCATTTCCTAGAAATTCGAAGTCCTACACCATGCTGACAACTTGAAAATTTATACAACACATCTAAATATTGAATGGCCATTCTTCATGTCAAAAGAAGTTAAGAATATTCAAAAAACTGAGGTCTTCCAGAACCTACCAATAAAAAATTTAC
The DNA here is from genome assembly GCA_013365325.1 of Dipetalonema caudispina. Classification (NCBI taxonomy): domain Eukaryota; kingdom Metazoa; phylum Nematoda; class Chromadorea; order Rhabditida; family Onchocercidae; genus Dipetalonema; species Dipetalonema caudispina. Next base: position 411,455 of record JABVXV010000011.1, on the reverse strand, counting down.
GAACGGATTAACAGCTAAAGTGATTCGGTAGATCGAAACTGCTTCAAGAACGAAGGCTTCAAAACTATATCGTACTCGCCACATATACTGCATCCTTCACCAAATTTAATTGCACTTGCAAAAAAACATTTGAGTCAACTTCTCGAGACTCAAGAGTTGTGCATCAAACCCTTTTCCGCTTGGATCGCAGCAAACTACCTTAGTAAGGAACAAGAGCGACATGAAGGCAGCAAAAGAAAAGAAGCTAATGAACACTTCAAAACGTCACAACAGCATCAATTAATAACCTGTTGATATAATTTACGTGAAACCAACTACTTAGGCATTCAATTTAATTTCCCATGTCTTTATCCATCATAAATTTTAACTCAGCCAAAACTTACTCTTAGGACAAGTCTTTATAACAATTTCAAATGAGTTTTTTCCCTTTTTTTGTATCCGCTGCTGTGACAAATACCTCATAACCAACTTTCGTTCCTCGGAATCTCTTAATTGAATAACATATAGTTATCCGTATGCCTACCATTGCTTACTTTTGATAAGCAAAATGTTTACTTTTGGCAAAATTCAACTAGTTATTACATATCGAATGTTTATTAGGTGGTGGGTAGATTGTTGTGAATAGTTTATGTTCTTTCTGAAGAAATTGTCAGTACAAATGATCGATACCGTAAGTGAAATTTAATATATGTCCAAGCAAGCCAAACGTTATTCTGATAAAAACGAAAATAATAGGCCGAAACGAAAGCTAAGTTCAAGTCCTAATCCACAGCACTCCTTCTAAACTAGCATAATACAGTTATGGATGTGTCACTAGACCGGGTCACTGTATTGTTGCTATCAGTGTGCTTGTTCTTTTTTCTTATCTATTAAATTATAGATAAAAGAACTTGCGAAACTCTAAACTACCAACAATTATTACTGAAAAATTGGACGATTTTTGTGATAAAAATTTAACTGCTTTCACGGTTAATAAAATATTATTTGGAATAAAAAAAAACCGGCAACACAGGATGCTTTTTACTCAATTCTACTGCATAGCCGATTTTTTTTTTTTTTATTCCAAATATTTTATTAGACCTGCTCTACAAATAAACGTGCTAAAGGTGAAATATTAAATAGTAAATGGTGGCAACATCTGAAAAAGTTCATCGACACAGTAAAAAATTATATGCCTTGCCTACCACTTTGTCTGCTGACAGGAGATTTTTTGTTTTCTGATAATCCAGCCGTATGTCATAAAACCTGCCTGTCAAACCAGTAAACAATAGATCGAAGTATTTCGGTCAAATACTTTCATTAGTTCACATAATATTGACGACGAAATTCATAACTAATAAGGTTAGAAAACTTATCCTAGAACTTGCAGCACTAATTACAACAACAGCGAAAAACAATACTGCTAACATTTTCTGCTGTTTCTCAAGAAATAACACGCTTAAGTCACTAGAATTTTTTTCGACAATAACGTCATTGAGTTGGTAGAATAATGTTTAAGACTAAACTTCATAGATTTACTGCATCTTAGAACTATTTTCACATGTCAATAATTTAAATCTTTACATAGTCACAACTTTTCAATATTGATTCTGAGATCAGAACCGAAGAAAAATATATTCCAAAACTCTAATAAAGTTGGGGAATATGTGAAAATCTTTCGGTGCCGCCAAAAAATTTATGAACGAACAATCGACCACGTCTCACGCGACAACGGCTCCTAAATACATGACTTTTTACTGAACATTTTCATATTTATAAATTGTTTGGAATAACGATGCAATATATAAGATCCAATTTTGATACATAAATGTTTCCTCAAATATCATATACCGTTAAACAATCTCTTACTCGGGTTCAATGGTATTATAGAACTTATAATATTACTCTTTAAATCTTTATTTAGAACTATAAAAACGAGGGAGGAAACAAAAAATTCAACCGTCTTGCGCTCAACACTCCTATTCTTGAGACGTTGATAACATCAAAATTTGATCCCGGCCTTCAAGATTTTCACAACTATTTTTTCGAACGAAACAAAGTGAGAAAAGACTAGCATGGCTTAGAAAGTTAAAATGCGAATTAGTGAACAACGCCGGCTTAAAGTTTTCATCTCACTTACATCACTTGCGTCCTATGCGACACCATTTTTATGGCATCAGTATAACTGTCACATTCAATACATATACATATATATATATATATATATATACACATACACACACACACACACACACACACACACACACACAATACACTCAACAAACCAGAAAAAGTTTAAATACCTGAGAATTAATTCAAAGAAACAAAGAATTACGAAATATTGCTATCCTTACTTAATATTCCATCATCAAAAATACAGTTATATCTTCCGAACAAGCCCATAATATCAGAAAATTACACAATTTCTGAAAATCTTTTTTGACTAAACCAGCCGATTTCTAATCAAAATGACAATGTCAGTCATTTTGATCAAACCGCATTAATCAGGATTTGTATTACTCTCTTCTATCTTTTTTAATAACTCTTGCTTTGCTACAGTAATGTCAAGAAAAAGAAGAGTTCATCAAAAAGAGAAAAAATGGAAGCTTATAAGGTATCCATCCGACAAGTAATTATAACGTAAACGCAGTATAATATTATGAATTTTGAAACTGAATGCAAACAACATTTACTCTCTCTTAAAAATTCATCCAAAAACCTGACCAAACAAAGAAAGGAATCAACAAAATCATCCAATGATTTAAATCCTCCCTTCCTCTTATATTCGGGAAAATATTTAACATTGACAGCCACAACTATCACACACAGTACATATGCACGAGACGTATATATATGATATATAGATGCAGACAGAGAAAGAGTTGATAGAGGAGGAAGCAATATTGGGATGTAATCGATAAAGCTGTAAAGAGTGTGGGGAAATAGAACGATCTTCAATAGTAAATGATGACGAAGGTATGTCGTCATTTCCACTTCAATTTAATCATTTTCCACAACGGACGACAATTGATAGTATTGCGGGTAAACAAATACCTGTATATACCTTAATAACATTACTCCTCTTATCGAAACTTTTTCATGATCACTATTGTGCTGAATGCTAGCCATACTGCATCATTCATTACTGATAAGTGATATGAAGTGCAATGTCCCTGTGCTACAGTTCAAACATTCACGATTAACAACCATGAAGAAGTTCAAATGGGTAATCAGTGAGTAATTCATGGAAGCTCTCAAAAATTAATAAATTCAAGCCTGACTAGTTGGTAAATATGGTGACATAAGATTCATGAAATCCTTTAGGCAAGAAACATTATTTGTCTTGTGAGCAATAATCCAATCCAGTCTCATATTTTTCTACAATTACTCTCGATCTGGATACCCTCTTCAGCTCAATCCTCAAACTACAGTGTAGATGAATGCAATAAAATAAAAACTGTTCAACCATAAAAATAAGGATGAGCAATATTTGAAAGAAAAGGATACCTGAATGGACAACATCAATGAGCAACAAGTGGACTCACTACCTTAAGAACGGACTTAACACAAATCTAACACATTCTTCACGTCAAAACTATAATTCATCGTTGTGAGATTAGGCCAGAAGCAAAGCAACGATGGAGAGAGAGAGGAAAAAAGGAGAATAAACGAAAGGTAACCATTCATTCTCCTTACAAGAAGTTTGTTTTGAGTTGTGTTCGATGAAAAGATGGCAATATTTATTTACTGGTAGCGATACATGCTACAGCTGATAAGCTCGCAAAATGTGAAACACTTGTGCTAGCAAATGATAGCATTTTTCCGATGGAATGACATAGTATCATAATTTGATCAAAATGGATGTATCAACTGCAGACAAAACCAGGATAAAGAAAGAGGACTGACCTTCGGAAAGTACCAATGAGTTGCTTCTGAAGTTGTTAACGACTTGTTATCGAGGTAGTGTTGTAGCTCCTTACTAGAAACACTGTCCTGATTGCGCTGAAGCAATCATTAGTTTCACTAATGATAATCAAAAAGTAAAAAATCCTTAAGAAATTCTGGAGAAGGAGAAGTACTAAAAATATAGATATAATCAATCCTTATCATCCTCTTCTTTTATAGCAACTCGACCAATGTAGCAAATCTTTCTTCAGTTGAATTATTCATTGTTGAATAGGATAATATCATTATAGCTACTCGTTATTATCATGACTGTTGCTAACTGGTAAAAAATGAAAGAAACCAAGCTGAGACAATGTTAGAGATGAGATAACAAACAGTTCCTTATAATCTGCCGAACAAAATGTTTGTTATCACTATCCAAACTAGTTAGTACAACAGGTTAAGTGGAATGGTATGTGCAGTCTATTTCAGATTCATCCGGTAAATATGCAACGAGAAAACAACCACTGATTATCTGTCGAAATTTAAAGATTGCTTTTTAACTTGAATTTCACATATGGAAATGATGATTGAGTGAAACAGTTTAAAAATGATCTCAACATATGTTTCGGCTTTACTGATAGGTAGCATCATTCTAGTGTTTTTATTGGAGTCAGCGTACAATTTGAACTTCATTTGGAAGTTAAGGTATTTTCATGCATAAATTACCGCCCAACATTAATTTAACATAGAGCGACATTTCAAGGCAATCAATGAAATGACAAGGGGGAATTCAGGAATGAATGCTATTTCATTTCACCTTTCTATGTAATACTTCTCTGCTTTCATTTTTTTTTCTTTCCTTTTTTTTAAAAACCGGAAAAAGTAAGCAACAAGTATCCTTATGGATAGATAATGATAATATATGAGAAAAGTCAATAAAAGAAAAAAAATGTAAATAATGGTCAAATTTCAAGAATTATAAAAAAAAAAAAAAAATGGTAGGAGACGGGAGTATATTCGACAGCTGTACACTACTGTACAATAATCACTTCACTGAGCACTTCATGAAATGAATGAATTGCACACTGAAGGAATGAACGCACCAACAGCATTCAACACATTAGGATACAAAAACAGGGTGTATCTCAATGTGGGACTTTACTGCAATGTTGTTATGTTTTTGCACACTCTATTAGTTCCCTTAACTTACACAATATTTACTTGATTGCATTATAACTATACAACTACAGATCTTTAAGTATAAAACATCTGAATGATCGATCTCATGTGAAAAGCCTGATCCATATTCATGAGGATGAAGTTATCTATTGAGTTATTTTACAGCATGGGATAAATATAATCATTAATTTGATGATGCGTAAGTGGAAATGCCCGCTAACAAACCAGTTAAAAATATTAAAATGAAAAACTAACCTTTTTTTCGTGAAAAGATGAGACAACATTAGGTAAGGAGAGCGTTATGGAGATATTATGTTCCTCATACCATTCCAGATCTTCTTCCGATATCACCAGAAGTTCACACTGCAGTGGATTCTCCTTGATTCTTTGAATTACCTACAAATATATTTCATGTATTGTTCATAATTCATAAACTATATAGGTATGTTTCGGCTGATACGAACGATTCGTTTGAAGATTGATGAGATGGATGAATTCATCACCTAATCCTTCCTTAGAATTTGTGATTTTTTTAAATGGACCAATCTCTAGTGATTCAGATTATCCTGTCCAGATCTCCCAGTAGCTTAATTTCAGCAGCTCAACTATTCACTTCAATATTCACCTTAAGATATACTCTCAACCGTTAACTAGATACCGATTATGTACAGTTCATCAATGATCAATTAATTTCATCACAACATGCTTTCAAGAAGGAATCATACTTTTTACTAATAAATAGTAGAACATTGGAATTAGATGAGCTTAGAGAATTACTCGCAAATCACAAATTATTTTTTTTCATCTTTTTTAATAAAGAAAATGATGAATCAAACAATTTAATTGTTCCAAAGTTTTCTGTTGGTGGCACGAATGTCTTATAACCTGAAGGGAAAACTTAAGAAAAAAAAGAAACAGGAAATTTCTATGGAATAGGACATAGTGTCAAAAGAAAGAAGGTGAACAATTTTGAAATGAGGTCATCGTGTTGAACGCATTTTCTGCATAATTCCACCTCCACACTCACAAACAATTTCCTCTGTTTTCCCATTCCCAATCTTCCTTCTCTTCCTTTCTTTCCGCATCCCAACCTTTTATTAATAGCCATTGTATTAAAAACATATTTCCTGGAAATGTCCACAATTTGTTTCAAATGAATTCCTCAAATGATATTATAAATAGAAGACAGTATATAATTCGTTGAATCATTTTTTTCTTTAAAGTAACCTCTTTTTTACTTAATATTTCCGGATATCTTGTTTCTCATTTTTCCGTAGACTAAATGGCAATAACAGAAATCACAGTTGATTCAGAAAAGTACAGCAGCTGATCTACCTTCAGGACCTGGTTAGCATACTTCCTATTGAAAATAGAAAAGTGATTAACAAAAATACAAGAGTTGTTGTTATGCATTATCGAACGATTGTGAGGCCATCTTCTGCTTAACATGGATGATAAGGAAAACAAATGATAGATAATCCTGGCGGAAATGCAAGCTGTACTGCATTTCTGAAAGAAGAAGAGAACAGCTTGAATTATTTGTGTAGTATATTATTGTTAGCAGCGTCATATTCTTTGTACTATAAAAGACTGATAAAGCAATTATGAACATAAAATTTTGTTCATCAATGCGAAGCAAATGATTTTATTGGGAACAATTTCAACGACATTTACCAGGATATCACTGAGTTTGTCCAAATATCAAACTTGTTACTGAATTTAACACGACATATAAGAACAATAAACTGAAAAGAACTCTCATTTGTGGCTAAGAGACAGAGAAGAAGTTAATAATGGAATGTGAAGCTCACCGTACTTATCCATCCAGCTACTACCTCCAATATCCCGAATAAAGTTTCTATGATGAAATGCATGCAAGCTTTCTCTGCGATATTGGTGCCAGCAGTTGGATATTAAATACTGAGAATGTGAAGTAAGGAAAATGACGTACTGCAACACAACCAGACCTTGCAGAAGTAGTAAATAGAAAGAAGAATCAAAGCAGATATTTCTGGCGATCTTCGCTTGTGTCCCATTATCACTTTTGAGTAAAAGAGAAACAAAAGATATTAAACCAATCCACAGGACATTTATCGCACTCTACCTTACACTAACATCTTCACATATTACCAATCACTTCACTTTTCAAATCATTATCTTTATTCATATTACTTCTCCTTCACCGCTCCCTTTTTTTACTACCAAAAACCCAAAGAATCATTGTTTGGAATTAATCGCATTGTTTTACGCCGGAACTTGGACGAGCTATCTCAAAACAAACAAATAGTGAAAATAACTGTCATTAATAAAGTTTCAAAGAAAAAGATATGCAAAGGTATGAATTAAAAAAGTCCCTTTAAAAAACCACCTTTTTATGATTTTCGCCAATGATACTATGCCCGTTGACGGCAAAAATCCTATCACCTGGTCGTAAGCCACCTTGATCAGCTGGGCTACCTGCATTTACAGTACCGATAAACTGTGGTTTATCCTTTTCTGCATGCAAATTATATCCATATTCCTGGAAAATCTCTAAACTTCTAAGCTATCTTAATTGTCTTAAATTGAAGGAAATCAGCTATGCTTTTACATCTTCCTACATTTCAGAGCTGTGTAGAAAGCTACTCGATGACCCTCACTTCTTAATCCAACAGATCAGGCCTCTATGTTTATTAAACTTAAATTTCAGCAGAATGTACATTCAAAATGTGAGCACTTGATAACGGAACTAAACTTGTTGTTGAAATTTTAAGGATTTGATTATTGTAATGAAGAAGTACCTGTGTGGGATCGCTTTTCACAATTAAGCAAACACGTGGCAAAGGAGCGTTATTTGGTAGCTGACTTGACATATTGCACCTGAAATCCAGCACTGTTTCTCATTTGCAAACTTTCAAGTATCAAAATCGATGCTGCTGATAATCTCAAATAAATCAGTTAATAAACCCACAGTAATACAGTAAGCACTTGAATCAAATAGCTTCTGACTATTTATACGTCAACCAATGACATGTAAGAACAATGGACAATTTAAATGCTAAATTCTTAAATGACCTGAAAATCTGAAATAGGTTAAGGAATACAGAAGTCTCAAGACCTTAAAATTTCATTGACAGAAAAAGAATAGCAAATTATCAATGATTATAATTCTTCGATCCGAGACCGCTTCAATAATACGACTACAATCATGCCACATGATTACATTATTAAGATTACTTGTACTCAACACCAATTTTTTATGAATGCGCACTAATCTGAACATCTCCCTTTTCCTGGATGCCCTTGGAAGACAAGGACAGTCATTGACATCAACAATACAACTCGTCGACGAGGTCTTACTATTATATAGAGAGATAGATACCTACAATATTTATTACATCCAACTTACCTATTCGGTTGAGGTTCCCCTTTTTTCTTGCACAGAATCCTCAACTAACAAGCTCTAAGCACCTTATTTACCTTATCGTTTTCTTCGTCAATGTGCCACCGGTTATCGTTCTGAATCTGGTGATATTAAAAAAGTTAGAGAAACGAATCGCTAAAACTTGTGCCATTCAGGAACCCTTTCTCACTTTATCTCTCACCAAAGATACTACCTTTGGTCTAGCTAGTCATAAATGTAAAATCCTCCCAATCAACATTATCCTTCCATTCAATGACGTTAATTCTATAGGCCATATCTATTTCTTTTGTTAGTAATTTGGCACATTACTCACTTCGATCGCTACTACCAAGTTGAAAATTAGCACTTGACTAATGAAACCGAACATTGTTTCAGAGTCAATCGAAAAGAACAGACGTGAAGGCCACGGAGACGTGTGCGAATATTGGCACACACCGCCTCCAAATTCGGCAATGGAGATTTGCACGAGAAATATACTAGGCTTCAAGTTATCTGGACAAAACTGACCTCACCTTTCAGCTATATTGATTTATTCAAGCTAATTAGCAACCACAAATGTCTCTTTCAAAAGGTTGAAAACGAACTAACCGATGAACCATCGGACATAATATGGAAAAATGAGCGAGAAATGGAAACACACAAATGCAGTGAATTGTGACAGGAATCATTTGCATAAACCAAGATTATGCAAAATTTTCCCAGTAACTTCTCTCATCTTAACAGCAATTTGTAATCAAACATTCATGTTATTTTTAACCCTGTAATTAATTTATACCTTATATGAATTTAATCTTTTACATCAACAATTGTCCTCTACTAAATGTCCACTCATTGCTGTTGGTTAGAAAAGACTATGATATCCTAAAATGTGAACCACATTGTACTGAAATATAACTTACATTCTTGTACAGTCAAATATAATTCGTCATCAAATATTTGTGAAAAGCACTCATAGCACATTCAAATAGAATATCATTGTTTCTCCTACAAAAATGAAATTATCGGCTAAAGACAAATTATTCATGATCGACTGGACAAAAATTACATTATTTAGCAAATACTTCTTTAAATAAATGAAAGTTCCAATTTAAGCTAACATTAACTCAGATTAACTTGTAAATTTTAATTTATTCTTGTAGAACTACTCATACTTTGCTGATAGTTACTATTTCACCTGATAAGCAAAATTTCTTTTGTTGTTGCTGCTATCATAAATAAGAATAAATACAATTCACTCTTAAAGTTACAAGTGACCTAAATTATCATATCAACAAAAAAGGAACACAGATCCCACTACCTGCATGTCAGCAAATATCTTTCAAACAAAAAAGGAATATCTATAAGATCATAGATGTAGATAGAAGGTGTTGGAAAACCGAAATTATGTTATAAAATAGCTTTTGTATCAAAATAATCAAAATATTTATATTCTAGAAATTTGTTCTTTTTCACATGTAAATCTTCAATTCTAAAAAACGAATTTATATTCAATGGTTAAATTGTTATAAAATGTAAAATAGCTCTTTTATCCACATAACTATCGTTGTATCCAATAGGATTGAATCACGACATACCTTTGTAAATCATTATATATAAGGATCCTTTTTTCTTTCATTCGTTGATTGACTCTTTATCCCTTTGCTCATTTCGGATTATCATCCTACTGATTGTTTCTATTAATTATTACTATCCCTACTCGACTGCTGGCAAATCTATCCCAAATCTTCCACGAAGAATGAATCTTTACTATGATAATTGTTCATGAAACAACAAACTATCCAAACTAAAAAACTTTCACGACGGAAGGAAACCAAAGATGTTCGATCAGTATTTATTTAACTGGGGATATGCCATTCTGGATAATGTTGGTTATCATCCGTTACTATTGGTATTTGTTCTTCAAACTGTTTTATACTACAGATCAATATTGTTATCAACAATTAATATTTATATCCCACTTAAAATTCGTTATCAATTTTTAAAATTAGATTTCTTAACAGAAAAGTAGTCATCGATGTTTCCTCAATTACGAACTTCATCGCAAAATAAACATTAATTGTAATACATGCATAAAGATTTTCCTCTTTTCAAAACTTGGCTAAGATGGATAGAAATATAGAGCTTGTCTAGAAATCGAGCTGATCAAAAGCAATTCAAAACATTACATTTTGATTTCATTCTCTTCACAACTGAAACAGATACACAATCTTTTCTCGACTTAAAAAAAATACCACAACGAACAATCTATGCTTCGAAACATAAGAAAGGGGGGGAGAGATTATGACCCTTATTTGTTCCTGAAATGAACCGGATCGACTGTCAGGAAAGTGGACTTGCTCACGCTTCCACTGTACGCCATTCCACGCACACCACCACCGTGATCCTGACCTTCTTCCATCCTATACGTAGAGAAGAAAACGATCGGCATGACGCTGACCTCCCTGATATTACGACTGGCACGACAGTCTAATCAAGAAGCTCTTCTCATTTGCTTCATTTACGAAAAATCATGTTCTCAGGGAAAGCAGGAAGTAAAAGAGAATTTAGATTCAATTAATCAACATAACAATTACCATTTCATAGTGAAATACAGTAAAATGATGAATAATTTGATGAAACTTACAAGGGCACAAAACAATACCAAGCATGTAAGTGCGTGAATGCACTAATAATGCATTAAGATTTGACTTTAACGAAAGGAATTCAATTAAATAATTAGTTTTAGATGAAATAATAAGAACTTATCATCACAGTTTGTTGTCATTGATGAAATTATTGCAAAAAAAGATGAAATTTACATCAATTTCACATATTTCCGCTTTACAGATAAATCTGTCAGCTGATTTTGCTTCATATCTCAAATAATCACAATCCTTCCACCAAATTTTAAAAAAAGCAAAAGTTTTTTAAATTAAAAAAAAGATTTAATACCGTTGAAAGCATTTCATGAAGCAAAGATGGATGGAAAAATAAAAATTTGGTTAGCTGTACATTCATGAATAACAACGAGCAACAATTGGAGCAGACATATATACTATATTTACTTGGCTCAAAAAAAAATTATTCAACTAAGCTGCCTTATGTGAAGGCTTCCATGAATTATAGGCCGCACTGTTTATAAGAAGGCAAAATTACTGATTATTCCAACTTCGAAACAAACAAATGAAAGCATTTCGCTTGGGAAAGTCATAGCCTTTACCAAATCGCTTCATTGTTTAGTTTTGAAACAAAAAGTTTTGTTTACTACTTGAAACAAACTTACGATGTAAATTCACAATTCATCCAAACAAACTTATAACCACTACCACCGACTTGATATCAAAAGAAAGAAAATGTTAGATGAATGCAATAACCATAAGAAAGACAAGATGAAGACCAGTGAAACTTGTCATTTTTCATTTTATTTTTACATCCTATTCGAATAGTAATTTAGTTAAATTTTCTTTTATACTGTTATTCTGCCACTAGTATATTTTAATCCTACTATTGTTAGTTTGAGCTTCCTTTGAATATCTTGCAACGCTTTAGTAAACAAAACTTTAATAAATCTAGCAACAAAATAGGACCGATATTACTTAGATTTCATAAACTACACAAACTTTACGGTTAATTCTAATCTCATACTTTTCACTCACTAACTATATTTTATATATTATGATAAACTGAAAAATATGGACAGCCCAAATTAGGAACATAAAAAACTAATTTAAAGTTTATTTGTAGCATAATGAAAATTTACATCAGTCAAAATCAACCATTATTTATAAACAAAAACTTCATTAAATTTCTACACCAATATCCAAGCCTTCCCTACCAAAAATTGTATCCCTCAATACCCATAATTTCTATTTCTTCCCTAAATAAGCCACGTGGTGGTTCAGCAATTATATGTAATTCGAGTTCACCGGTTTTCAAAACACGATTCGTTTTAAAAATCAACATTTGTAAAGCAATTACTGCTGATAGTTGACATCAATGATTGATGCTGGGATTAATTCTGATTAACAAATCATGATTAATTGACAAATAATATTCAAACTGATATTTTAATATCACCAATAATAGTGATCGTTGTATGATAGAACATAAAATGGTTCGTGGTGACATGGTTTGGGCGCACTGTTTGCATTTACGTTGTCAACGTATTCTAAAGTTAATGGAATCAAAATCAAGAAGACGAAAAGCACCTGAAACTACAAAATAGGTGAAGTTATATATTTGCTTTTTATATGACTCCGTCCGATGTGCATTCATCATGAGTTAGAGATTTCGGTTGAACTAGCAAACAACTTTGGTATCAACGAAGGGCGATCGTCTCAAAGGAGGGAATGTACAACGGTTAATTGTCAACAAAGACGTACCAGTGAAAAATTTTAGATCTGGGAAAAATGAATGGATTAAAAGAATAGCTAAAATCCGATGATACCCGAAAATATACCCTGCGAATGTTCGGCAGAGTCAGAAGTGGAACGGACATGATCAAGAAATTCTGTATTCTGAAAAAACAATTGCAACATACGCTGCACACTTCATGTTTTTTTCAATATAGCTGTTGAATCGGCTTGCTAGAAAGACTGGTATTGCAACATCAATTTTGTCACTCTGACCTTTTTAATTGCAAATGCTACTGCTACTACTACTACTACTATTTCCCGACTATTTCTTAGAAGAAGAAAGAAAACTAATTTTCATATTTAAGTACGAAATTAGATATTTAAGTCAAACAAGGATTACTGAATTTGCAAATAATTACAAGTGTGAAGTTCAGAAATAAAAACGTGTGAATTGTATAAACTGGAGTTTTATGGAGAGCTAAATCTCGTCCTTTGAATAGGAGCTCTTACATGATAAGGAATAGAATGAGGATGTATTCCGGATGAGACGAGCTTTAGTTGATTTGTCTATGAGAAGAGTCAGGAAATATGCTGCTCTGAATTATTATCCAACTGGGTATTATAAATGGGAAAATATATCGATGAGGTGATATAAATCTTATTTGAAACAGTTAAGGTAGTGTAAGCTGAATTCGAATTTCTGGCAAGAATTAAGCTTATGAGATCAGAAACAGGAACCTGTGTGGAAGAGGTTCTTTTTGTTGATTATAGGTTTTGGAAGAGGAGTGTCGTGGAATTTTTTGGAGATATACAGCTGTATTAAACCCACTCCAAAATTGTCGCCACAATTTTGGATTGCCATCACCAATCCTTAGCTTCAAAAAGGACTAGCTTTTAACCAGTATTGTGATATAATTATTTTCTTGAAAGATGTGATCATCAAATCTTTATTTTTCTTGGCCATTGAAGATTGCTCAAAGAACAAATCAAAGATACAGAAAGATTACTGACTAGAAGTGCTAGCATATATTATTGAGTGACAGTTATGGCATAGAACTAAAGAGCAAAAATCAAAGTTGAAATAATCTCTCAAAAGCAACGGTGTCAGTAATCGACAATGACTAAAACCAATAGCACCAAGCAAGTCGTTATTACTTTATTACACCAGAAAATCAATCGTCAGTGAATCAAAAAAGATGTAAGTGATAAATAAGGCTTTAAGAGTGCAAAGTAGACAAAAATCAGTGAGAGGTAATGGTAGTATTTAGCAAATCTGTCAGAAATATTTTCATGAATGGAAGCAGCCTATCCCTGGAATCATCCCATACCGGATATAGCGCTAAAAGAAGTAACTGAGATACTAACGTAAACGTAACAATTAGTTCCACCGATTGATTGGAGACAATCATCTGTCCAGTGCAGATAAAACAGAGATAGAGATAAAACCATCGCAACTTTCATCCCTTATCTAGGAAACCCACTGACCCCAAAAGTTTTCCAGAAAATTACAGTTCAAGATTAATCCCATCTCGAAGAAAACTTACATAACCAGTCAACTTTGAAAAATACTTCCACATAAGGAATGAGATGTAGCGATATGATTCATTACGAAAACCTGATGCAAAACTACGACTAATAAACTTAAATTGAAACAAGAACGACGGCACAAAACATCCTATGTCCCACTCCTATATGCTAGCATAGAAGTTTGAGAAATAGAACTGGGTATTGTTACTAAAATCGAGAAATGGGCATGCTCATTGAGTGACGAAAGCAATTAATAGGTCAAGATGTGAAAGAGGATAAGACAGAAGACCGAAAAGAATAGGGAGGTGAGATTAGGACCATCAAACAATTTTTAGTTACAAAATTCATTACTGAACAGCACTGACAATTACTTTCTGTAACAAAAAAAAAAAAAATACATAAGACACCTTTTAAATGAAAACACCGTCCCTGTCAAAGTAGATTATAGCATTGTCCTCTAAACCACTAGATCTCATCAACCTACTTTGCCAACTATTGCCATAATTATCATCTACCATCTCTCCTCTTTTCTTGCATCTATACTTCTTTCAACCGTGGATTACTGTTACAAAATTTTAAACTCACATGTTCTATGCTGATAAATGAACGCTGTCTCAATAATCTTTAAATAACGAAGTTCCTTACTGAGAAATTCAACGCATATAACACATCATCCTAATGTAGTAACCAACAGAACAAAAAAAAAAAATCAATCGTAGCAATAATACGTTTGAGATCTAGAGCCTCTACTTACACAGTATTTTGGTATGAAATTATGGTTAAGAAAATTTGTTTTTTTTGTATGATTAATGAAATTCTTGTGGAAAGAGATAACCAGCAATAATTCATAGGAACTGTAAAAATGGTAAAACAACTTCAAAAATAAACAATAGCAATAAACGTTAAAGGTTCTCCTGATATTTTTTTACCCAATACACCGAAAAACAAATCATGTTATGTATATTTCTCAGAAAAGGACTCTATAAATACTGTTTCAACAATATGAAGTCAGTATTTTCATGAATTACCCCCAACAGACATGTCAACAAGTTTTTACCAAAATCAAATATTTGAATTATAATTCATCTACTGCAGAAATTTGATCATTTCGTCTTTGACTTCTTGCTCTTTCGAATTTTGAATCCGATGAATCCTCTTGTGAGTTTTCAAAATTTCTCGTTGCAATATCAATGTCGAAGTTGTCTAAATTGCCATTGCTCTTCCTAGTTTTGGCCCTTTCCCCATTAATCGTATTAGGTGCTGTAAAAAGGTATGTTGGCATGTTACAAAAAATATTAAGAAAATTCCAGAAACACAAATAAAAAACAAATATTCTCCATGAACAGATCTAAACCTCTGATCTTCCTTTTTTGCAATTTTCAGTAAAAACTCAATTTTATTTGCTAAAAACCATATCTGGTCAATTACGTGATGACCCCGTATCTTTGCAGGTAAATATCGGAAACAATTCCACTTAATTAATGATTACTGAAATATGCACTTCGCTTTACATATTTATACATAAAGATCAAGAGAAGACGAAGAAGATTTCATATGGAAGGAGGATAAGACCACTGAAACAATTTTCAAAACAGCTAATACATTAAAGCAGGGAATGTGAAAATTCAGAAAGTGAATTGTGATCAAAACAAAATTCAATGAACAAAGCTGTGAGTGCGCACATAACAGCAAATACAAATAAACTGAATGATCGCCGCCAAATGACCACTGAAACTAATATACAAAGGCCTGTAATCGAAAACGAACGAAGTAACCTGTCTGGTCGTACCCACAGTTTCTCAGGCGGAGCTGAAAAGCATTGGCACAATAAATCTATTGTAGTAAAATGTACCACCACTTAATGGAACTGCCAACAAAACTGATACGTTTTACCATCATCAGTGACATTGAACGCCTAACAATCCGCTGGTAATTTATTGTTAAGGCAGCTTTAAAATGCTAATGTGAAGGCATCTGTTGCATTTCAGAATATTTTAAAAAAGACTAAATACATAAAAACAAAACAAAAAGCACCACAGAACAGCTGTGAATATAATGCTATATCGTCTTCAATCAGCCTAATCTGCCACTGCCACACGGTCTTACACCACGAAAAAATATAGTTATACTATTCATTTCGAAGAGGACACACATTTCAAGTATCATAAACAAAAACGGTAATATTAGAGTCGACTTGCACCATCTATTTTCCAGCAGTGCAACTCTTATGGTTTGAAGTAAAATTATCCGGGCCATGAACAGTGCATTTTCGTCTCTAAGTTAAGAGAGGCTTACAAGTGAAGCATCACAATGTACATGAATTTAAATTTTATAAGCTATGTCACATACGCTGCATAGACGCCAGCACGTATTTCACATACAAAAGTCTAGCCTACAAAGAGCATCTACTTCGAAAAGCACAAGGTAAATAAACATGAAGGACACTTCTACAATATTTTTAAGAGAAGAAATAAAAATTCAAGAGAACATCTCTCCACAGAAAAAACAAAAATCAGAACATACCTTCAACATCAACTTCACAAACACCACTGGAGCCTTTCACAAAGCCTTCTTCACATATACATTCGTATGAACCCTCTGTATTGTTGCATTTAATATGTTCACCAATACACTGATTTTCATTAAGACATTCGTTGGCATCTGTAAAACTAAAAAATTAGGATAAACAAAATAGTTTACTTTAAACATGAACTATCTCATCGATAACGAAAATACAGCTCCCTCTATTTAAAAAAATCAACAACAACAGGAACTCCACAATCCGGACAAATTGGAAATTTCCGAACCTTCACATTCGTTGCTATCATTCATGATCCAGCCAGTGTGACACTCTTTACAATTTCGTGGCCCACTACCAGAACAACCGCCTCTACACGATTTGTGACATTCTAAAAACGTCGAAGATATTGTAAATGATGAAAATCGCAAAAGATGTCGGTAGTAAAAAAGATGCAAATTCCATTTCACAAAAGCAATTCTTATATCTGTTAATTTTTGAGCAATAAAAAATCAGTAACGTAATGGACGACTCATAGAGTCCATATACCCTGTGCATTGTGCAAGTGAACAAAGATACAAAAATCACTAGGTTGTACATTTAGGTATCTCAAAACATTTCTATCAAGATATTCCCATTTCTTCTAGTGTTTAATGCACTGCACATAATTAAATTTACCGCTGCAAATGAAAGTGGAACTATTCCGCATAGCATAATAATTTGCATCACAGTTGCTGCACATAAAACCGACATAACCCATATCACACTTGCACTTACCATTCCCTTCCCGAGAACCATCACCCTAAAACTTTTCACTGTTATAAAGTTCTTAGTTCAATCAAATTTGAGTAAAGTAATTTTTTAGATAGAAACTTCCTCCTCCAAAATTTGCAGCAGATTTTCAATAAAGACCTGACAGGATCCATGACCAGAGCAAACTGGTAAACCTTTGTCAACACCAGGACAAGGTTTACAGTCCGCACCAAAATGCCCTGCATCGCAACACAGTCGTAGCTTTTCGTAACATAACCACTTTAGGAAATCAGGATTGGAAAGTTGCTTGTGGAAATACCAGTTTTCAATGCTCTCTTCATGCTCTTCAACTAACTGCTGACACTGCAATATCATTATAATTAATTCTGTCCTCCTAGAAACATGTACCGTTTCAAATAAAGAGCACTTTTCATGATCGGATGTTGTTGATCATAATTCAGATACCTTGAATTCGACATCCTTGACATCTCTAAACCCGTTCGAATCGTCCAAATATTTCGTTTTGCACAAATGTTCCATAATCTCTACCAGTCTTGTTTCACTAAAGCAACAAAGATTATGTAACGCTGCAAACTCACAAAAAGTTTTCTGGCAAATTTCAAATTTTTGTCTCATAACAAGTCCTGCTTAAAAGAGAAACCACTTTTATGCTATGAACACTAGTCAATCTTTCCTCACTTTCTGTTATTAGTTTTATACGAAATTTTGCACATTATGGTCCCTATAAAGACCTATGTGAATTAGTAACTTACACTTAAAGAAAACTTGTAGATAATTGAAGTCCTCACTACAGTCAGGATGATTTATTGTTACAGTTTATTAAAAGTATTCACAAAGCCTAAATATCCACAGAGAGACATATCCAAAGTTAATTTTTAAAAGAAAAAATTTTATTCAAAATTTCTTTAGCAGAAAAAGATTCTAAAAATATGAACGAACCTTTTAGCAAACTTTCCTAACTTTCTCTCCTCCCAATCAGTATTTCCACCAGCAAAGTGCTGATTCTCTGTTTTCTTCAGACCCTGCAAAATAAACTAGAAAAACTGGTACAAAAAAAGAATTTATACATAAGTAATCTCTCCAAAATAAACAAATCGTTCTTACATTACCTATATACACTCTTCTACGAACCAGCAATCAATAGCTGTGGATGTAAAGAAACTTTTCAACATCTTGGGACGTACATTACATTACCAAAATGTTAATGCTTAGTAACTCTATTTATCTTGAAGAAATGATACCTGCCATTATAAAACGAACCGCTTTGAATGTTTCCACGACAAGAGAGCAGTATTTACATTTATCAACATATGCAGCGAATCCCACCGTAATCATGAAGGTCATCCAATAGATCATAGAGAAAAATAAGAAACCTTCAGTGTTGTACATCTTAGCATCACTGAAATACATTAAATGATACAAAAAAAATCACAAATGTTAACAGTAATGCTAATAAAAGCACGCGAATAATCACATGATAGCAAGTGATAACAATATTTTTTCAGCACAAACACTACTTGTCTTAACAATAAATTGAATGGAATAATAACAATGCTATTCGAAGGATAGTAACGAATAGCAAAACGCAAAAAGTATTTTAGCTGTGCAGTGATAGAAAGCAAAAAAGGTAATGGAAATGAATTTGTGAAACATGACGCTCAAGTTGGTACTACAAAAACCCATAGGTTAGACTAAATGACTTGCTGAGTGGTAAGTGCATGTATTCTGGGTTAATTTGTACTTCCCAACCCATTTCTCACGTTGTTTCAAAGTGGATTCACGTTCAAATCACGCTGAGTATTCTAGACTTTGTATTATTATCTAACCCTCTCGAGAAGATGAACAGTATGCATAGGCTGCCAGACTTTATTTATATTATGAGCTGATTTTAACTCTGTCTCGTATGTTGCTGCTAATCGGACTGCATTCTCCCTGAACTAACTTTAAGGTTTGCAAATTCCTCATTCATTTTAATAGCTGAACTGAACTGATCGATCCCTCCTTCCTTTCGATCTATATCACTTTTAGATCAACCCAATATGACCCTTCCCCTTAAATGACACCGAACAACTGAACTTCCTAATCTTTCTCCACCCTTTCGTTCACATCAAGATGAAGTACCAAAGTATCTCTGTTGAAAAAGAAGATAGATAGATAGAGAAAGAGGGAGAGAGAGAGAGGCAGAATGCAGGAAAGAAGAAATTGGGAGAGAATTGGGCGTGGAACATTCTAGAACAGGTTCGAGATGTACAGAATGGAGGGACGGCATCTAGTCGTCGTATAGCTCACATTTTAGCGCATTCGTCTCCTGGCACTTATCGCTTTCGTGACAGCTTGCAATATGTGCATGCACTGATGTTCTTTGTCTATGTGTGCTGCTTTTCTATAGATGCATGTTGAATTTTGAACATGCAATTAGTGAAGTGAGCTGTGCAAGTTGCAATGTGCTCATAGCAATGTGTGTGGCATGGTACTTTATTCTATGAAATGAATGTGACATCTAATGAACTGATTTGTAGAGCGAATAAACAGAGCTGATAATTAGCGACATTTGACATTTATGTTATATCAAGAATCTTTTCTAAACTGCTCTATTGTCATTTGTGTGCTGATTGAACAAACATAATGAGGTATTGTTGAGATTTCAATTTTTTTTTTCACTGGAATGTGCAGTACAGCATGGCACTGCAGTGACCTTGTGATTGTTCGTACATTGACTGAATTAATTAAAATCAATTCTAAATGTAAAAAGTAGAACTATGATACTGAAGAATATATGCATCTTCCATAACTGTTTGTCAAATCTGAGCTGTCGTAAATAATACGTGATTGTGTCTGTTCCTTAGTTTCTGTATTGTTACTTTAAAGAAATATCAGCAGCATGAATTTAATAATCAATGTTGAGATTAGACTCTACTTTTGCAATAATCACCCTTTTTTATGGAGGCAAGTTTGATCAAAGTAATCATAGTGACGTTTTCTATTCCATCTTCTTCCTGACGTTACGTATTGGTTGATTTTGCATCTTTACTAAACTGTTGAGAAAATTGCAATTACTGATTTTTATGCTGACAAACTAAATTGGTGTTGGCTATGATCCATATTTGATAAATATCTAGAACTAGTTAAGCTACTCAATTAACCTTCTTTTTTTGATGAAGTTTCGGTCAGTTCCGAGTTGCATAGGATTCGAAGAAGATTCATGACTTTTGATAGTTTGAAATAGTTGAAGGATTGATTAGACATCGATTGATTGGATTACCCAATGGCAGTGAAGTATATCGATGCATGCCAAACTTATTCATTTATTCCTGCTTTTTCCCTAAATAAGTCTTCTTAATGTTGTCCGCTTGTATTTCTTGCATATGTCATTTCGGGGCTAAGCAGTTGAGCAAGTGTTTCCTCTCTGATATTACTCAATAACCAGATAGGTAATGAGCATGACCCTTTAATCGTAAATTATTTCCTTTACTGATCTGCCCCCAATAATACTAAGAGGAATGGACTGAAATCGAGCAAATTTGGGCAGTTAAGCAAAAATGAACATGTGGTGAATAACTTATTAATGAGCTCGGCAAGATTTTGCCATATGGTTGAAAAAGATTTGAAATGATGCAATAGGTCTTGCATTACTGATGTTTCATTTATAATTTAACTGATGTTAATTCTGTGTGTTACTACCGCTGTTGCTATTGGTTAGCAAGTGCTGTCAGGATTTCTGTTTCTTCTACAAGTAAATTTCATATTGTTGACTTATGCATCTGTTTCTTGTCTTCCTGAGGTTACCATTTTACTTAAAGATTTTAGAACTTTTTACTTCCATCTAATTAACTTCATTTGACCTTACCAACCATTCCGATACATTTTATGCAACTGTTTCACTTTACTACCAAATAGAAATAAGCCATGAGAGATTATTGAGTACTTTCCTATTTCACCCGCCTTCGAATTTCTGTTTACCCCCTGTGGCACACAGAACACGTCCCACTTACTGTTTCCATTGATTGCTTGATTGTAGATTTGTCAAATATAAAAATCATTATCAACTTTTATTTAACTGCCACTTGAATGTTCTGTTTTATGGATATAGTCACTTTTTTGTCCTGTGGTCAGGACGATACTCTGGTACGATCATGCTTTTCGTCTTATCGGAAAATCTTATTCTTGTTGCATGAGGTGAAAGTTTTTGTTGTGAAAGCGTTTAAAGCATACAATATGAAATATCGTCTGCTTTACTCTGTTGTGGGATTTTCTCGTCCATTTAATGGTACCACCACTGCTTCAACTATGGGCTTAACCTTTTACCTAGATGCCACAGAACCATAGCAAGGGTAATTGACGAATTTAATGATGCTATCAAGGATAAACTTTTAACTCGCGAATTCTGGCGATAAAGTGGAATAATATTGTTCCAGTAACATTGCTGCATCATCATATGATGATCATTCATTTATCCATATCGCTACATTTTATACCTCATATGGTTTACAATCATTGTACCACTGACTTCCGGCTCAGCAGTATAGTTAGTAGTAAATCTTTGAAACATGGCATAAATAAAAAATATTGTATGCTTATTCTCTTATCTTTATTCTATTTCATTTTTTTTGCGAAGTAAATGATCAGATAAGGCAACATTCCGACATGTTCAATATTTATTTCTACGAAACTTCATTATTCAAGCGGAATCATCGTTATGCTATAGAGAAGAGTGAAAAGGTGGACAGTCCTATTGTCAATTTAGCTGCGAGCTTTAACCAAGTATTGCAAAGTCTCTAACTTGCTAGTTAATACTGGTTCCATTTTTTGGTCCCGAGAAGGGAAACTTCGCACAGGGAAGCATATCACTGTGTTCGTTATAAAGCTTGATATCTTAAATGCTTCCAACGTTCCAACGAAACAGTTGTTGGCATCATCAACTGCTAATGATCATTTAGATATTAATATTAAGAAAATTAAAGGCACAGTAGGACATTACGGATTTTGCAATGAAGCGGAAAAGAAATAACGTTAGCATCATGTTTGGATAGAGTAGAAAAGGACTGAGCGAAGAGGGGGTATACGGATGTTATGATACCTGACTGGAGGTGTCACGATGATAAACCTTATGGTTGCAAAACAGAAAACTTGAATTTTTGTAAGATTCGTACACAGGGCAGCATATCGTTCCTTATTCTTTGTCATATTTCCTTAATAGCCGATGGTTCCTTTCAGTTCCCTAACATTTCTTTAAAATCGCAAACCGTATAGAATCGCTCAGGGTAGGCGAGTATTTGGTGAGATTAAGACAAATGGAGAAAAATGGGCTGTTTAGCTTTCTAGATGAAAACCGGTGAACACTGTTGGATAACTCGTTCTTATTTGACAAAAAATTATTTTTAATGTATAAAGTTGAAAATATCTGTGCGATAACCCCTTTGCCAATGGATGACACTCGGGATTCTATCACATAAAGCACCACCAATACTATCCCACTGAAATAGAGAAATAAATCACAAGCTGTATAACTGGATAAAAGAAATTTTATTACACAAGTCATTGAAAAATAAATAGCGGAAAATCTGCAGAGGAAGTTGATAAGGGAAAAAAAAACAGCTTATTCAAGTCTTTCTGATGATCACGTTTTTGGTATTATCCCTTGATTAGAGCTCTTAATTAGCTTTTTGTAGTGCTTTTCCAAGTTTTCTGACTGAACGAGAGGTATATGACCATTTTCTTTTGAAATTTAAGCTCGACATAAAAAGGCATTTCGGTCTGAGCAGTAAGAGTAAAATTCATACACTGTATATGAATAAAAGCGGAAATTGTGGTAGTATGTTTGATCCTTTATAGTGTACACCATTTTTTAGAATCATCAATTTTTCTTCATTATTCAAATCTGAAGCAGTTGATTAGTGGCTGATGAAATTCATTCAAATTCTTTAAGTAAGTTCTATATTATTATTTCAAAAATATTTTATATAAGTCCTATATTATCCCAAAAATATGAAAGAAACGGAAAAGAGTAATGCATTATGTATTCAGAGTGCATATTATTTTGTTTCTAAAAAAAGATTTTGCACTTCATATAATTTTGACATAGTTTTAGTTTCAAGCTTTATTAGTATCACTTTTTTATAACATAGGTCTTGAGATATCATTGTAGTTGCTGCTCTTTAATGCCGCAGTTCCTGCATTGTTTTAGCTGTTAGTGTACAACGTACAGATTAAGTTTACTCCATAGGGCTTTGGATACTTGGCATCGTGTTATTGGATAAAGATAAAATAAAAAATAATGTTATCACATGGTTGGTTAATGTTTACAGTGATATTTTGTTCAGATTTCTGTCCAGTATAATTTTTATTTCGAAGTGAGATAGAATGATAAGGTTACTCATTCTTCTTTCATAGGTTAACTGTGAGAAACATGAAAACCAGTTTATGATAAAGGGTGCTGTAAAAGAGGACCTTATCTAACTATTCACTGATGCTTAATCTATCAAACAACTAACGTAGGACAGTGGTTCTCTCAAAAAAGAGTGATTTTGTCAGTTGTCTCAATATTTTTTCGATTGCTTACGTCATCTAGGAGCTTTCAGTTTTCGGTTAAATTGCTGCTTCGTATAGCTGTTGTAACAGAATAGTATGTGATGTAGGTTAATGCTTCTGGTATTTTCCCCAGAATCGATTGATTGTGAATGTAACAGGAAGCAAGGTTTCATTTTGCTGACTAAATCTGTTCATCTTTTTCGAGAAAGCGACTTAACATCAAATATCATAGTTAAGAGATAACAGTTGTTTACATTATCTTATCTGTCCTGAATGTGAAGAACTGATTTGTGAATTAAGTTGACGGAATAATTCGGAGTGTTCAAACATATCTCAGTAATCGTTTTGCTGTTGACTTTTCGGGCATTATGATACTGATGATATCTGGAACTTTCTTGCATTTAATTTCTTTGCTGGTCATTCGCTTATGGGGACAAAAAAAATTATGGCAATTTTCCTTAATAGCTTATTGTCTTCTAGAGAAGTGTGGAACGTTGCAGGCAACAAACATCCAGGGAGGAGTTAGAGTGAAGGAGAATAATTAAATATACCAAAATCTCAGTTTTTTCATATCCTCTTCATCGGCTGCCCATCACAAGTAATCTCTTATCAAATTCCATTCAAGACATAACTAACTTGTATGAGTTTCAATGTTCATAAAATTTTGGCTACTCTAATGATTACCCTACCTTCGCTTTGGGTGACTCCCAGATTTCAAATAAGCATTCAAGGGTCAGTCAACATTAAAAATATTCAGTGCCATCACTTATTCTGATGAGACTTTCAATCAAACAAATGCAGCAATTTGTGTAGAACTGGACAATTACTACCACGAGAAAATGACATCATTAATCCTTTCTTTGGGCTTGAGTTTCGTGATTCTCCATATTAATTTCACATCATTCTCTTTTTCATCATTTTTTTTTTTATCAGGACCATCAATTTTTTCTCTTAACCGGTTTAAGGACAGTAACTACCATTGAAGTCCACGCCTCGAATGGAATGAACCTTGAAAGACTGAATCTCTAAACCGTAAGCAACTTCATATTGCAGTATCATCAATTCGGGCCTAATTGAAAAGCAGAATTTTATCATCCTAATGAAGAGAAAAAATAAGAGAATAAGGGAAAATTCAGTACAGCGCTCTCTCTGGATACCTCAAATTTGCTTTGAACTGCTTGAAAGCTGTTGTCATCTTTTTGTATCGAGAATTATCGATGACAAGTGCTGGCGAGGGATAGAATAATTTATGTCTTTTGCTTTTGTTCACTCTATTATTTGCCTGTATCAATCAATGTGCAATGCCTGGCAGGAAAGGAACTGAGAACAAATGCGCACATCAGAAAGTGCATATAAAAAATTTGTGATGGGAAAGCTGTAATTGTACTTCATATACCTGACACATTAAAACGGCAAGCATACATTGCATATACTACATTGATATTGTAATACTTTTAATTATGCAAACAAATCCTATTATTAGCCTGAAACTTGGAAGCCCGTTTGACTTACCTGTGTGCTTTTGACATAGTAGAGATTCAAGGATGGTAGTAGGGAGTGGTATATGCGGAACGTCGTGGTTGTCATTTTCATTATTATTCCGAATTCCGACTACTGGAGTTTTGCTTTCTGCATATTTCCATCGATTTTATCACACACCTTCTATGGAGTCATTGTTTTCATATTGTACTTTCATATATGTTGTTGCTTTTTTATCTTTATCCTACTTAGTTTCTTTGAATTGCTGAAGATCTATGAAACTAAGTAATATTATATTCTAAGTAACTGAAATATGTAACTACTCCATAATGGCTTATCACATGAGCATTCGTGCAAGGTGAGTAAATATTTATTTTATGCTAATAGGGGTTATAATTATAACATTTAAAAAGAACGTTTAGCTCTTTTTGGGTTTCTTAACTTTTCCTATCTTTATCCTTTCAAATTCCTCTGAATTCATGGTTATCCACTCTCTCTTGCTTAAAGCTAAAGCGGTATTCATTAAGTATTCTTCCACTTAAAAAACTTCTTATAGTTCCAATGTATATATTTGAATCTTCTTTAGTGTAATTTAGTCGAAATACGTTTAAGTTTCATCGGTATTGAAAAGGAATTATACATAACTATCATATCATTTGCGTTCGCATTGATAATTACCGCGGCGCAAATGACGATGGCCCTATAGTGTATTAACATTATAAAACAGTTCATTTGGAATGGGACATTTCATTTTATAGATTGTTGTCGTTTCGCGTGAAAATCATCGTTTAGATATTCTTGCTGGAATTATTCGAGTAGTGTAGGATCTTATGAATGAAGGGGACTCTCACTATCTTACAGTAGTTACAGATTTAAAAAAGACAAGAAAAAAAAACAAAAAAAAAAAAAAAAAACCAAGTAAGAAAGCAAAAGACTCTTTAAAAAAATCAAGGCAATGCAGTAATACGAAGTAACCAGATGTCACATATTGTGGACACCTGAAATGAAGACATCTATTATTCAGTGGGAAACAGAATTTGCTGATCTCGAAAATAAATGATTCCGTAATGTTATCGTCATAAAATTTTGTCCGGGTCTTTATCATTTACCTGGAACTTTGTGGTTTTAGCCCAAACTATATCCCGTAGTAATTGTGCTTTTGTCACAAGTTTACATTGTAAATATCAAATGTTTGTTTTTGATAGAACTGTAGTAATAAAGATTTGAAACTTTTGTACTTCTTTAAAAACTTTACAAGCCATGTAAATAAATATCACCCATGAAAGCAAGTCAATGCTTATTAATTAGAAAAATGCTGTGTATCATCCTGAAAATCATCAGGAATATGAGAGATTGCAATGATGCATAACATAATCGTTTGAATTATTAATGGGCTGCTAAGAGAAAAATATAAACGGCCAGTGAGGCCATTTTTTGACCTGCAAACGAATCTCCTAGAAAGTTAAGCTTTATTTGCAGGCTAACCTTTAATGCTGTTCAAAACTCACTGCAGAACAGGATTGTTGTTAATATCATGAAATTAAATTAAATGATATGAAGTCTATAGACAGTGTCTTGTGGTATCAGAAAAGTACGAGTAAGTTTATAGATTCGCTTTTAAAAATTCCTTTACATTTCCAGCTGATATGAAAATTACTCAGTAAATCACTGCCGATATCATCATGTTTGCTGTTTATTTATTTACTCCCAATTTGGCGGACACTTACGATGTGCTGCTGCTGCTTATATACTTCGCTTGCATTGTAAATTTATTCTCTTTCTATTTCTACGAGTTCTCAGGTGTATAATTATCGATGAAGTATAATTTATTTTGTTTATACTTAGGAGTTATGCACTATTTGGGAACTTGAAAGTCGATCAGTTGTATGTGTTGGTGTCTAGTTAGAAGTTTGCAGGAAATATCAAAAATGCATAAAATTGGGACAAACTGTTCTGTACGATTTTCTTGGAAGTATTATTTTGTTGTTAGAATGAGGTGTTTACTGTCTCCAACTTTCTGCAATCTTGAAATATTGCTGTTGGTCAATAGGGAAAGGATTCACAAACAGTTTCATCGGCTTGCATTTTGATACTGATATATAGCTGATGTATGCCGACCAGTTTGTTCTCAGTCTTCGGTTTTATCGTTTTGCGAAGGACAATTAACGGAAGATTTTCAAAGCGTTTTTGTATTGGATTTCAGAGGAATCACTTCCGAAGTATTAAGTTCAATCCCAATTTACGCCTGAGATGAGGGAATTAGTCCTGAAATAGTAATAAGGACTAAACCGGAAGTTTATTCATGCATTGCTTGTAAAGATTATATTAGAGTATGAACAAAGGCTTCGTTTAATTCAATTCTCTGAAGCATATGCAGAAGCTGTTCGTTTGTTCCATAAAATCCGTCCAATTAATCCTTGGACGTTGTTCAATGTATTATTATATCTAAATATATCATGCCTTTTATTCTCATGCCACTTTTTGCTGCGGTTTTGCTATATTCTAGTTCTTGTAGATCATTCTTGTAGATTTGAAAGCCTTAATTTTGAAATGGAATGCATTAGTAACACTGAATAGTCAGTCTTTTTGCGCTGTTACCAGAGAAACACCTGTAGCATCATTGTTTGCTATGGGAATTCCAACAAAACATCGACAATAGCGCTCCTCTCGTTTTCATTATCAGTGCCACAAGTTCCAAACTAACATTCTCAGTTTAACCGTGCAGAGGATTTACTAATAGTAGTTGAAGGGATGAAAAAACTATATTTCGGGTTACTAAATTTCATTGTGTCCGATACTTCTGTTTGTCTGTGGTCATACAATTTTAAATATTATCTCCAGTTATCTGTTGAGTTAGGTAGGTATATTTCGATATGTTAATAATCAGGATACGTATATTAGTGTTGATTGTTATTTCATTCGTTAATGCGTCTGCGATTTAGGCGACCATCTGTTTCTCATTCTAAATCGTAGTATTCTGAACCGTGCAGCCCATTTTAATCGGACAAAGCAAGTTTTATTGAGAGGGCGTGGTGATGATACTAGTAACATCATTTAGAAAAAGTTATTTTGCTAATGCTATTCAGAAGTGGACGATGACATTATTTAGACTGAAGTAGGAGATTCCGGTTAACTTGTTTCTTCTATTTGACTGAGCTTGAATGTGCTCGGACCTCTAATTTCATAAATCCATGTTAACAGTGACATAATTCTACAACAAAAATCAATTTCATAAATCTTGTATTTTATCCTATTCTCTCCTGTTTTTTCGATCCCTCTTTTCCATCATTTAGAATCAGTTCTCCTCTTTCTTTTTCCCATTTTCTCATCCCATAGTTATTTAGCATTTTGCCAGCGTGGTATTTTTATATAAGTTTCATTAAAAACATTTCTGAATTGCTTTCTGGCATGTCCATCTCTTATTTTATTTATCTTCCTGCATTTACCCAGACCAGTCGGAAAATTTCATTTAATAAGCAATAATTGCTCTAGGATGAAACATCCTATCCATCATCTACCAAGAGTTCAGAATGTATCATTCCCGTCCAGAATTAGTTTAAACATGTATGATTCACAGTTATCATCTTTTTCAACTGATGTGAAGAACACTGCTCTGCTCAGTTCTGTATGTGAAGTTTCCCACTAGACTTGCACTCTCAAAGCTTGTAATCAGATTGCGAACCCTCCAATTCATAATGCTGTTAACTATTGCTCATTTTTCTCTACGAAGGAAATGTTCTGTCTTTCATTTACAGTTTCACGATGTTTTTTTGTTGAACTTGTTGTTTTAAAAAGCTCTGAGTTTTGTCCGAATTGCTTTTTTTCGTGCGACAAGCGTTCCTGCGCATTCACGTAGTTTCTTAATAGGCAGCGCAATGTCACTTAAAGCTAATCGAGCTTATATTTTAAGGTAAAAAAAAACAGGTTGTATGATGGACGAAGCAAAGAATATGGCATTGCTCTTTTTCATGGATCATCTAATGCAAAAAAATGGTCGACGCACAATTCATGATCTCAGCTGCCAATTCGGTGCGCGTGGGTTCACGGCAGAAATGCGCGATGCAGTTGGTACCACACAGGAAGGCCTCACCGATTTCCTCAATCAGCACCCCTCGCTGTTTACCGTTGAGGGTGATCAGGTAAATCACCAATCAGTTTAATGCGGTATAGCAGTCTCCTGTTTTGTCGACCAAGCAATTTTCTAAAGGTTTACTTTGCATGCAAAATCATAACACTTATTTCTCCTTTTAATATAGCGAGGCAAGTTTTAGATAAGTCGTAGTTTTGAACTAACTAATGCCTTCTTAGCAGTGATTTCACTTAGCTCATATTTATTACATAACGTCTTCCGCTGATCTTCGGTTAATTGATTTCAATTTTCTTAAAAACCACTTGGATGTTTTTACTTAGCTATAAATGAGAATGAGCGTTTAGGCTTATTCGTGCTTAACAGTCTTGTCATTTCCTTGCTTTTGACTTTCTTAGCTGTTTAGTTGCAGTTTTGCTACAAATATTTGGTTGAAAAACCTGATATTTTTAGGTTTGCTTAAATGGGTTTGGTGATATGACAGTGAAGAATAATCCTTTATTGCAAGCGACTGCAAACGCTAGGAATCGTGATTACGTAAAGGAAGCGGTGCAGTTTTTTGAAGCAAAACTACAGAAGTTCGGGCCGGAGTTGCAGGAATGTCTTGTTTACTACACGATTTTTTCGTAAATGTGAAAGCTTTCCGTTGGTAACAACGAATCATTTTCGTTGTTAATATCAGCTATAAGTTGATAAAAATAGGTAGTTTAGATTACAGAGATTGAATTCATATTTTTATTCGCTCACATCCAGATGTATATTTCGAGATATTAGGAATTTTGTTATGCTTTAGTTTGATCATTTAGATTAATCTAAATACACTTACAGATTAAAAGTTTGCTCGGTCATCGTTCACAAGCTGCTCCTGAAGTACGTTTGGTATCTGGTAGGCATCTAAAGGATTTTTGCGAGTTCCTTCAATCGCAGAGTGATCACTTTGTGGTTGAAGGAGATCGAGTTCGGCTGAAAAATATGCCGGAACCTAGTAATGCTGGTATTGAATTGGATGATGAAGGAAAACCCCTAGCTGGTGTCAAAGCCAAACAAGCAGCTGTTGAATATCTTAGATCCGTTGTGGAGCAGGTTTTTTCACTTATAATCTTCAAAGGTTTTTTGATATTTAAAGCCTAATATGGATTTTTCAGTTCATCATTGTTCAATTGGGGACAGTAGTCATTTACGGTTTATTTTTTAAGAGCTGTCAGGATATTATTAATTTCTGTTCATTGGAAGAATTATAATGTGTTTTCATGCGGAATGTAAAAAGTCCATTTGCCAAAAAGAGCTGCTTTGAAGAAATAAGTCCTTCTCTACTTTTAAACTAAAAATGATAGCATTACTCATAGATGGCAGTTGATGGACTGCCCATATAATGGCTATGGAAATCTCGATTTGTAGAATGATGAACAACCTATACCAATGGATGCATTCTATCAAAAATTTTGCGATCGTTTTTCTCATACTGTTAGGCAAGAAGTGGCAACCAATCCGAAGGAATTACTACAGTTTTTGAAGCTTAATCGCAATGTGTTTTTCATAAGATCTAATAAGGTTATTTTGCAAAAAAAATTGTTCTTCATTTTGCTTGCTGTTTAATTAAAAAGTACAAAAATTTCTTGCTATTTGCTAGATTGCACTGTTTTAGCTCTTTAATGAAGTGATTATTTAGCAAAAATTATCAGAGCAGTCATTTGCCATTAATTTCCATCAGGATTTTCTTTGAGTGTAATATGATTGTAGATCTAAATTTCCCTTATTAGGTTTCGCTTGTGAAAAATCGCGCTTCAGAAGATGGTTCGGAAAGTGGCTCCACTGAGAGTTCAGAACTTGAAAATAATAATGGCCATCTAAATCATAATGCTATCAATCGAATAAATCTTGTCAAAGCCTTGAAACCTGCGCAGGTATTGATCTCTTAATTTCTTTAGCTTTTTTCTGGTAAAGCTGACCTGTAATATTTATAATCTATTGCCACCTTAATATTCAGGTTTCTAATTTAATATAGTTAAGTTCTTGGAAGAAATTTTTAGGAATCAGTATCGTCGTTAAACGCGGAAATTGATAGTATGGAAGAAAGAGTTGTTGGTGTTGATTTCAAAACTGTTACCCTTGGCGTACAAGGAGAAGAGTTCCTGTCTTTGATCGTATTGGCAACAACCACGCAAATCATTGTTTTCGATGTTGTTCATAGTGACACCATATTATTGGAAAGTGGTGTTAAGGAAATTTTAGAATCTGAGAAAATTATTAAGGTATAGTCTATTGTATTTTTCCCATGGAGATTTTGTATGTCTTCTTTTTACGGAAATGCTTCTTTTTTATGGAGTTCCATGCAGTCATTTTGTTATGATTAGATTTTGTGGTATAGAAAAGAGCAGCCTCGCAAAACTTAGTTCGTTCATCTCACTATTGAAGTGTTTGGGAAGTATCAAATCAATGAGGAACCGTCCCAAAGGTTTTAATCAAACATAAAAAATACTGTTTCGCTATTTCATGTTGAAAAACGAAGTCCAAGTAGTCCTAATCATCGATCATCTATCCTTAGATTGGGTTTGACTGCTAGCGTTATAAACATGTTCTGTAAGATCAATGCGCAACATGCGGTTATACCATCATTAAGGACTATGTGCCCTGATTGTGCGAATGGTCTTGATGGTTGATTTATCGACATAAGTATGGGTATAAATCCTTTGTAGACTCTTATATGTTTAGTTTCCCAGGTAATTCATGACGCTAAGAGAGTGGCCACTTTGCTTGCTCATCGCTATGCTATCAATCTTAGAAAAATCTTCGATACGCAGGTAAGCTCATGCTTTTATACTATTTCGATGGAAAATAATTTCATCTAGGAACGAATCAATTGCTGTTTTCAATTTTTAGTTAATTGCAAAAAGTCGATAAGATCTTTGTGTTCAATTTTTTCTATAACAGGTGGCCCATGCGATATTGCAACATGAGAAGTTTGGTAAAGCTTTGACGGATATGCGTACAATGTCGTTCTTAAATCTTCAAAGGGTTTACTATCCACAGTCAATCATGATGTCAGATGCGACGCCCAGGAAACTCACTCAATCGCCAAGGTTCAAGATTTGTTATTTCTCTGTATATAAAATGTTAATTGTTTATAGTGTTTTTTTTTTTTTTTTTTTTTTTTTTTTTTCGAAGAATAAAGTATATTCGCGAAACCGTTTCAGTTGGGGTCTGAGGCCGATAACGGAGGATTTTCTAGTGACTGTAGTTGAGGAAGCACACTGTCTTGTGACGGTATTGTATCGTATGATGAGTACTATGTTGCCGAAGCATCTTCTGGCACTGTTTGAGGAGAAATGTCTAAAAGCGCTGATTCCAAATGCAAATCGGCCACCACCGGCAGTATTCCAAACCAACGGCACGACGCCATTTAGATCAACAAGGAGAGGAGTTGTAACACCGATTGTCAACAGCGTCATCGTTCCACATTCTGCTTCACCCCGACAAGTAAGCGATGCCTCAACACAGACGTTTTCCACAGGCGAAATCAATGTTCTCAGTGTGTACTACGACAATTAACTTCTTTATATTGATTAATCTATTGATTAGCTAATTAAAGTAACTCAAAAAGACCAGTAATGGGATGCTCATCGTGCTGTGTAACACTGCTGAAACTTATGATATGCTGGTACCCGCGGTAGTAATACTAGAAAGCATTGTTCCTCATGATATTCCTTTGTAATACTTTTTAAATTTGACTGTAACTCATACTTTCCAATGATTTCCCAGAGATTTTTTTTTCAGTCTTTTTGCTTTTCATGACTTACGTCTACCTGGTGTTTGGTGTTCTTCTTATCATGCATTACTCACTACTTCTTGCTCTGTCCTTTATATATATCTTTACTTTTTTTTCATATTTTCTTAAATTTCAGTTGAGGTAGTTATTCACTCCTCTGCTTGCATAAATTAAGAAGTTATGAAGCAGATTGTCTCCTTTTTTCTATTTGTTATAAGCAGCCAGAAGTGGATAATGCTGAAAGGGGATTCCAGAAATACCGTACGTGCCATTCTGTCCGAGTTCCTGAACCTTTTGTTCAAATCGCAAGTTCCAACTTTATTCTTTAAGTTTAAAAATCTTAATTCTAAGTTTTGAGTAAGAGCGGCTGAAGAGAAGAAATCTTTTAAACTTGAAATTACTCAACAAATCTTTGGCTTCCGAATTGAACATACTGGTCACTCTTAATTTTGTAGCTATTGCTGCATCATGTTATTTTCCTATCTTTCTCTCTGATTTGGTTAACTTATGAAAAATAGTTTTCTTCGATGTTTTGTCACATTATATCGCGTTGGTGGCTGTCTTTTAATAATGTAAGTCGGATATTTTTTTGATGTTGTAAGCAAAAGCATCAGCCGTGTCAACACAGTTTGATTTAACCCCAATTGAAGATTAATGGAAACAGTTTTCGGACTATCAGCGTAAAGTCTTTTATGAGATCAGTTGTGTCCCTCATTCATTAACGATTATACGTTTCTAAATCTTTAAATAAGCATATTATTAGTACTTGTTTATTGCTTATTAAGCAAATTTTAAAATGACATGAAATATGTAATGGCGTTTAGCTAGTGAGAGAATCAGAAGGAACGACTAGAAAATAAGTGTCAAAAATGAAAATTATGGCACATTCCGATAAAGGGAGTGATGGATACGGATAATAACTGCGTCAACATTGCGGTATGTTAAAGTCAATACCCTTAAAATTCAAACTTGATTCAGTGGTCATCGATCTGTCAAGTGCTCTTGATAACGTAGAGGAGCTATCAGTACGAAATCGGAATTGTCGCCTCACTAGCACTTTATCCCGCTGTTGTTTACGTCGCGCCATTTGCATTGGCCGTCTGTATACCAGATAGTAGCACATATCACACACTAGTTCAACAATTTCCATCACTGCAAAATCAATTTTCAACTTAATATCCTGCTAATGATAAGATTACGCTTATACAAGAGTCGAAATTTCACCACTCACTTGTTATGATTGAAAAGCCAATCCAGAGACCAATACTACCGCCAAAATCGGAGAACAAATTCACAATCTGAAATAGGCCTTTTCTGTTTTTATTTGCATTTTTAAAGTTCTAGTGCAGAAACGTTTTGTTGTTGAGTGATTCTTGGCAAGAGTTATTCCCATTGACAACGTGAGGTATAAATAAAGTTGAGCTGATAAAATTTAAAAAAAAGAAAAAAAGTCAGTCGAGAAGTTTAATTCAGCGTAACGCATGATCCACAAGCAGCTGGGGACATTTACGAGCAGTTTTATTGATTCAACTTCATTAATGGCTTGTACTCTGTTATTTGAAGCATTACAAAGCATTCATAAGAAAGAAGGAAAGATTTTGAAACAAACCGAGTATCCAGCAGTTTCACGAAGTGTTTCAAAGTTGAGTTGCTCGTAATAAATTTCAATATATGCTGTATTTTCTCTGAATCAAAATATTTTTTTATAGAAAGCCTACTTCAAAAACTTGCTTGAGAGGAAGCAAACGATTGGAAAAGTTTGCAGTGAAGAAAAAAACACAGGTTAAACGGACCTGTAATACTCGGTACAAGCTTGGGAATCATTTGCGATATCAAGAACAGCTGGACATTCTACACCAATGATAAAATTTTTTGCTGGCCAAGCTGCTGCGGAATATGCTGTTTCAAAGACGTTTTCGCTGCATGGCTGCACACATTCACAATTTTGCTGTATCTGATGGAAACCACCAGAATGCTGAGTAAAGTTACGTAAACAACTACCTGCAATTTCCTTGAAGTTTTGCAAAATATGCAAAGAGGAAGGTGTATGCATCGGTTGACACAAACTATACTTCATCTAGAAAATTAAAGCAGAAATTTTGTTAAGCAAAACTTTTTGGGATAGAAGTGATAGAACTGTTTATCAGCAACAAGTATTTTATCCATTATCATTATTAATAAGATAATGTAACGTTGTAATGGATTATATGCTACTTCTACAGTATCTAGTTCAATGATTTCTACACAAAAATTTGACATCAAACGCAAAAATTTTCCAAAATAGCTATATATGCTCACGTTCGGTAGCATTTTTAACGTTGCATGGATGATAATCATCAGAAGGTAAAGGAAATCGTGGATCTCCACAACCGCATCGCTTTAATACTGTATGCTGAAAGCAGTTACGATAGCAACCCTGAAATGAACAAATCACATCAATTGAATAACTGCTTTCTTTTACAACTTACAGCAAAATTGAGATTAACTGACTAATGAAACACAACCTCCGGTGAGTAACGTTCCGCATAAATATATCCAGTAGGCCTGAACGTATCACTACATATTCCATAAGGTGCATCCAGGCGATGTAATACTTTCTGAAACTCAGATATTGGATACAGTGACCTTCTGCATGAGATAATTTGGCAATCACCATTTTCGCGAGAATCTGCTACTAACCGTTTTCAGACCAAACGATGAGATAACTCCGGTTGGCGCACTATACCCAAATGTATCCGGGAAAGGTTCTTGATCCTGAAAGACTTCGAATGTTTTATTATCATATAATGTTTCACGTCCAATATCTTCAGTCATTAGACCTGTTCATGCACAACGAGTCGAACACCAGCCGCCTCGGTTGTTGGCAAATAATCCCTTTGATTTACATTCAGCAATAGACGCAGCCCATACATTGGTCCTAAAAATAACCGGCCAAATTCTCAAAATTCATCTTTCTTCATATATACGATGATCCGTTGAAAATGGATTTGGTATTCAGAAATACTTGACGACATTATTTTCTGTAACGGTCATTCCGTCATTTGCTTTGATTTTATAATAATATATTTCGATTGTGATAGCAGGCAAGGTCGGATGGATGACTCAAATAACAATATCTCTATTGCACTATCAAAGTAAGAAATCAATTAAATTGCTTGATGAAGAAATGACACTAACCAGCGCGACTATTTTTGAGTTCAACAGAATCATTGAAATTGAATGTGTAGCAATTACCATATTCAGGATCCATATGTAACTTGAAATCTCTAAAGAAACGGTTTTGTGGGATATACGAATTCATTTTAAAAAATGTACTGCGGTACAAATTTTTATATAAGCTGCCATGTTCAGTAACAGTATTCTCAAATACAAGATTAAAAAAACCTTTCCAGGTTGCAATCTTCACTATTGAATGAACAGCGAAGTACAAATTCTTCAAGTGTATAGGATAAATTCCAACGCATTTCCAATGACAATGCAGCAACCATAAATATTAAGTTCTCTTTTGCCTTGGCTGTCATAGCAGCTGGATCTTGTCTCTCCTTCAAATAAATTATTTTTTGAAATCCAAATAATACTTCACCGATTTCATCAAATCGGATAAAATTATTTGTTCATGCATTCCAGCATAGCTCTCGAATGACCTACAGTGATATATCTATTGCGCACTACATCTCAAGACTGATAAGGTTTATAAGATTAACGATAAGATTATTCCATTCAAGTGAACTGCTACTTCAGACTAGAATGTCTTTATTGACAATTATGAATTTGGAACTTTGCATAGTGAAGAGACTTAACACATGCAAAAAGGCAAGTTCCGAATAAAACAAACAGTCATGCCAAAAGCTTCGGCAAGCTCCAAAGAAGTGGTGGGTGATTGAGTAACTGGTAAGACAGTGTAGTTATTCGGATTCCACCAACGGATATCATCATTCGGCACAATGACGCAGTTATTGGAAACAAATTGGCACAAACACTTGTGGCCATTAGTTGATGATCGTAAAGTGGTCGAATTGGGCCGATCTGGATCATTACACGTTTTCGACAGTGAGCAGTCAAAACATTGCTGTAAATCACTACATGAATATTTCGAGTATACTTGACTTTTTACAGAAACTATGAGATGCTATTAGGAGATGTATATCACCTTTTCTGTCCACGTAATTGTAGGATAGCATGGCCAAATGTTACCCGTATTTATATCTTCGAAACATATGCACACCGTAGCATTTCTCTGTAATTATTGAGACTATTTTTTTTTTTACCTTCTTTTTTTACCAAAGAAGAAAATTCTTTAATGCAAAAAGAAGGAAATGTTAAAATCCTCACCAGCAAAGGATTCCGCTGCGGAACACAGCGATCATGTGATTGCATACAATTACATCGAACAAAAGTAGGGACATAACTAACTTCACGACTTTTTCGCGCCGAATTATTTGAATTAGTCGTTGAACCTTTATACTGATTAATTTTCTCTTCCCATACATCTAACTGCAATGTGCAAGCTTTTGAAAAGCAACATGTTGAGGGTCAAAATTGTCCTTAGATCTGCCGAATCCTCAACATTTCACTTGAATATTCTAAATCAAGTTACAAATCAGCAAAGAACAAGTAAAAAAAAAAAAAAAAAAAAACCTTCATGTGTAATACCGTAAAATCCTTTTTCAGTAATATTCAATTCATGATAATATCAATATAAAAAACTTGTATATGTAATTAAGCTCACCCCTTCAGAAATTGTTTCGTATTTTCTCAATTCGCTGTTTTTGAAGGCATTCAAGTTGCATACAGTTGCAGCAGGAAAGGGTGCTGAAAATATGATTGTTAAAGTAACTGATCGTGCTGACATACCGCTCTCGTCTTCTCTACTCCTTTTTTTTTCTTGCTAAAATTTGTACTGGTATTTTCCCATATTGATGTAGAAGAATTTATTGATTTCGTTTAACAGGAAATTTGAAAGTAGTCGATCTCCTACATTACAACTGTACTTTGGAAAATTAATATAAATGAGCAAAAATATGAGTATGGAAAAGGGTAGAAAAAGAGCGGTGACATAAACTACCTCGACAAAATTACCTTTCATCTTCTTTGATAATCAAACACAACATCGCCCATGAACACTAAATTTATAAATATTAATTCGTTTATTTATCCTTACATACCGGGTTCGAACTTCAATTGCATTTCGATTATTGTCCTATATTGGAAAAATTCGGATAGCGTCCAATATGTTTGATAAAGAAACAAGATGAAACACAATAAAGTGATAGCTATCCAAACAGTACGACTAAAAAATGATGGCGAGCTGCAAATATTGCTCATTAATTAGTAATCATGCATAAATCATATGTTTTTTGGAAAAAAAATTTTAATTAAATTGCAAAGAGCAATCATCAAATGCCATTAAAATTTCGTTCTTGTCACTCTTCACAATACGTAATGATACGCATACCCGATTAAAGGAATGCCATGCGAACTTGTACGATCGCAAAAGTCCTTAAGTAGTGCACATGCTGAGCTATACCTTTTTTCATCAGATAAACTGCTACATTTCGCAATTTTCGATGCTCTGTAATGAAACCTATAGTTTTTGCATCATTTTGAGCATTTTGTATCTTACATCTTGTATCTTATCACTGATCCAACACTAGCTACTAATTAATATAATATGTCACTTAATATTTACTTATTAGGACTTCTTAGGAAAATCAGTTTCGAACTTCAAAACTGTAAGGAATTTTACTTGATTTAATGATCTTCATATCAGATTGATTTTTCCAGTCATTAAACACGTTCTCATAAACCTTTTGAATTTTTCTAGGAAAACAACAGTCACACCTTTTTTCCGCCACCATTTCCATCATCTGATATAGGTTCAGTGCAGTATTCCCGAAAACATACAGTGTTGAAATAAGTGGATAGTGTTAATAATGCTGATATCATATGCATTCTGAGGATAATTGACCAAATAGTCGAGATATTATGTACATTTTGATTCACAATAAAACATTCGATGTACACACTGAACTTTTAATTTGAAGAACTGTTCCATTTGATTGTAAGATAACAGGTCATCGAAAATCGTGAAGTAAATCTATAAAATTATGTTTTCCTTTTTGTGAGAGAGGGAGAAAGGGAAGTCTTAACTTATTTCCTTGAAAACTGGCTTCCGACTTCCTACCCAATTCATTAAACAATGACCCCATAAACTTATTGTTAATAAGATCCGTAAATGTGGAATTGACTAATTAATTAAATTATATTTTCTAGTAGACGCAACACTAAATACAGGGATGTACAGAAGTAAAACGCAATCGATGAAAGATGCTGGTTGTGAAAGCATATGCAAATGATTGTGAAATAAAAACTCAGATTCATATGCTACGAGTAAAGTGAAGTTGCTCATATTTTTTTCGAGTTTTTGAAATTCCATCTGTTTCTATGCGGATTAATTAATTGAATGAAACTGTAAAACACAAAATGAGTCTAAAAGTATTGAATTTGATCGAATAAAACTCCAATGAAGAAAAAAATCTTCCAAATGATATTAGTGACTCATATCCATGTGGCTCATTGTATTTGAAGTATCTTTGCATGTATTTCTTTTTCAGCTTGTTGATGATCAGCAGCTTATCACAGGCATTTTATTATCATACTGGCTAGTGTGACACGTTATACTTTACTTAGCCAGCTTGATGTTGCTAATTGTAAGTCCGAAAAATACTATTCAACTATTCAAATTATTTGAAAAAAGAAACAAGAATAACTTCACAGCATAGAACATATTCCATGTGCTATTAAGAAAGATATTTAAATATCACTAATCAACACTAATCCTTCTATTATTTTTTATTCCAATAAATGGATGTTTTAGAGCATTTAATTAATTCACAAGCTGTTAATTATTAGTATGATTTTTAATTAGTTTTGACTTGGTGCCCTTCTTTTCTTTAAAAGCAAACTCCTCTGGAATTTTTTGTTGCAGTTAATTAAGTTTTATTGGAATCTCCACATTATTTGTAATTTGAATCTTCAAATTTATTGAAATATAGATTGTAATTTCTGAACTGCTGTTAACAGTATCTGGATCCTATAACTTCTATTCATAAAAATGCATTAGTTAATTAGAATACTTGATTTTCATATAATCACTAAAGTGACATAGTTCTGTTAAATAAGAGGTTTTTAAAACTCAAATGTTCTTAAAGACTTGTTATTTCCATTAATCGTTCTTATGAATTAATTTCCGGATAATATAAGCGTACCGCGAACCTTTACTGCTCATATCACTTTTGTATTTATCTTGAACTGGTTTACTTCATAAAATAAGTCTCCAAAGTAGTCATAAATAAGTTGCGTAACTAATATCAGCATTATCAATGAAGTCAATTCAAGAAACTTCAT
Organism: Dipetalonema caudispina; assembly: GCA_013365325.1. Lineage (NCBI taxonomy): Eukaryota > Metazoa > Nematoda > Chromadorea > Rhabditida > Onchocercidae > Dipetalonema > Dipetalonema caudispina. The sequence continues at coordinate 370,586 of JABVXV010000011.1, read as the reverse complement.
GCGCATATCACAACGGAGATTTCTAAATCGTTGATATTAAAAATAAAAGTTCATTCATCACTTCCTTACGCAAAATTGGACAAGTTTTGTAATGAAATCGGTGACGAATAAGAATAATATAAATGTAGTCAGTGCACATCATAATGTGAATTGTGGCAACAAAGAAAAAATATTGCGAAATTAGGTGAGAGTTACTTTCGGCACTTTTAACTACTAAATTCCACCATAGAATGTGAAATTCAGCGAAAGCGAAAAATCTTATATAATGAATGAGTGAAATACCGAAAATGAAAAAAGGAGAAATGAGCCAAGTGACAAATGTCCAATCAGTGCTATTGTTGGCTGGAGAAACAACTCAAACCAATGTCACACATTCAACTAGTAATCAAGAAAAAGGGGATGATTTAGGAAAGTAGAGAAGATGACAGCTAAATGCATGTGTTATTTGGAGGAATACTTCTGAAGAGAAGAGAGTAACAAAGATTGTTTGTTGCACCAAAAAAAAATTCATGTCGACTTCGAACATGACAAAAAGTTAGAAGAAGCACCGTCCTATCAAGTCAAAGCAACAAAAATCTGCATAATGAAGCATTCCCAGTTGAAATCAATGAAGTGTAGTTTGGAAGTGTAAAATTAACCTCACTCTGTCTCATTGAATTATATTGGTCATGGGGCGATCAGTGGCTGATTGTGATATAAAAGTGAAACCACGTTTGAGGTCCATTTGATAACTTCAGTTCCAATTAAACTGCATCAAAATGGACAATTAGGGGGGGCAAAGAGGTATAGACGATGTGTGTCCATGATGGATGGCATTAAGAACAGCTTAGATAGTCAAACAAAACGGACTCAGCGCTTCCCTGATAATAAGGAGCTACTAAAAATCTGAAATCAGATTAGGCTATCATTATCTTTTGCATTTACAATTACAGGAAGGTACCCTAACGAGCGAGAAACACTTCAGTCATCTTTTCTACAAAGAAGAATGTGCTACGACCTTTTTAGTATGTATGTCAAATGTACCGAAAGATTCAGCATAACATGATCTGAAAAAATGATGGAAAAATTTTCTTTTGGGAGCAGATGAAAGCAGGAAATGTTGGAGAGCCGAGTTTATCATCAACAACAAGTAATTTCCAACAAATTACATTTTATCAATCTTATCATTGATAATTGTGCTTCTGTGCTAGGTGACGTAGTAACAATATCTAAACAGTTAAGTTTACGACAATTGTACCTTCCAAAAGCTTCACAGCATTATAGCTGATGTGGACGAAGTTGAGATCATATCAACTTGCCACTAAATTTACCACCATTACGACCGTGATAATTGATTTCATGCAGTAGGAAGTAATTCATAAGAAACTTTGGGTTGAGCAGCGAAAACTAAATAAGCTTTAATAAACTAATAAGTCAGTTACGCTTGATTCAATTCGACCAACAACGCGAAAATGGATGAGGTTTTTTAATCGATACACAATCTTTCCAATAGATGTTTCCGTAGTACGTATTACGAGAAAGAATGAAATGGATCATGAAAGAGAATGTAGAACAAAGGTCGAGTATCCTTCCTTTCCCACTGACCAGAAGAATTTGCGGAACAGTTTAAAGAAGAACAGAGCTGTAGAAAACGCTGAGAGAAACTGATACTAATGTGGGAGGATGTACTTAATGTCATCGAACGATCTTTCGTTGCAATGTTTTAGTCGAGACTGTTCTAACAGGAATCGGTGTTTCATCATCTCAACTTCAGAGTTTGATCTGCTTCTTCTATACTGATTCCTGGAATTTGAATGGTCTATGTGCAGGACAGAAAAGCAATTAATGGTGGTAGCGTGAAAATGAGGACTTGTCGAAAGCCGAGGGAACGAATCAGTACTTAATTCCCATCATATCATGTTGTTAAATGGAAACAAAAACTGTGTTGCTTTACAAAAAGCTTTTTTTTTTTTCATTATCGAATTTGCAAGATTGGGCTGTGCTGGGCTTTAATTCAACTTATAGGATGAAAAAGAACAAAATCTAATTTCCTTTGCAGTTACGGATTCCCTCTCCGTTTCACACAGTGCTACGACAAGCAAAGGAAAGTTACGACACTTTCCTTTGCTTGTCGTAGCACTGTGTGAAACAATTACCGCCATAAATAGAACTGGTCGAATACGAGACGCATAATTTCTCTTAGAGAGAGCTTAATTTACTGAGATAAACATGATGTTAAAGAAGAAGCTCATTAATTGATGTCGAAGAACGTGTTATAACCTTTTTTCAACTAGCTAAATTATAGTTTGAAACCTTTTATGGGATTTCAGTTCCTTATAAATTTTATTCTTTTGTTACGGGACACACAAGTCTATTAAACAAGCTAGCTTCCACTAGTGTGAAGTAGCAAGAAAATATTTTTCTTGAGCGATCGTATGTAGTACGTCTTTATATCTGTTTTTCAAAATTTTCTAAGAATTCTTTCTTATTTTAACAGAGATCACTACAACAGCTTTAGATTTCATGAACTTCATATTTAATCATATACACTTTGAAGCATTTCAGCAAAACTCACATACAAATTCCAGAATTTTTAGGAAACATAAAGTGAAGTAAATATTACTTTCATAAATGGCCTTTTTTCAAAGAAAAAAGAAAAGAACTCTACGGATGATAGAATACTCACAGGATTCGCTTTAAACTGATAGTGGTTTCAAAATTAGTCTGACTAAGAGAATGGTGAAATGGCTAATTCAGAAATTTAAAACTCATAAATGAAATACGTTTCGAATTCACAACAGTTGGATTTAGATATACCACTTAGGTCTTCAATTATTGCATTTGGAGTCAAATGATGGGATCTAATGAGTTGCTTTTTTTTTCATGAGAAGTTTATGTTTGAAAAAAGCATTCAGTGAATACGACACCTCTTGTGACAATGATATCTAGTCCTACACTAAATACTCTATGTAAGTACTTCCCAAAATGGATCAGCGGTGTCAACTGTCAAATTACTTTTATTAATTTCAGGTTTCTGGCGACTCGGATTGTTTAGTATTAATTCACTAATAGTTGGTAGTGCTTCCGTATTTGAAAACGTCCAGGAATTCCCATTAATTCGAAAGCACTATACACTTACGTATAGTCCCTTGCGCTGTTTCACGTACATTAACCGCAACTTTCCATCTTGGAAAGACCACTTTTTTTAATGTAGTAGGTTGTTTTTAAATTAGTGTTGTCAACAACTTCTTTTTTTAATCACCATTTGGACCATTTCACTTATATCTGCAAATATCTCGCAGCAAATCTTCCATCGCGAAATTGGCAATGAACCACTTTATAAAAAGCTAAATGATAGGACTGGATCTCTCACTTCACTTTATTCAATTAATCTAAACTTCTCGAGAGATTCAACATCAACATGCGTGATAGAATGGTCAAAAGCGTAAAACGATCAGATTTTTTCCGCTCAATTTTAATGTGTCGTGTTATGTGTTGTCTTACCTTTCTACTCTTTTTTGTTAGCTAATGGAATTCTAAAATATCGATAGTAATTACTATTGGAAATATAGGGGAGCATTACGAACTTCCAACCAAAACATATTTGTTCGAGACTAAAGGTAGCAAAAAATTTAGGACTGTCAACCTCAAATGTATGCCTTTGATGCTGTTACCTTAATTTTCGCACTCCTTCACTGTATTGACTGTTGATATTACAATCCATAGAAATGAGACGCCTTTTGAAAAATTTTATCAAGAAAAAAGTGGTACGAATCAGTAGATAGCTAGTACATAACAATATCGTATGTAACGTCAAGTTAGGTAATTAAATTATCTGTCATGAGTTTGCATACTTTGAGATTTACTGATTACAGCCGTTGCTTACTACTGCTTACCAAATTAACGCTAATTTTTCAGTAAGCATTATTTAGAAAGTTGGGTTCTTAGTAGTAGCATTTTAATTACATCCAATATATCTTGCTTAATCGCATTTTGTTTGTAAGACACGCGCTTCATTTCCTTCACATTAAAAGTTCGAGTCACAACTATGATGTATAAAATTGTAACATATTTTTAATCAATTTTTGGATCTTTGCATCATTTATCATTTTGTATAATAACTTTAACTTTCCGTTGATTAGGAATTTTACTTTGCTCTACTGATTTATGCAAGATTGCATGTTAGTGTGAGTGTATGATTTGATTCATAAATATCTTAAATTCTGAGTAATATTAACTATGAATGTTTGCAGATTGCAGTGAAATATTTTCCGTAAAATCTGACTGAAACATCCCACTGCGGTGTAGGGATAGCAAAAGCTGTATGTTGAAGTACGGTTTAACAGATTTTCAGATTCTCCGGGAGAACTGAAAACAAAAACATTTCCACCTGTTCGCAAATTAAATCGAGCTGATCCACTCTTTGATATCCTAAACATTAAACGCAAGCATGATAGCTAGCTATTGTCAGAAGTCTCTTTCGGAAAGTGTACAACGAAATGCAGTTGTGATCACGGGAAAAGATACGTTGTTACTGCACTAAAAACTTTGCCAATCGACTGCTCTTTCTATGGGTCTAACTGTTTCATTTAATCTTGTCGTATTTGTGAAGCCAAGGATCTTTCCCCGAAGTATACAGATATCCCGTAACACTTGGTTACCTAAATTTAATTAAAAGGTATAATAGATTTAGTTTTGAACAATAGTTCCCTTGAACGATAAGAAACCACATGAAAGTTTACCTGTGATTAAAATGAACAAAAAGGGAAGTCCAAGGATGGGAAAGAATAATTTTGGCCGAAGAATGCTAGATGTGCCACATAATAGGAAAATATTATAGCTGTAGAACCTGCAAAATATTTAAAAGCATAATGTCTTTCAATTGAACCTCTCATTATCAATCTTTTCCCTTTTAAAACAATGTTTTGACTCTGTACTGGCCACTTGTACGACAAACTTTGCACCTTTTGTTTCATCACTAAAAAGTCAGTCTTTCACTGTTCTATGTGTTGTTAATAAATAACTGAATGAAGTAATGTTTTAACAATGAAATACTTGATAAGAATCCAAATATACAATCTTTATATCATCATAATTGTTCAGACGGTAAATTTTAGGGAATCTAATTGGCTTCATTTTCAAGATATGCCGTGCCTGAAGATGGGAAATTAATGTGAACAAGGCTGGTTCCACCGCACGTCTACCCTTAACCTTCTCAGATGTATTCAATTCAAACAGACAGGGAAAAAATTGAACATTTGAAATGGTTAAAATTGTTTCACTGCAGAATTCTACTGCACCAAATTTCAAGGACATACTAAACAATAGACGAATGCTATCTGAATTCAAATAAAATCTCTGCAGGAACTCTTCAAGAGGAAGTAGCTCACCACGTAGTACAATGATAAATTCAGATACAGAGCCATCTCAATGTGATTTGAAATTGTAAGACATTTAAAAGTCGGAAAACTTTTTGTTTTAGATGAACAAAGAATGATTAAGAGAGTTTGGAAGGGATACGTATCCACAGCAACTTCATCGACAAAATCATTTAATGGAAAGGAAAAATTAATTTGAAATGAATTAAACATAAAACAAAACAAAACATGATACTTACATTCAACTGATTGCAAGTACAATATCAATCTGCCCACAAATTACTCCAATATCATTGATAACAGATACATGTCTGCATTATGTTTTCTCACCATAAACTTTCTTCTGAGCAATTTAGCATACCAAAGTTGATACGAAAGTTTTAATCTTCGTTGAACATATTGTGCTCATCAAGAATAATCTCAAACAAACGCGATGAGGTAACTTTGCCAGCAGTTATAGGAACTATTGGTCTTGGGAAGTCGCCTAACAAACTGAAATTTCCGCTTATACATGTACTATTACTAGCATTTCATGCGACAAAATCTAGAACAAAACTCTGAAGCAAAAGTCAAACTTCCGAGTATGAAAAACAATATCAAATATATCATGTACAACGCCACGTTGTATGTGGGATATTCAAACGATACGTCGCGAAGCGATTGATGGAAACTTAAGATTAAATGAGTTAAGCTGTCGTGGACAAGAATATAAGAACGACTCGAGCGAAGAATATAAATAATTAGCCTGAACAATATCTTACTCTATGATATGCTGTTTGTTGTTACTAACGAATATATTTATATTCAATATTCAGGTTTCTTCCTGGTTTAATAATCACAATTGCTGTACTGTTGTACCTTAATCTATCACGGAAGGTTGCATCTGTGAAAAGTTTTTGATGCAAGACTTTATGTCGCAAGACGAATGTTCAAATAATCTAACCGTAAAGTTGATTTTTAATAAGAAAAATTAAATTGCATATCTCAATTCCAAATATTCAAATTCTCAACTTATTGGCTAAATCAAAATGCATTTAAAACAGCTGATAGCATACTAGCATAACCAAAATTGCTCAAATCTCTTTGTCGTGTTCTTCACTTGCTTGAAGCTTCTAGCATTTCCGCATCGTTTGATATTCCTAAGCCTTTACTATTCGCATATCGCAAACTCATAAAAACAGGTTATAAACTTTCAAATAAAAACAGGATATTGTAATGTGATCTAATGATGGGAACACCCAATGTATCCCCATAACCACCATAACTACTCTAGTAATTATAATTCATCCACTTTTAATCAGTGCAGATTCCCGGGGATGATTAACTCAATGAGCCGAATAAAGTTACCAGTATATTAAAGTGAGGAGAAATTATTATTAAAGTGTTCACAGAGATTGATAAACGCTTAACAGAAGCTGCCCACACCCTTACATAGTCCAGATGTTTGGCTGATGTTTGTAGAAGAAACAGTGATAGTACGAATAGCAATAAAGTGAACAAAAAAATCTGTCCACGACAGTTTTTTTACAAATCAAAATTTTCGTCTTTTCACGCTATGTTATCCGTTCTTTTCTTCCTAAAATTTCTTCAGTAACTGTGCAAGAAGTACTTTGCGAATAGCTAGGAACATTGATATTCTTTGAACAAAAAGGATTTTCGCTCCATAACAAAAATTTCTCGTGTCTTCTTTTTTAATAATGTCTTTGGCATTATTAAAGTCTAGTATTATTCCGAATCGCGTTGCACGTGTCGCTCAAAACAGGGAAGTTACAGCCATTTCTCATCCACTTTTTTCTTTCCCTGCTCTTGCTTCCTGGTCTTTGCAAACATCAAAGAGACTGGCAAGCGGGAGAAACTTCTCCAAACGGTAACTGTTACATCATTTCAACTATCCCATTCTCCATCTCTTTTTTTAAGTGTTGTTTTTTAAAATAGAAAATCGTTTTTCAATATTTTGGTTTAACACGAGGATGATTTACTGTAATGATATCAGGAACACCATACGTAAATCTAATAATTCGAAAGTAGTTAAACATAATACTAGAGGCTGTCGATCTCATATGGACCACAATCAAAAAATGACACTAGAAATTGTTGGAAAGCGATTTCTGAAGCTTTTTAAGTGCTTTCCAATCATTATTAAAAATAATAATACCTGGCCTAAATTAACAAGTTTATAAGAGCTAACAGTTCTGCTCCCAACAAGACAACCACGAATAAAAAGCTTGGTCCCTTCCAATGTACAGAAGTAATTTCAATTTCAATTTTTGACTAAGGAAACAAACAGATGCTGACTAAACTTCTTCCAACGACTTCATTATTTCTCTTATATATAGCACAACCATTGTTTGTAAAAGTGACTTGGGAAGATACATAACAGTTCTTCAGATCATTAAAAAAGACACACCTACGTAAAGTGAAGTGCCAATGTGAAAATAATTCAATCCACATTCCAACCATCACATCTTATATAATTCTTATTCCGATCCAGTTCTGTCATTCTTTCAATTTCTTCTTTTGTCAGCTTCATATCAACTACCTTAAAAGGTAAGTAATAACTTATTTCAAAAAAGTATCTAAAATCGCTCATCTAACTACGATGGCTGCTTTCACAATCAAAGTAGAAGCATATATGAACTTTTCGTAGCTTTTAGCTCTATGTGTTTCTTGGTAATCTCTTACAAGCTGTGTAAGAATGTCTTCTGCAAATGTTAGTGTTGCATGAGCTCAAGTTGCACTTAGAGAAAAAAACCGGTTTCGGATATCACAACCGTATGAAGCAATTATGTAGCGCTGAGATATAAAGAAGTTATGTAGCGCTCCTGCGGATGCTATAACACTTTATCTACGAAATTCAAAACCGAAGCATAGGTAAAACAGACCTCATGTCATAGCCTAGACTTCATTTGTCAAGTTGTAAATATTCTAAACAGCAAACATAAACACGAGAAAAGTGGTCTTGTTTTGGAAAACACAAAGCCGACCAATTCAACCGACAATCGTCATGATCAGGGGATCAAAGTACTGCTTCAACTATGCATTCCTTTGCCTAATAACCGATCTAAAATTACGGAAAATCTTGTTCTCTATCCTACAAAAAAAGCTCGATTTATAAAGCTAACCAATCTTCCTTAAATGAAAATATTTAAAAGTTGTACCTTAAAGTTGTCAATCACTCGTTCCGGATTTGACGACTTCGGTATAATACCAATACCAAGACTGAGTGCCCAAGATAATACAACGAGCTGAAATAATTATTTTTAATGCGAAATTACTCAAAAAGCCTAAGACCTCTCTAAAAAATTTTCAAAAAAGTTTGTTACGGGTACTTAAGGCATCAACCTGAGGAGTTGAATTATGTGCTTTTGCTGTTTCAACAACTGTGGGATCAGACATGAGATCGGGATGATTTCTAGCCAATGACGAATAAGCCTGAAAAATAGAAAATTTATTGCCAAAAACAAGTAAAACTAAAAGAACGGTCAACAAAAAAATTCATACTAGTTGTCTTAAAAAGTCATCTCTTTTTTTAAAGAGAAGACTGGCTTTGAAATTAGAAAATTCATTGCTAAACTAACCTGGAAAAATATCCCTTCGTTCTTGCAATAATCTCTCAACTCATTGCGAGTGAAATGAGGGTGAAATTCGACTTGGTTTACGGAAGGCATCATTTGGCCGAAATTTTGAATCTCTTTAATATGCTTAACTTCGTAGTTTGAAACACCTATCGATCGTATTTTGTGCTCATCTAAAAATTTACCATTAACCATTTAAAGAAAGGAGAGAAAATGGCATGTTCGAAAATGTACTTTTCGTAAATGAAATAAAAAAAAAATCTTATCATACTGCATTGAAATCTGGATTTCAGTAACAATCGCATTTACTCTTGTCTCAACTCTCAACTCACTATATTGAAATGATTACCTTTTAATTTCTCAAGTTCCAAGTAAGCATCCTTACGATTTTCTGGATTTCGTGGGTCATTATTTTTACTTGCGTCAGCTTTCGGATAATGAATAAGGACTAAATCGAGATACCTAAATAACATTTTTATAGGAACAAAGTATACATAACGCATGTAAGTGTCAAAACATGGCATCATTTTTATTCCGACGATGCCAAAATTAATTTGTAAGAATTTCGCACAATTTTTTTTCTCTCTGCGTTAAACAGCTCTGTAACAACTGTGACGGTGGAAAACTTTCTAAAAAATTACTCTGTTCGAAGATTCTTTAGCGATTCATCTACCATTTTTCTTGTGTACTCAACATTATTTGTTTCGGCTAGGAAGAATTTTGTAGTGATGAAAACTTCTTCTCTCTTCAAGTTGTACTTTGGAAGCAGTTCCTGAAATGACGCAATTTTTGAGTAGAAATTTTAAGAAGCTGTACAGTAGGAAGCTATATTCAGACTAGTATTTGGCATGCCTTCTTATTCTGAATCAAAAAGATAATACGGAACAAAAAAAAAAAGTAATTCATTCAAGTTTAGCATCGTAAACAGTGCTTTTGTTCACTTCGACTGCTACTGCTTGAAGCATCAAAAAAATTTCCTGATTATTATAGACCAAAACGAACATAAATGTGAATGCGAAGTAAATTACAAATAAGTATGGAAAGAAAAAAACGCTACTTGGAGAGCAATGCCCAACTCTGGTTCATTTACGTAATATTTGGCTGTATCGAACAACCGATAGCCAGCTTTCAAAGCAGCATCGACGGCCTTAGTGACCGCATCCTGGCCAACGATTTTGTAGGTGCCAAGACCAATCATAGGTATTGAGAAGCCAGTATTCAGTTTGGCGGTACCACCAATACAATTTGTAAAAGTCATCACGCTGATAATATGTACCCTTGGTCGGTTTTTTTCGTTCTTTCCCTGCACTATTTATGAATTTTAACTAGCAAAAAATACCAAAATTATCTGAATATTCCGCAAATGGAAACTGTATAAAGCCGACCACAATGAGAAAAGCGAACATACCAGTTTTTTAAGTGAAACCGCTAGAAATACTTTTAAAATTACTGAAAATTTCGAATTTCGTAAAACTCAAGTAATATGAACAAATTCCATGGAAAACTGATGCAATAAGAAGACAATGTCACCACCCCACTGTCATCAGATTTAGTTTAGCGAAAAGGGGCAGTAACACCGAAGAAATGGACCCGCGACACTGTCAAACCATCTCTCACTAGCCACCAATGAGTTGCACAATGGGGCGGTTCGGACGAGCTTTGGTGCAAACTTCGACATGGACTTGCACGTGTTTTGAAATTCATGGGAATTGACAGGTTTGGGTAGGTAAGGTTCCTCTTTATGTGAGACTTCTGTTGTGGTAAGGAGTTGATGTTTAAAAGGAATTTGAAAGAGGGGTTTACAGTTTATGGAATTAGTTACTTTTCATGAAGCTTAAAGCTGTAATTGCTTTCTTTGATATGGATTGAAAATACGGGTATGTTCTCGTCTCGACACCAAATTTTCTACTCAAGATTAGGCAGTATTTGTCACAATGTTCTGTCGATCAAAAATTCTTGCACCACTATTCTCTTGCTAAGATCTCTCCAGAATACCGATTCCTTATTACTTGTCCACTTAATTTTTTGCATAGGATTTGCCTGTTTCATTTCTCGCGCAGTCTTTCATTTCGCAAGTTTGGATACAGAGAGGGTTATGTTGGTGTGGTGAATTCAGCAGAATCAGTTTTCATTTCACGCTACTAGTTGATTTCTTTTATTATTTATTCTTCAAATCCAGTTACAAATTTAGTTCGCATTTTATGGATTTGTAAAATATTTTCTGCTCGCTTTTTCATAAGTAGCATATGGGAAGAGAACTTTTGTAGCACAAAACATTTGTGTTAATTTCAATTACTGCTCTGGTGAACTAAACTATATCTTAACTGCTTTCCACGTCGTAACAAACATATGAAATTTCTTTCGTAATACATGGGCTGTTGACATGGGTTATTCGGCAGTAGACTGTATTATTTTTCAGTTGTGTGTTTATCAAGATGGATATCGACGGCGATGTAAATGGCTCATTATCGCAGGCACTTTCATGTATGGCAACTAACGATCGTGAAGTGCTCATAAAACAGTTCCAACAAGTTCTTGGCGACAGTCACACTCTCTCAGCAGAAGCATGCGCTTTTTTCCTTGATATGAATAGCTGGTAAGCAGGACTGGTCTTTTTCAGGTCACACTTTCAGCATTGGCAAGAAATTTATCGCATAGTAAAAATCTAAATTGTATTAAACAATATTTTTCCTCTTTAAAAATAACGCACAACTTCTGCTTGCAAATGCTACAACTTGTTCTGGACGTTAACCAATTCAGGAATTTGCAAGCTGCTCTAGGAGCTTATTATGATTACGGTAGTGGAAATGGTACTGGTTCACCACCTCCTGAGTATGTAACGCAGCTGCCTTCGATGCAATTCGTGCAAGATGTCACAATAGGCGAGGTGTGTTTGATCAATCTGTGGTTCTTTGCCTTTCTCATTAATCTCACATTTATTTTTTCTTACGTTTGCGTTCTGTCACGTAAAGTTTACCTTTCCTAAGTCGATTTTCAGGGTGAAAGCGTTCCCCCTTCTACACGTTTTATAAAAACTTGGCGAGTGCGCAATTCCGGAAGTGAATGGTGGCCTAATGGCTGTTTTTTGTGCTATATGGAAGGTTAGAATTCTGCTGGATTTCATGGTAAATGTAAGGAATCCTTACTTGATTGCATAAGAAAGGGTCTAAATTGTCGTTATTTTCATTCTAGGAAAATGTAAGAATAATTGCTTGTTGCAGGTGACAAGTTGTCGGATACCACCAGATCCTGGATTCAACCGTTGGCTCCAGGAAAGGAGGTTAACGTCAGTATTGAAATGGTTAGCCCTATGGAGAGGGGAATTTATCAAAGCAGGTGGCAACTGAATACTAATTCCGGAATTCCATTTGGCGGTAAACATTTCATCACAGCTTACAATTGTTGAATAATTCCCAAGTTGAAAACGTTTTGATGTCTTTGGAATCATCTTAGCGATCTTTTACTTAATATTGGCTACTTTAGAGTCCATTTGGTGTATCATAACTGTCGATGATATGGGAATTTTGGGCATCACTCAGCAGCTGGCTTCTGCTCCACTGGGCTCATCTGTTTCTGCACGAAGTCAGAGTATGAATCCCTTTGGTGGAGCTCTTCCATTTAACTGCGCCCCGCAGGTTAGTTTACTATCGTCTGAATGCATATTTCAGCAGTACAGTGTGTGAGATAATCGAACTAAACAGTTATATGCTTGGTAAACCGATTATAAATTTTTTTACTTACATAGCTTTAAAGAAGTATAGAGAAGGGATAGGAGATTGATGTAAATAAGATATGTATAAGTTTATACATAAGGTAATAAAATTTTGATAACTATTAAGTTCTATATTTCAATAAAATAAATGGCAGCCATTGCAGATGAAAATAGTTGAATTTAGATTTCCAGGCGTTATCACTGTTGACGTTAATCATCTGGCTTATAACCAATATGAAATTTATTACAAAGAAATCATAAGGCCATTTTTATTCCAATACCAGTGAAACTGAATTCCTCGTTTTCTTTTTCCGACAAAAAAAAATTTCCAGAATTCCACAGAACAGCCAGAACGCATTGAAAGTAGCATGGACGAAAGCTGTGATATGGCTCATGACCAGGATGGAAACTCATCGCTATACAATGCCGTTGTTAGTCGACTTCCACGGGTATCATTTCTTTTTTTATAGATTCTAAACGGATTAAAGTTCACGCTAATTGCCACTTCTTTGCATCTTCTGGTTATATATTTGGTGTCAGTAGTTATATCATTTCCTCGTTAATTTTAGGTTTGGTCAGTTAACAATTGTCAATTTCCGAATACTATAAGTGAGCCTATTGATATATCTCATATTGAGGAAGCTCCAGACGTGCCTCCCTGTACACCATGTACACCTCCACAGTGAATTATACTGCTCACAGCATATATTACTTATCTGTTTTATTTCTCAAGTATCATCCACTGGAACTACGATAAAATTCCCGGCGTTTGGTGACAGCATATGCAAGATTCTTTCGTGAGTATGTTTGTTTTGTGTGTTGTTTTATCAAGTGTTCCACTTATCATGTACAGAATATTTGAGTGAGGAATTGTTCTCGAAAGCTGTCATTCCTTTTGTTTTTTAGTAACGTGTTCTTGATTATAAGAGAAAGATTGCCTACACTGTACTCGCATATCTTGCTTTTATAGTTAAGTTCATGCTATAATGTCGTGTTCTTTTTTCTGAGCGTATTTATTCATTGCGTCCAAAGAAGTACTGGTAGAAAGAAGCATATGTAGTACAAAATGTTTCGTTTGATATTGCGGTTAGCCGTCCACTATAGTTGGGATATATCTGTACTTAACCGTTTTATTGGTTGTCTTTCATGTCTGCGTGGCATTTATCTTTCGATTACTGGATTTTAGCTCTACATCCAAACGTTTTATACCTCATTTTCGAGCGAATCGTGCACTGGGAGAGGTATTTAAAGCTGGATTCATGTATTGTCTAGGAAGATTATTATACTGATTGTTTTTGAAAGATCACGTGTTTAAATAGAAGATTATATACGCAGTTTGAAAAGACTATGAATTGGGAAAGAATCGCAACAGACAAACTAAACTCGATACTGCTGTATGAAATGATGGTGATCAAAACTGACAATGAAGGTAGTGGGTAGAAATGGGTAGGAGAAAAAACGAGTAAGAAAAAATTGATTGAGTCTCTTAAGCCATATTGATTATAGTTTCACAGAACTCAAAGGACGAGCAAATTTTTGCTTGGGAAGTTAAAAGACTAAGTAAAAGTCGGAAAATAAAGTCTCTTGTAAAATTAGAAATATTAGAGAAATCGATATGCATGGCAGTTGTAATATTGTGGTCTGCACATATTACATGAAGTTTTGGACGTCTTGAATTTTTTCGTGGATCTACGAGTCGAAAATCAATCCGGAGTTAGTGTTTTTTTTGTTGAATTTAATTTCGTTTATGCATGACCGAGGCGCTGTTTTACATCAAATTTTTCAGTCACATATACAACGACATTCTTCACTAAATTGATGCATCTACTACAGCTAGCATCCAGTTTCGAAAATGAGTCCGGGTCCTTCAATTTTGCTCTCTCATATGCAGTTTACTCCTTCTCCTGATATATTATCAGTCCCTTAGAAGTTTTGTTATTTCTCTTTGCAACATTGTTGTAGCGATTTATAACAACATCCTTTCTGATGTATAAATTCTGCTAGTTTCATATTGTTTGTTATAGCGAATATCTGTAGGTCGCTGCGACTGGACTGTGCCAAAGTCTTGATTTAGTGCAGTTACTGTTGTGCTGGAATATGTCTTCATTTCAGAGTGAATCGTTCTAATTACACCAGTAACTCGTCTGAATTGTTTATCACTAATTTGGTATTCCAGTGTGTAATCGAATAAGATAATGTTGTTGGATTTTTTGTATAATATACAGAAACATATTGTGATTCGTTAAGCACATTTCAGGTTTGATAAGTGTCTGGTTTCTTCAAATTAGTTTTACCCATGGTTGAGGAGACTAAATGTACAGAACAGTAAGTGATTAACAATGATAATACTACTAATACTAAAATGCCAGTGGTAATCAACATTGACGATGCGTAAGAGATGCCAGCTTGTCCGAATGGTCAGGGTCAATTTCGCTTTCTTGTTACGATATATTCTCTAGTGTTTTGTTAAAAGTGAATGTTTCGATATTTATCCTGAGGAACGAAGTGCTTTTGAGCGGCTGTTTAGCTATCTGAATAACATCGACCGTGCTGGGTAGAATTTTGTAGACATGTTTAACAGTATGAGCCGGTCATTTATACTATATTTTGATAGAATGATTGGGAATGACTTACTATGGACTGGTAGTCTTGCGCAAAATCTGCTTTTTAAATTGGCATTTCTCTAAAACTAACACCCATTACAGACAGCCTCCTGTGATTATACTTATTTGCTCCAGACTGTCGTCCTGCATATACGCATACCAGAAGTCTGTTTCCAAAATCGTACTTGTCCTTCCGCATGTTCTTACTGAGCAGTGTTTTCACTTTTGAATATTGAATGGCCGGAATGCATGAGTTTTCAGGAAATAGAGTTAACGTCACTTATTTATTTTTCCAATTACAGTTTTACTGTCAGAAGAAATGAGATCTAGGTCATTATTGTAGTAGATTGGTTTACAGAAAAGGGTAGGTAATGTATGTTCGGTTTGTTCGTGCTCGTCGTGGTTTTCGGCGTTATTGGTCTCGTCGTCGTCGCTTCCCTGCACCTAGGAGGGACGTTTCGCACGTTACGTCGTGCTTTGATTTACAGTCGGGAGCAGGAAGACACAGTTTGTTGGCGGAGCGATTCGGTATACCGGCAAACTGTCCGGTAAAGATATATGCTGCGGTGGTTTATATTGCTACGGATCAAAATTGTGTACCTGGTGTGGTGCGTGTGCAGGTTGGTGGTGATGGTGATAAAGGAGATGTGTCAATATCTCGTTTGACGTGTATTACTGCTGGTTATGTGCGGCGTTTTTGGATTCGTATGCCGTATGGGTCTGATTATCATGTTTATGCTCCTAATTCTCCTGTTGTGTCTGTTGCTCATGGTACTGATTGTGGTCGTGGTGGTGATAAATTGTAAGTTTCTGCAACTTTGTATTGGTTGCGTCAACCAGATATTATAAGTTAATTTTGTATTGTATTTTTGTAATGTGTAAAGAATTGATTAATAAATTCTTTATTAAATGAAGTGTTGAAGTTACATGGTATAAAGAACGATAAAGGATAAACATCAATAAATAAGGGTAACAGTTGATATATGATGTTGTATAGATGGATATATGTATAGCCTTGTGTTTTCGCTCCAGAACGTGAGTCCTATCCAGTTTGTTGTAGAAAGTTTACGAGCTCCGCTCGTAAACTTTCGGCGGTTGTTGTCGGTATTATTCTGACGTTAATTGATAATTGAATTTATAGCCGAATTCTTGTTCCTCGTAGTTTTTGCGCCAAGTTCAGGTTAATGTTACTCTTCTGTTGAATGCTTCCATGTCATATTTGTCGACAGTCTGGCGCTTCCACCACTGCTCTGGTATTTTGTTGCTGGTTATCACTATAGCTTTGCTGGTAAATTTTAAGAAGCCTCCTTTGATTTGTATCATGTGAGGCTTTGAGTCTGCCAAGTTGAATAGTTCGGCGGGTGATAACCAGCCATAGAAGTCATCGAGTATGACGAGGTCTTGGTTGTCGTAACCATCCCACCACTTTTCTGTATTAGCTGTTTTCATATAATATGATTTTGTTAGTTTTGTTGCAAATGTTGTTTTTCCAATTCCAGGATCTCCTATTATTATGTATAATTCGGTTAAGTGGTTTCGGTCGGGAGTTGTGTATGATTTTAGTTGTTGTATGCGGGGTAGGTATTTCATTACAAATAAGTTGTCCTTTTCTATGAAGTCGTTCATTGATATTTCGTTATTACAATATTTTTTGAGGAGTGTGGATTGTATTTCTGTACTCTTTCTTTTTCTATTTGGTGGTGATGGGCGGTTTCCTATTTCTATTAGTATATGTTCCTTGGAACAGTATTGAAAATTTTGATATGGCGATCCTTTTGCTTTTTCTAGCTGGCTTCCTCTTGGTAATTTTCCTTGAATAGTTGAAAATCTTACCGGAGCATTGAAGTTAAAGTAGCATTGATAGTGAATCCTATTTGTGGTGGGACAGGTTTCCTTACCTATTATTGCGTAATTTATTCCGTTTCCGATTGTGTTTAGTGGATCGGTGGAGAAATGTTCCGTGTCGAATACTGTCGATGTCAGGCTTCTAATTTTTTCCTGAAAAGTAGTATAACTTACAAATGGGACTTAAATTTACCAATATTCTTCTTAACTTCTTATGTTATACCCTTCATTAAGTCTTTCTTTCAAAAACCCGTTTATTTTTACGACAGGAAATATCGAAATAGTGACTGGGATCAAATCATTTCGCAGAATACAGGCTACATCTGGAGGTTAATCTTTCTCTTTCATATTCGATAGTCGAGAACATGATTCTATTAACCAGTAAATGCGGTGTCTCATTTTACACGAATTCGCCATGATGCTCACGAATATCACAATGTACTCTTTAATAAAATTAATATGGGTTGTTTTGATTCATTCAAAAGCTGTAACGTGTTATGTGCATTCTGCGGGCTAGTCAAATGGTTTTAAAAAACACTCTTCTAGGTAATCCGTAATAAAATTAATATAACTAAATTATTGAGCATTTAAAATGCATTCCACTGAAACCAAATTCATATTTTGGTGAGGAGAAATTAGAGCTATTATGGTGAGGAGCTTCACCTGTAGCTGCTACATTCGACAATATGATTCGCTGTTGATAAAAAAGCCGAACTCCTTATATTAGAATTGCTTGTACATAAATGTCTCATCTAGTTAGCTTTTTAATTACATGAATGCCACAGTAATTCGCGAACTCCAATGAATGGTGGAGTTTTTGGAACATTACCGTTCAGGTTCTCGGGTTCAGTGAAAAGAATCAATATTTTCAGCCCGAGAGCCAGTGAAGTGATTTTCCTCACTCGCTTTTCCTATCAAATGCTAGTGTTTTATCAGCTTTTGTCATTTACAAAATATTAAAGTCCCTCTCTTCACGTACACTAATTCCTTACAACGTCATATGGAATGAAACTTTCGTTGAAAATTCTAAAAAACTTCAACATTCACACCACGTGTTTTCTTCATCTTCGCCTGAAAAAAGTGCTCAAAGATAGTTAAAAATATCGTAGCACCATCTGTCTGCGTATGATCGTCATTTATTGGTCCTACTCTAGCAGAAATAATGATGGAGACAATCGGTAGAAAAATTATTCGATGATGACGACATATTTGTTCAGATTAAGATAATAACTAATGAAATATTGCACATGTATGATTCAGCAGGAAATAAACTGTACTGGAATAGTTAAGATGATTTATACGATGGTGAAATAATCATCAATTAACGACCGTGAAAAATAAGCGGTGAAATGTGAACTGTGTGGTAACAAGTTATATAAAAATGACGTCGCTAATGGGAAGAGTACGGCATACGCTTGTAATGGGATGTACTGCCAGGGTGTATTTATCACCAGCGTACTTGGACGGTACGTGAATCCAACTTTCTCTGAAGTCCTTTTTTTTTTGTACATACAAAGTGAAATTAGCTATTCCAAAATGATATGGGAGAGGCAAAAATTAAATAAAGTCAAAGCTTAGTCAGTTATACGCTTGGAGGTTCCTGCATTACAGCCAAGATGTACAAGACAGTGAAATTTCTAATCAGCGGGTAGATCAAACAAAATGATTCAGAAATGGGTACCTACAACGGAATTCGGCATATAGCCGCACTATCAGAAGATACGCTCTATTGGATAATCACATAGACTAATGTTTTTTGTTGAATAGCACGGAACCGCTGTGCAGGAGTATTTTATTTAGGTAAATACTCTTCACGAACAGTACTCATAAGGTACCAAATTCTAGGAGCTCATTTCTAAATATTCATTCAAATTCGCAAGAACTCCATAAAGAAATGTGATATAGGCATTTCATATTCGATCTGATCAACATTTTCTTAATGCCCGTGAATTTCGATTATTCTTAAATTTCAAGATACATAAGTGATTCACCATATCCTTACTGATCATTATTATTCCGGCTAATTTGTCAATGTCCGCTTTTGACAATAACTTGAAGGTTCGGTTCGCATGTACCTCAGGAATGTTATATATATTGCAAGAAGCAATCTCAAACTGAAGATCTGTTTGAAAGGAATTGAAAGTGAAGTTAGGGATATCAATTTGGATATGGTAAGTGATAAGGTTACTGAAGACCGATTACCACCCACTTCCCTCCCGATACGCCTCGGTGAACCCCAATCAATGTATCGGATAGGAAAGGAAATGTTGCATGCAACAAATTTAGCACGCTCGCATTCATAGTTGTCTGTTTTGGTGGAGGTTCATTCTGCTTTGGTTTTATTCGTTTTGCTCTGAAATCGATGATTTCTTAGATTCCACCTTATGGTTTATATATTTATCTCGAAATATTGGGATTGAAATGGTACCATGGTTGTAGCATCTCTTCATGAAGATGATAAATTCAATCAATAACATTGATGAGGCAGTTTACTCTTGTCAAATGATCACACCATCATTTATTTGTACTTTTAGACTTCCTCGATATATTCCCTGAAAGCATATATTTTCATTTATTTTTGTCCTTTTGTTTATGTACTATTAATTTTTTCATTATTCTCGTTGTATCTTGATAGACCATAATATAGGAATTGGAGAGAGTAAAGGCCTGTGTATTTAGGTCCATTGTCTTTCTTTCACCTGACTTTATCTTGACCATAGTTTTGCTCATCAGCTTTCCATAACTTTAAGATTCTGTACACATTCTTGACAAGTTATGCAACTAGGCTGTGTAAAAAATACGGTACAAAGAAATATTCAGTTAGTAACTAGTTGCATTTCATTTCAGGGCATGAGGTATCTCTACTGATTGGCCCAATGTTTTACGTTTTCTACGTGAACGAGGGTTCTCTGCAGGCTTTAGAAGTATCTGTTGCACTTGGTTCGGTTCATAAACTACAATGTGTTATAGAAGAAATAACTCGGGTGCCTGTTGCAGAACAAGTTCGTTTTTGTTAGTTCTTGAATTTACGATTTTTTAGACAACTATTGGAACACAAGTTTGCGAAGTTCAATTAATGCCAATAATAAGGAATACTCTAATTCAACCTTTACTTTTTCCGGATAGCTATAGCGCTATTCCGAACAGCACGAAATGATCGAAATGACTCAGGTTTGCAGGCTTTGCTTGTTTCCGGAGGCGAAGGGTTACAGTCGGAGAAACAGGTGTCACATTATCAAGGAGCTGGTACGGAGTCAAATCCACTGTTCTTATTTCGTAAATTATACAAAGAAGATAGTCAGTATACAGAGCTGACGAATAGTGATGAATTGTGCACATTATGCGCGGGTATGCTATATACGTATATATACATATAAATAAATATATAAATGATAGGCAAAGCTCCCAGTTATAACCTCAGGAAACTCCTTCATCAGAAATCTCCTTCAGGGATTATCTTCTGATTAGATTGTTTTTTCTTCTTTTTCGAAAATATGTTTCCAGAAATGATGTACAGAGTAAAACTATTTGATCATAACACGTTGACATTAGTAAACTAAAGAAGTGTTGTATACGGTTTAGGATTTAGCGAATACTAGTTTTGTAAAGGCTATACTCTTACAGTACGTAATTTTGCTAAATTCGAATACTTTTTTTTCTAAAAAAACTGTTATTCCATATTAAAAGACTATTTGCAGGTTTGTACGATGAGCTGCGTGTTCTTGATAGCTCAACAATATCAAGGCCATTGATTACGCGCTACTGTGATGCTGGGCGTCTAGGATTAAAAGTTGCTGAAAGAAGCTTACAGCTTTGTGCTCGTTTAGTTCAAGATCATCAACTTTTGCATCAAGTAAATTTGTCATTTTCATTATCATTTCTCTCTTCATTTTATGTTATTACATATCAGTCCTTCTGTTATAGATACTAAATATTTCGTTTGCAGGGATGGTTAGCGCTAATATCCAATCTTTATGATTCACGAACTCAAATTGAGAAAAAATCCGAGCGTTTTCTCTCTCGCTATGAACGTTTGAAAACAATGAAAATCAAAGCTGAAACCTTGCTGCAAGATTTCGATAACGTGCTTCGTACTTTGCAACAAGTCAGCACTCAGATTTTGTTGTGTAGCATTGTTTTCCTGTGTAAAAGGTACCGTTTCACCTTCCATAGGACAGTGGTTTTTCACGGGATTCTTTCAGATCAAAATTCCCTCAGCTTTATTGTCAAATTCATATAAATTGCAAGGATCATCGAAAGCCACTGAAGAATGCACGCTGTACGAATATATTGCTCGTGCCGACCCACAAAATTCGTTGGAAGAAATGTCGGAGCAAGTTAATATGCTCTTGTCTAAGGTGCGGTTTCAACCATCATCTTTTTTAGATCTTTACGCCAAGGTTCTCAACATTTTTAACTTACATGAAATAACGTGAAATAGTGTATGCGTTCTCATGCTTTTGTTTAGTTATAATTTCATAAAAAGTAGGTGTACGCTTTTGTATCCTACCATCAAAAATGTATATGCTTCGGACTGACGATCCCATCATTAAGTGTGGCTCACATTGATCAGTGATTATGTTGGATACTCGTGTAGAAATATTACAAGTCAATATGCTCAAACGTTGTTCAATTTTTAAAATACTTTGGCTTCCTACCATTATAGTACGAAAAGTATTAAGTAAATTGTTGACATCGTTTTCTATAAAATAATCAAACACGCTTCTAATTGCAGACGAGCGATACCGAATATAAACAGGTGGTATCTAATATGAGATATGTCAGTGAGAAAGTCAATAATCCTGAAATGCGCAATATTCGTGGTATAAATACTCGTCTTACACAGTTAGACGCAATGTTCCACAGTAAAGAACGTTAGTTCCATCATGTTTTCATTTTTTAAAAGTTTGGTTCTTGCAGTCATCCCTTGTTTCGATAAAGGAGACCTATACTCACACAAGATTTCATGACATTAGACTTAGAATTCTAAAATAACAGAATTATTCGCCTACCTCATTAACACAACTTTCCAGAAGAAACGAAATTGCTGAAGGATTTATGTTTTGCTGTGTCACAACCGGTTGTTGATTCGCAGTCTACCAGAGTAAAGTTTTGCTTTTTATTTATTGTCATCTTTTCAAGGAGTATAGAATACAATTACGTTTCTATTGACTACAAGAAGTAAGCTCTTTATTTTATAGGATGTTGTGTTAAATCAGCGGGAAAAAATGTTGGAAGTCAAAAAGCTAATTGAACAGATGCAGAAAATGGGAAAAGCTTTTCAGCAATCCAAGATCGAGTTGCTAAACAATATTAGAACAAGACTTCGGGGATGGATATTGCAGGTTATTTTTGCGATCAAATAGTTGGTGTCGAAAAAAAAAAAACGATTTTGCACTACTCTTTATGTCGCATGCTACAAGTTGTCAAGATATTGAAATCTTAAATGGATTGGAAATTTTCGGTTTACTGAGCGTAATTATACCCTGAAAAATGAAAAAATGATTTTTTTTTTTCAGGTCTATGATAGATTACATACCACGAACAATCAAATAATTTTATTTGAAGAAAAATATATTGCTTTACGGAACCGACTGGACATCATTCGGCAAGTGAAGGAGAGTCCAATAATGTTTGCTACGGCACTTACCGAATGTCTTCGTCGAAGTGTACTGCAGCCAGTTCGTAACCTGAATTTTTTAATTTCATTACTGCAGCATTATGGTTTAAATATGCTAATTTATCATTTTTTTTGCAGGAATTTGAGTCGTGGTTTACTTCATTTATGGAAAAAAGTGTTGCTTTGGTTACGGAAGAAACATCTGTACGCGAAGTATTCAAGCAAAAATTAGGACGACACTTTTTAAAACAGTTATTCCCGGGCATGTTTGATAATTTTCCAAACTTTGCTCCCAGTGGCTTGGCACATTTTGACAAAAACTTGCCTCCTGTAGCTCCAGCGGATCTGAGGACTTTAAGACAGGTATGCTGGAATTTTTTTCGAATGATTACGCATGGTTTCGTCATTTTTAGTTCTCATTTAAGCTATTATCATTTCAGCTAAGTTGGTATCAATGAATTTGTTGTTTAGGCCGTTCCGTGTTTAGCAAATTTGCTAAGAGTGACAGATCCCTTTATTTATCAGCGACTTTCTGTCAGAGATCCACGACTTGCATCTGGTTCACAAATGACTCCTCCAGTTTTAAAAAGAGAAGAATCATTCTACACGGCCGATGCTACAATTAACGTTGCAAATTTGAACAAAAATTTCCCATCTACACATTGGTTGAGGTAATTACTTCATTCATTTAGTAACAAAAGATTATTTAAAATATTCTTGGATTGAAGTTTATATTCTTTGAACACCACTGACGGGAAATTTTAACTAGAGCAAATCCATTCCCTGCATTTCCTGGTTGGTGCTTATACTAAGCACTTAAAAATGCAGCCCTTATTTATCTTTTTTGTCTTCCCCATTAATTGTGACTATCTACCACAATTTTCAGCGGTGACGAAAATTTGGATGCTTTACCTTCAAACGCAACAATGTTAGCTAAATCACCACCATCACGATTTGGCTCTACGTTGAGTTTGGACATGGTGGAAGAATCTCCTGCAAAGCCACTTAACTCACTTGCATCCCTATTTGATGCCTCACATAATGAGGTATTGCTTTTAAAATTCATAAAAATATTGTATATCATGTCAAAAATTCAACCGAAAAGTGATTTAAAATTGTGCAGCGGAGCGATTATAATTGCAGCAAAATTTTATTCAAGATTATTTTCTTGCACACTACCTTTAATTATTAGAGCGCTTTTTGAGTCGTGTCGTTAAGTCTCTTTTTCAATTTTTTTTTGCTAAAAATGTTGTATTGGACTAAGTCAGATGAATGAAAAAAAATGGTCAAACTGAAACAGAGGTTCGCACAAATATATTATTCATGGGTTTGAATTCTCTGTAATGTTACGGTTTACTTATTAATTTTAGCCAAAAGAGAAATCTGTGGTAAATCGACTAGTGATAGGTCAGTGGTTATCATACGGCTTTCCACGAGTAAAACAAGAGTAACGATAGTAATGTTATAGGTTCGAAACAGGATGATGATTTGTTTTTACTACGTTTAACGTATATTTGTTTTTACTAGCATTGTCGTTTAACCTTAACTGGATAATCATTTATATTCAATGACTCATTATTTAAGAATTTTTTTTTCCTTCCTGAAATCATAAAAAAGATTCTGTCATCATATGCTACAACAGCATCTGAAATTGTTGCTAGGCATGAAGCTGCTAAATGTTATATCTCATATGGACTTTTATCGTGTTTGAGGAAGGGGTACGTGTGAAGCTTCCTGGTCTTCAACAGTAATGTAAAAAGTTCATTAATCGTATCCACAGCCAGCTTATGTCGTTTTACAACTTTGAAGTCCTACCGTTCCCCTGCATTCGTTCTGTTAAAATTGGTTATCTTGCAAGATTGATGATTGAAAATTGGGCTACTTGAAAAACATTGTAAAACGTTGCTAGTTTTATCTTTTTTTGCGAATTGAATGAGAAACCTAGTATATTAACAATATAGTTGTTTTTAATTTAAACGTAATTTATTAATAATATAATTATTTCTTGTTTACAAAATTTCAGACTGCTGAAACTGAGGTAGAAATTGAAAGTAAGGCATATACGGGACTGAATGTTACAAAAAGTGAACCGATCGCAATACCTCACAGTGCATCCGTACTTCAGGTCGTTGCGCCATTAGTCGAAGAAGGAAATTCAGTGAAGGTACAATGTTTACATCGTATGAAAACTTCTTTTTCTGCCGAATCTGTGTATAATAAACTGTGATGCTGTGAAACATTTTATTTTTAATTCTTCCTAATGTCATTTATAGGAAATATTTAAGGCATTCCTTAACTAGAATATTTTTATTATAGCCAAAGTCAGACAAATCTAGTCAATTTGGCACACCTGAAGATCATATCAGTTATCAGCAGAGGGTAAACTCATTGTAATACTCTAATATTTTGGCTCACTTTTTTAATTGCTTCAAACTCCAATTATTTTATTTTGTTTTTTAAACATTAGTTCATGTAATGATCAAGCGTGAAATCCTATGCAATCTAAAGAATTTTCATTACAGATTGCTGAGGTGTTTGAAAGATCTCAGTCTGGGAGTCTGCTCTGTTTACAGGATGGGTTGAAGAGACTTTCGCTGGTTAGCTTCCTACGCATTTTTCTGTTTCACATAAGATTGCATAGCATCGTAATAGTCTTCGTCATATTTGTTATTACATGTAATAATTTTAGCAGTTAATGCACTTGAAACAAGAACTGATTCTTGCTGAAAATCAAACTAAAGAATACTCGGACGAGGCATCAAAACGAATAAACAACGCGTATATTAGATATAGGAACACAGTTTCTATCTCTGGTCAACCCAGTAAGCCTATTTGCAAGGACGCCGCCACTGAACCTGAAACAGAGGATAAACTGACAGAGTCGCTCTCAATGGTATTTTACATTTTAAATCGTCAAACTGGCTAAAACATCATCTGTTTTATGAAAATTTTCGACCATGAACATTGAGAACTTTGTCCTTGTCTTTTCGTTTCATTGAGAATTTTTGAGCGAAGTATTGTGTAATTGGTGATATTCATAGTTAATATTATTTTTATACAATGAAGATCCATTCATGCACTTTTTCTAGGGCGATGTTGAGGAATTACCCGGAAAAGATGTTGTTTCCGAACTTCGGCAAGTTATTGAACTTCAGAAGAAGGAAATTTCCCAGCTTCGTGAACAGCAGTTAAGTGCAGAAAATACTGTTGCTAAGTACGCTCTCTTACCGTATATTTATTATAATTTAATCTTCTTCACCTACTGCGAAACTTTTTAAATTTCATTCTATTTTTATCAGCTCCGCATGGTTTCTTATTAATGAAAATGATCCGGATTTTCTGTTTTATTGCATTTTTCTGACGTTTCGTGATGTTATTCTTATGTTGGCTTTGTAGAATGGAAGTCGAAAGAAACGAAATGTATAAAACTTTAGTTGTTGACTACGAGTTGGCACTGGAGCGTAAAGTTTCGTCTCACAGTGAAGAAATAAAGGTTCGTATAATGTTCATTAATGTATGATTAATGAGTAAGTCAACTCAAAGTTTGAGACCAGTAAGTTTTGATGTACATTGCTGACTTATTTGATTCGGAAGAATTTTATTTGTACTTCGTTCTAGAGAAAGAATAAGGAAATTGATTCACTGAAGGCAGCTTTACATAAACTTCGTGAAAGCGTTGTTCACCAGACTGTTGAAAATACTGTTAGCGCGGTTGCCAACGATGAGACCGGAGCTAGTTGCGAAAAGGGAAACAAGGTATACAATGTTCTTAAAATTTGGCATTTCAAGAATGAACAGTAGTCCTGCTTTTACAAGTCGTTTTGTATACGACTGTTCCATTGTCGTTAACTTTAGATGAAAAATTTATTTAAGTTTAAATCATTTAAATGCGGAATAATGATTTTTTGGTAAAACAAATTTTTGGAACGTAGTTGTGCCAAGTTTTGGTATTTTTCCGCTTTTGTACCATTTCATAGGAGTAGTTTAAAATAAAAGACTGAAACAAATCTTTGTAGATTAAGAAAGAGCATTGTTTGAGATGACTTTTGTAGAATCCAGATAGGGGAAAATGTGCTTTGATCTCTGTGTGCGGGGAAAGACATGAAGTTATGATAAGTTTTTGCTAATTTTTTGAACAAAGGATCTGAAATCTTCAGGAAAAATGCACAACTGCTCACGAAAACTCTCTGCTTGGAAGAGTGCCAATCAACACGAAGGAGAGATATTCGGTTGCGTAAGTTTATTCACACTTCCATTTTTCCATTTTTCATTTGGGAATAAAATTCGGTTAATTTTAAGAGGCAGCAAAATTATTTCATTTCAGGTCTGAGTTGATTGATTCTCAAGAGGACGCTGCTGTTAGTTCAGTATCTAACGACCTATCCAGAGGATGTCTCTTGAAATCTTTTACTGTTAGTCATGGTATGGTTTTTTGTTGCTTTTGCTCTAATTGTGTCTTTGAAAATTTGTATATCAAAACCTATGCTGATCATCCCAGTCTGCATGGATGTTAGCTCTATTACAAATAAGATTTTTCTTGTAGGATGAGTTCACGATTATATTTATTAACGAATTGTTTCATCTGTCTGATTACCACGCTTCTGGCTGTTATAGATAGATAACGGTTAGCCCAATTACTTGGCGTGAAACAGTTACGCGAGGATTCCGTGTTTATACCGAATATTTAATGCTGGCTTATTTTTTTATAGCTGTTACTGGTTTTTCATGTTGCCTTATCCTAGAATGATATAATTAGAGAGTTATGAATAGATATTTTCATTATCAATCCCCTTTTTTTAGAAGCTACAAGTATGACGGAATCCTCAGAAGTGAAGGCTGAGGACAGGGATTCGGAAAAAGATGAAAACACAGATGAAGAACTGAGAGCGCAGGTAAGATGCCGATAAGCTTTTAAGTTATATGATCATACCTCACTCCGTTTTGATTCCGTGAATCGGAGTGAAGAAGGCTAAAATTGGAATAATTTTATTTCTTCAAGTCCCATGTTTTTTATGGCTCTTTTCCGACTGACGATATCTTTTCAGGCAGATTCGGATGAGGATATTGCACCAGTTACGGTTAGACCGGCTACTGCGCAAACAACTATATCATTGCGAGAGATGCGAACAATGATTACAGTGCAGGACATTCACGAACACTGTGCTGTCTTGATTGTTTGGAGTGAGCCGCATAACGCCTATATATTGTTCAGGCTAGTTTTCTTTCATGAATTTTATCACATCTTCTTTGTAACATTTTTATAAAGAAAAACAAGCCCACTATTTACTATAAAATGGTCATTACATGAAACTTTGTCTGCTGGTGTTTGTTGCCTGCTTTCCTAGATCTTCTTAAAAAGTAGTACAGTAATGAACACTGATATGCTTTTGTCCAAAGTAGTATTTAAAAGACATCATTGGGCTATGTTAACGATTAGTCGGACAGTATAACTTTTTTATGTATTTGGAAAAGATGCAAATTTCAAGTTTAAGGCAAGGTTCATTTTTATTTACCGCCATGACGAGAGGGTCTGTGAAATATACTATTCGTCCACGTACGCGGTAAATGACAAGAATTGCTTAAATTTTCTGCGAAATCTTCTCGACCATGTTGGAATTCTATTGTGTAGTTAGGCAGGTAATCTGTCATGGGTTACTTCCCTTAAATTGAGTCCGCCATCTCCACAGCAACAATGTTACACAAGATACGCACTCCAGATCGTGATAACGTCTTCTTTTGACGCATTTATTTCCCTGTCGTTTAATGCACACATTTGGCACTCCATTATTTCTTCGTCGATATCGTGACAGACTTCTTTTTTCACTTTTGTTAGTGATCACATCTTGCTTTTTCACACTTCATATTATAGTTTCTCCTCTTTTTATATCAGTAGCTAGATATGATGTACGTCAAATAGATGTTTTAATACCACTTACCACCTGTAAAAGGCTCAAATTTTTGTCACCCCTATGCTCACTAAACTCGCGATGTATAAACTATGCTGCATTTTCACGGTCTGATTGAAGCCATCATAGTTATAATCATATTTCGGTTTCCTGCTGTTGTCATTACAACACCACAGTGAGTCGTCTTACAGGTCAAACATGAGGCTTTTTAACATATTCACTCATCAGTTATTTGCTGTTGATGAAATGGCTTGATATAATATACTTTGAAGTCGCAAATAGATTATTTACATACATAAAAATTGTTGCTAGATCAAGACATATTTCAGTGTTTCTCCAATATTTCACTTTGTCAAAGAAAGTAGTTTGAAACGCATGGGAGTAAAGTGGGATCGACAGTCAGCGGCTGTCGCTGCCGTTGGTCAGCGTCCTAACTGGTTAATGGCAGTAACTACTCGCTTAGAATTATGCAAAATTCGTAAAACGGATAATCGGTTAGTGCACGTTATTTCTTCATTGTCCTAAGAGGAATAACTGTCCAGAATTAATTTCACTTCAGTTAATTAATTTCACTTCTTCAGTTACAATTTGAAAGTTGGGACGAAGTTTTATCGGGTGGAGGTAGAACCATTGCAAATAGATACATCGAGTATTCGACGTCATGCTGATGAATAGTGGAAATTTTTGTTTTTATTGTTATTATACGAATAGGAAACCTGCGGGTAAAATTTATTGTTTTTTTGAAAACTCAGTTTTTGTTGTTAAACATTCTCCGTCTGGTTTACATTTTGGCTATCGTATTAGAGATTGCGGCATTCTCTTTGGGTGTTGCTATTGTTTTTTCCTTTTTTTCTTTTTTTTCCCCAATGACTAATGTTGTAAAAGTATTTGATAGCCAGTAATTACTGTAGTACCCTTGTTAAAAATGTTCCCATATGTTGCTTTTAATGAAATGACTTCACTGCGTTCAAAATTTTCATTTCTGAAATTATGTCAGTGCGTATGATAATATATAAAATAGTTGCTCCATCTTATAATCCATTTTATGTATCTATCAGCGGATAACTCATGATCAGCGTTTGAAAAATGGCTGCATATTTCATGGGTGTTTTGGAATGAGCAAGCAGGTAAGGATATACAAATCTCGATTTATCATGTATATGTTCTTCAGATGCTCAATTTACATCATATTTCAATGTTTTTTTTTTTTTTCATATTCTTCCTCAAATTATAATTTTTACGTGTATAATTTTCAAGATTTTTAAATATAATATCTATGAAAAAGTAGTGTGAGTTGCACTTTTGGGGATGTATCCCACAATACTGGACATCTCAGATTTGAAGGTTCTGTTAAGATTCTACAGTACTGAACTTTGTCTGGATTGACTGGAGTTTATAGTTCAGTCTAACTACTTCCTGAACGAACACATTAGTCGAGTCTTACATTAAACATCTATGCAGAAAGGCATCAGGAACGTTAAGAACCAAGTCTAGGTCGGAAATCGAGCATATTAAGAATGAAGTTCGTAGCATTCGAAACGGTTATTACCAGTATAGTATGTTTTACAATTTGCAATAAGTGGAAATTTTTTACAATGCAAGTCATGTCATTATATTGAACTTGTAATCGACATAATTTCAGATATCTGCATACAAAACAATGGATGAAGTAGTTTGTTTGACTAGGTAGCTTTAGAACCGTTGGGTCCTTTTAGTTTTTGAGGCTGTCAAATTCGCTATCAGGAAAGATCAAGGTTCAATACACAGGAACTTTATTGACAAATACAGCAGGAAGTTTGACTCTCACTGTACCCAGTTTAGTTTTACTGTTGAAATCCTCAAGCTTTCCATTCGATCTACTTCTTGCAATATAGGTCTAAATTCTGTCATCCTCACAGTAATCCGTCAGTTGTCGCTTCTGGCAGAGGAATCGCAACAATTCATTTACTTTATACTTCCCCCTTCTTTCCAGCTACATCTAGCATTGTTATACCAGTTCGGTTTCATCCTTTTTCCCATTTTGATTACTCAAGTTAATGATGTAAATTGTTTAAACAATAGTGGAAGGCTATTTTATCAATTTACAGTATGCACAGAGAATAATAAGTCATCTAAATTATCTGGAAACTTCACCTTGAGTTGTTATATCTGTTAGTCTATTTAATTTGCGTGAATCTTTACGTAACCGATCATATGTTTTCGAAACAGTGATCATCGGAATATACCCTGACACTTCGTTAGCATAAATAAAGATCAATGCACATACAAATAATCTAAATTGTCATTTTTTATGCTGACATTAATAACAATTAATGAAACATTTCACTTTTTCATTACAGCTGGTTTTGAGGCACGTGAAATATACATGGTAAAGAATGTAGAAGTATAAACTTGTTTCTGCACTTCTAGATCCAGGAAGGTATATCCGTAAGTATGACAGTGTCGGTGATTGCATTCATTGAATTTTTAAGAAACCTTTTTGCCAATTTTCTTACTTGGTCTTAATTTAATTGGGAATTTTCTCGCCAGCAAAATCTGACATTTGCGCAGTGTGAAAAGAGTAACATTTGGATGTTGTAATAGCAACTTATTTCTAAAGGTTGATTCAACATACAACAAGTTGTCTTACATTGAGAAGATATTCTAGATTAAAGTCCTAATTTTAACAAACCCTGAACAATATAGCTTGAGGATACATGTAAAGATTTATTTTTATTAGATTTCAATTTAGGAATTTTTATTGAAATTTCCTCGTAAAATACGCAAGAAGGCAACACGGAACTGACGGTTAGCCAGAGCATAAGCGAAAGGATTGCTACTTGAATTAAGATAGCACATGTAATAAGTGAGCGTATACAGTAGTGACGGTATGCAGTGCCGACAAAATCCATATATCGTTGCCTGAAAATCAAATGTTTATGTCCAAACAAATTCCTCAGTTGAAATGTCGAGCCTTTTTTTCTCATCAAACTATTTCATCACAAAAATTTCTGAATAAGTAGAAAACTAACCACAACATAATAGGGTGACCAGAGGATGGCAAAACATCCAAAGATGAAGGTAATTGTCCGGAATGCTTTGTGCGCTCTTCGTTCAGCTTTCGTCTGCTTACGTTTTCGTTGAAATACAGTGAAGGGTGAAAGAAAGTGCAGAATGTTATCTCTTTTAATATTCAAATTTGAAAAAGATAATAATTTGCGTGATGATCTGAAACGTACTTCTTAATGTATTCAGCCTATTACAGGGATAGCAAAGTATCAGTTATCACTATTAATGTGTTAGTGGAATTGTTGTTTCCAATTCCCAACGTTCCTGATGATGCATAGAAAATGGAGTAAAACGGATAAAAGGCTTTCCACTATTTGATTTTTCACTTTTTTTGTATTTCTTTGGTTCCAATAAAAATCAAACATGTAAAGACGATTGGAGTTTTATCTCTTGTCAAAAACTTTAAAACGAATGCAGCTACAAAAGATGTCAACATTATCTATATATCACATTGAAATATATAACCTTCGGCTGCTAAAGGCTGTCAGAAAACTTTGCTTCGAATTATTCCCAAATCTGGAAGTGCTTCCGTGTCGGGTCATAGCTGGGATTTTTAGGCTAGCAGGCCGAGTTGTCGCTTTTGAACTTGAAATTTCCATCGATGACGTGCTGGAAATAGTCTTTCATATCTAGTAACGCTTTTTTTTAGAAGGATTACATTTGTTGAGAGATGCAATAAGAGTTCATCCGGATAAAGAAATTAATCTTAGTTCACTTGTAGGACAGTGCTACTTGCGGGTTTATTTCTTGGGGATGCGGGTACGTATGACAGATAAATTTAAAGTTGCGGGATGATTTATATTTGACAGTTGTTTTAAGCAGTAAAATATCAGGGAAGAATAAATGTCACTGGAATATACCTTCATAGATAATAATTATCCAGTTCATCTAATTTACAATATCATGCGAACTCATTTAATGGACTTACGTCGAAAGTGATGAGGAAGATTTTGAACTAAACAGGTTTCGCGTCACTTGATTCTTGATTCGTGATATCCATTTCATTGAAAATTTTCTCATGACAAACGTTTTTCGTTTTGCATCGGTGGAGGGACGATACAATGCGTGAAGAGCAGTGGAATTCTTCAAGAAAAAAAAAGAAAAAGAAATTATCATTGGCTTATTCAGTACATCATCGATAATGCTACTATATTTTTTAGCAAGAAATGATCCAATATCGTGAAAGCACTCACATACAGTAAGAGTTTGGCTACGTTGTGTTACTGTAAAGTAACACAAAAGTTTTTGAACTCGTCAAGAACTAAAAAAATTCAACTTTGAAGCACAACCTCATTGAACTGTTCGCCGTCGGCATGATCCAATGAAATAGTTGATGTGTGAGCACAAGCATGACGAACACCGGAATCGCTTGCGACTAACGCAGCATTATTAAAAATGATTGTATCAACACTCTCATCATTCATTGCTATACTTAAGTTCGCGACATTTCTAGGTTCATATCTTTCATTATCATCCTATAATTACAATCACTACTGGTATTTTACTATTGATTCGTAGGAGCATTTCAACAAAAGATAACTGATAATTGTCTAGGCAATAATAGACGGATTATAAATATTCAATAAAAATATTTGTAAAGAATGACAAGAACGGATAGAAAAACGACGACACAACTGTACAGTAACATACAATTGATGGAGTATGCTTCACATTCACCTAGGAGAAAAACAGGAAGTGTCATTAGACAATTTGTCGTTTATGTTTATGTATCTCAAATCGTCTTGTTATGTGGTCATTGTATTTAACAGACTTCTTTCCTACACATGTTTTACTATCTCATTGCCATTTTCACCACTTATTCTATCTGCAACAATAAATTATAACCCATAATTACTACTTTATCACACATTCTTCCGTCTCCTTCTTTATCCCATTTCAATCTTTCAAGATTCACCCTTTCGTCATATTCCATTTCCCCTATTTGTTTGATAAGTATTAGTTAGCATTGTAAATTCACTTGAAATTATTTTTTACAAATAAATATTGGAAACTTGGATTTCATTCTAATTCCATGAAATTCGTTTCGTTTTAGATTGCACATTTTTTTGTTCATTAGTTGAGATGCTTGAACAGTCATTCCCCATACTATGGAATAGAACAGAACTTTGTTTTGCAAAAGATATCTGATAAATACTGCAAGTATTCTAAAGAGAAAATATACATTGACGTTTACTTTCTTATCGTAAAATCTGTTCACTACGAAGAATCTTCTCAAAGGAATAGCATTTAGTTACATATACATGAAATAGCGTATATACAACATTTTTTACACACAGAAGATCACAAGCATCGTACATATATGCAAATTGTTTGCATAAAAAACATTTCGAGCTAGTTATCAGTTGGTAATATTGTTCCCCTATTCTATTCTTCATTTTACCATGATTCATTGGGCAACAAAATCGAAAGTTCTTTGATATTCCACTAATACTAGTTTTCGTGTATTCTAAAGGCTTTCTAAAATGCAAAAATCGGAAAATGGATGAGTTCATGGGGAAGACAAGATAGTATTGCAAGTTACGATTATTCCTGAGCTTCTTCGTAATCACTTCTTAATGAGTCAATTATTTTCAATAATTAAATCAATTCATTTTGTCTCGACCAATATCCTGCAACAATGCTGTGAAGTAACTTACCGTAACATTTGTCGTAAACGTACGATAATCAGTGTCCTTTGCAGCATCTTCCGCAATGCGAACATTTTCCTCAGCAATATCATCGTCTGCATTATTTGGCTGAGAAAGCATCAGTTTAAGAGCAACTTATACTAATATTTTGTTACTTCATACTCAAGTCCAATTAATAGTTTTTTTCAAAAGACAAAATTAACATATTCAGCAAAAGTGATATAAAGTTACCTGAGTCCCTAGTTGCTGACTGAATAATAGAGCTAACTGACGTTGGTCCTTGACACCGGCTTTCTTTTCAAGTTTTTTAGTAACTTTGTGAATTCCCTGGAAAGGCAACAAAGTGTTTTAAAGAATGATTCTCAAGAACGACTGCTGACCTCTTATAAATAATAAACAGGTGTCTTATATTCGTATACATGTTGTAGGAGAAGTCTAGAAATTAAAGGAAGAAAAATACAAACTTCAGTGATTTGCGATAAAATGAAATTAAAGGAAAGGAATAAACTTGTTCCATGGACTCAGGGAGAAAACCACTGAATCACTGTCGGTACAATATATGAATCGTTTCAGTAAGCTGATACACAATATTAAAATAGCAGGTATGAATTACTTTGTAAAGAATGAGCATTGCAATCAATGTTGTCCAATAATAAACCACATATAAGCCCATATTAACATATGGATTGGCGAGAAACGGAGCAGCACATTCACCATTGATAAGTCTTTAACGGTGTATACTGTACGAAAGTTAATAGTAACAAATACAGTACTGTGGAAAAGAAAACAATCAAAATGACAAATCCCCGATAATTACATAATTACATTCAAAAAAAGAAGAAAAATTGGAAAAAAAATTGATTAAAAATACCCAGTCGTAGTACTGGATACCAGTGACCAGCCATAAATCATAAAACCAAATATAAGAGCAGGAATAAGCCAAGAACAGATAATTGTTATTTGAGCTTTTGCAGGTGACTGCCACTTGATGTATGATGCAGTATGACAAACGGATAAATAACGGTCAGCTGTTATCAACAACACCGTTAGTATTGATACAAGACAAAGTGTATAGTCAAGGAAAAGCCATGTTTCACATGCTAACCAACCAAGCGGCCAACGGTCACCTGTATAGAATTTAAAATGCACATGCATGAAGTAGCCTCCTCTTTCCTGATCATTTTGCAAAATTTAAAATAGCTAATTTCTACATCTTTCATCTATGTCCCAACCAGAGAATAGATTAAAACGAATTTTTGAAAGGTTGATACCGTGTGCTTTGCGAGATAACAGCAACGTTAGCTGTATTGTCAGCAGGAAAAACATTGCACTGAATGTTTCGGTAGTTATTGTATTCTGGTAATTTTGACAGATTTCAGGAATTAAGAATTAGTGAGAAATCCTGTCACGAAATATACTTACCATTTAAAACATATAAGGTAAATAGTGGATAACCTTCAATACCAATAATTAGGTCCGATACAGCCAATGATACTATGAAACGGTTGCTTATCTGAAAATAATCCCTGACTCAAACACGAATCTCAGCCCATCGCTAAAACTATAAAGAAACAAGCAAAATAGTAAAATAATTACTAAATTCCTTATTAGTATGTTTTCTCGGAGTACTCTCAACACTACTATAAAGCTATAAAACTGAAAGACGCAATTTGCTTTTTAATAATGATGTGACAAAAGGCTGTGGAGAAAATTGCCTATGTATAGTTACCACTTGCTCAATCACAAGAAATAGAAATTTCTATCCATCCTTTCCCAAAAATTTATAAACGAAGATTTAATTGTTTGCCACTCTTCAGAATTCCATTTTAAGTATATTGCTGTTAGACATCAACGAGGGAACTAAAACATATATAATAAACAGCAAAAAACAATTAAGCATGAAGAAAACACTGCCCACCTTTTCCATAAAATCGTTAAAATATAAGGGAATGCGAAGGGGGACAGAGCGTTGCACCGTTTCTGATTGTTGAATTAAGAAAGTAATGAACTATTCATGTATTTAACTGTACAAGATAATGGGCATGAAAATTTTAACTACGAAAGAAATAAAAAAACCGAAGAGATAAATGAAAACCTTCCTTGACAAGAATAGATCAATCAGGATTTGCTGAAGCGTTAATGAGAGGTCAATTAAACTTTTCAGTAAAAATTCTAAGTAAAACTGTGCCCAACGACTCGAGATTATGAAAGTAGTGACATCACATCTATTAAAGATGTTAAGGAAAAGAAGAAAACGCAAACTTTTCTGTAAAATCATAAAGTATCTGTAACACATGCGTGAGGAATTTCAGATTTGTAACTTCTCTTGAATAAGTATATTGTAATTCGTTAACTATGAACATAGTGACTACATATACATTTGCAACAATAAATTCACAGAAAAAAAAATGATATTTTTTCGGTCTGGGTAACAAGCCTATCAATTTTCCAGATTCCTACTTTTTGGATAAACTAAAAAATTTGTTGGCAGTGATTTGAAGAGTGAAAGAAAAAAAAGAACTCGTGATTTTTCTATATCGGAACTAGGCAATGATCAGTAATGTCAAGCAGCATTTAGATGTTAAGGCTCATTTTACATTTGAATACTCTGTAGTTTAATATATATTTCTCATGTCTCCATATAATGCAAGGATGCTCAACAAATTTGTTGCTACCTGTAACTATCCTCAAGAATAATTTTCAAATCACCGATATTTCACTCCCAAAGCATTTTGATTCTCAATGAGTGATATGATTCACGATAGGAGAATGCTTGCAAAATGAAATTAAAATCGACCTGTTTGCTGATATTTCGTTCAAGTTTATAAGCAGCGATAACCAATGCATTGCCAAAAATTGTTTCCATGCTCAATGCAATCACAATTATCCAAACATTAACCTAAAATTTTCGGACGATAGCCCAAAAGTGTTAATACAACCTCGCATATGTCTTTTAAAACTATTAATTCACGCAATTTCATTATAAACCTCAGTAAGTTTCAATAATTTTAGTCTGAAATCTCACAAAACCACATCAACCATTACATCTACATTACCTACATCGCTTACCGTTGATGATATAATTAACTGATTGAATGAAGTTAGGATGGTTACAAAAACGTAAACTGGGAGATCATTTTAGTTAACAAAAAAGTTAGTCCGTATTAATTTGAAATATTTGGTAATCTTCACAAAAATTAACTCTATTCATTAAGAAATGTTGTGATTTTAATATTCTCGTTCAAAATTGCTTAGCCATTTAACACAGCTTCAGATTATCTTCAGGTTTTTCTGTTAAATGCTAATTAATACCAATCAATCTTTTCTGATAGGCTATCAAGTTGCTGCAGACTTCTTATTTATTTAACACGTACCTGTAAGTTATCCATACATCATTAGGTGATTATTAAAAAAACTTCCAAATGCGCTTCATGCACTTATTTTTTGGGGCAAGCGCGATATGTCAGCAGATGTTCAGTTATTTAAATGTTTTTTTTTTTTTTAAACTTTTAAATGATGTGCTAACTCTTAGACATGAGATCATTTCCTTCCTTAAAAGCTTTATTTCTGAAGTTATATTCTTGAAAGGTGATCAAATAGATAACATTACGTCTATGATTAAACAAGTACGCAACATCCAGCCAGAATATTATTTTTAAAGAAATATAGGAACATACAGCATTTATTTGTTCTTTTTTATAAATTCCCTTACCTGAAGTCCCATTTTTTTTTTCTTTTGGAATAGATGAAAGAGGTTACATAATAAATGTTCTTCACTCTGCATTTTTAACGATTCATTTGCTCGTTTAAAATTACATGTTTTCAATAATCAACTGCAATACCTTCTATTGGAAAAATCTCAAGCAACGTTTTTTCGGTACTGCTTTGCAATACAACAGAGCTTGTAATAAAGTAATTCGGAAATATGTCTTAATGGAAAACCAAAAATATTAATTTAAGAACTCGTAATTGCCAGAACGTCATACTGCGGTGGCCTTATACTAAATATGATCCCATACGCAGATCACAAAAGCTCCCACCAAATCATTTATTTTGATCCACCAGATGATGCCTAAACTAGTGACTTAATTGTGATATAAATGTTAACGAACATTTATGAGAAGAGTAAGGCATAAGGAAGGAAGAGATATATGAAGGAGAGATAATTTTGTTTTTTTGTGATCCGGATAGGTTCAATATTAAAATAGTGCTTTGGGGCACAGTAGTATGTACCTATTTCAGAAATATTGTAATTTAAGATAAAATTAGTAAGAAAATTGAAGCAAACTGAAAAAATTTATACAAACTAAGCCAACGAATAGCAATCAAGGCGCAAAGTATGACATGAGGAAATAATGTAGGATAACTCACTGCTTATTCGTCTACCTATATTTTTTTCTTTTTTTTTTCATCTGCTTGCTCTTTCATCTGTCCATTCAGTTATTTATTAATCTATGCGGTCAGTCCACTTTTTTCCGAAAAACAATTGATTCAATAGCCTGATAAAGGCAAAAAATGATAATACAAAGTCAAATTTCAATCCCTATTATCATAGAAATGTAATAGGATATTGAAATTTGACACTATATATGCCATAGGAACTTGAAGAAAGTAAATAAGCACTGCTACTTCTTCCAGCCGATGATCCGAACATGAGGAGATGAATTCAACGGTTCATGAAAGTGTCATGAATTTTTTTCAGATAGTATGCATAGCCTTTTCTAATGTGTTACAATCAATGAGAATCTCTCTGTTGAATAATCTTACATCTTTTGTTTCAATGTTTCCATTTTGGATAATTTGAAATTGAGAAGCAGATAATGTTTAGCAATTCTCTATTTCTTAATGGATGAAAAAATGCAAAATCGCAAATTTATAACTTCGGAAAAGAATATGAAAACCTGCAATAAAATTCCATAGGGTGATTGCCATTGCCATTTGGATTCATTATGAGAAAAGTGTACCGATAAATTGCTGTTGACAAGGACTTCAAGCATTTTTAGAAGCATTCACGATCATTATTATCATCAACAACAACTACATCATCCACAACCGATTAGTAGTTAAAGCTGAAATAAATATGATCAATTGACAAACCTATAAAAGATGTTTAAATAATGTAGCACTGCCTTTTTGTGACAGCTGATAAGGATAAACCTCCCAAATATATATGTGGACTTACGTAGACATAATAAGTTTTGGCAGAAGTGGATGCCTTAGGCAAAGGCACATAATTTTTATACATTCATTCTGGCGAGATTCATATAAAATGATGCTTTTAAATGCACACTTACAAATATTTATATAGTTATGCATTCATATGTGTTTTATGACATTCCTTGAAAATAATTAACATGAATTGGAAAAATATTTATGCTTTTACTTTTATTATATAAGTGTTTGGATTATTCAAGCACTAACCTTTTTGATCATTTCCATCTTTATGGCACAGCTTCGTTTTCAAAACTTCCATAAATTAGACGTGGCAAAAAAATTGAATTGAAAAGATATTGAAACTGTTTGCATCCGAGTTTGTTGGAGCAGTGAAAAACAACATTTCATTTTTCTCGCTCTAGTTTGATTGAAAACCGTAATCATCTACCTGCGAGTAAGTGGTCAAGTCTTTAAAATATGATTGAAAGAAATTGTTAAAACTCTTCTAAGAATGTGCATTGACACGAGATAAAGATGAAAAGCCGAAATAAGATCGTATTAGTGACGCTGAAATTGAAATAAACCGGAACAGTAACATCGAATTAATTATTCTCTCCAAACAAAAACAACTACCAACTACTAAGTGGAATATTCTAAAATAGTTATATCACCGAAATACCACTGAAATATTTTAATCCCATCTCAATTCATGAGTAGTATTGCTTTGAGTACATATTGAGAAAAAAAAAATTAAGGATACTTTCATGATCTTTTTCATATGTGTATTCAAAATAATGAATAGGGCACTCCATTCATGGTGAAGCTGAAAAATATTATTCTCACACAAATGGAATCACTATAATTTGAAATCTCGAAAAATTATAGCAATTAATTATTGCCTTTAATAACAGTACAAAATAACTGACTAATAATACGATCAAGTTTTGGTATTTATCAATACGGAGTAGATTTCTAACCTTCCCTTCCTTTTCTTATGCATTTTCTAAACGTGGTTGATATTCCAAATGATTTACGACAAATTTCAGCTGTTATCATTATTTTATAGCCTAATACTTCCTTGTACTCCCTAGTGCAATGTAAATTATTTCAGAAAAATTTCGACGCATTCTAATTGAACTTATCACTAAAGTTTGTTAACAATGGAAATACCAACACATTCATTTGCAAATTTCTAAATCAAAAATGCATTATAATTTTTGGAAGTAACCGTATAATTCTGCCAGTCACTATTTTTTCTCTCACTTTTACACTTTAACTAATATTCGAAAAAAACAAACAACAAGTTGAAGATACTGACGGAATGGCTTGAAGGAAACAACAATGAATTTCCATTAATTCTTCGAGCCTTTTGCTTCATAATGCACTAAATTTGATTTTGTTCTTTTTTTTTTTCCTTTTTTTTTTTTTGCTTAATACTTGCTTTAAAAATAATATACATCTACCATGATGATAGAATAATGCCTTAAGATTTCTTGACATCAAAGTTGTGACTGAAAAAGGAAAACTTCGAAATGATTTATTATTACATAGCTGGATAAAGAATAAATAGCTCCTTCTCAACGAAAATGGATGCAAAATGCTGAACTGACCATCGATTATTCATCATTCAGTTTCCAATATTCCTAGAAATAGAACTCTTAATTCCTACAAAATGTTCCTTTATCAATGATGAGTTCAGCAATAGTACACTGCTTTTTGATTTAACAACTTTCGTTGACTTTAGATATGAGTGTAACCAACCATAAATGTTTGGTGAGAAGTTAGAGTGTACATTTGTACAAAATGCATTTTAGAATTGGCAGCAGCCTATTTAAATGAGTAAACATAGTTAAAAGAAGTAAAATGAGGGGAAGATATAATGAAGGAATGATATCGACTGAGTTAGAGGTTGTAACAGAAAGCTTATTTATTGTCTCTCAAATTTCTAGGCGTAATTCAAATGTTTTCTGCATTAACGAGGAACACAAG
This sequence comes from Dipetalonema caudispina, assembly GCA_013365325.1. Classification (NCBI taxonomy): domain Eukaryota; kingdom Metazoa; phylum Nematoda; class Chromadorea; order Rhabditida; family Onchocercidae; genus Dipetalonema; species Dipetalonema caudispina. The sequence goes on along the minus strand of JABVXV010000011.1, from coordinate 329,129 downwards.
AGGACAAAATCGCCTCAAAATGTACGGTAATTCAGGCTGTTAAACAAAAAAAAAAAAAAAAAAACAACCAAGTAAATATTTATTTTAAAAAAATTGTAAGAAAAAATAAAGAAAACCTATGCGAGACGAAAGACTGAATAAAGGAAATAAAAATTCTCTTAAATTTTCATAAAAATCCTTTGGTAGTAGAGGAATTTCGGAGAGGTGAAAAGACAAAGTTTGGAGAAACTTCTAATGATGCGGTCAACGTAGCGCTAAAATAGCCAATATTTTCATACTCTAAGGGAATATTAGCGGAATAACAGAACTAAGAGGTGCGAATGGTCCAAGTAAAAGAGAGAGAGAGAGATGTTGATGATGTTATTGGACCATATTCTAACGAAACTGATTAAATTATTGAGAAACATGCTCTCATCTCCAACATGCCACTCTCAACTTCAACAAATACCCGCATTTTAAGGTAATTGTCCAGAAATGAATAGGAAAAAACTGGGGAAAATAGTTCTGTCTTGAGAAGTTGAACTGATCAATCCCAAAAAATTAACCGTCTTGTAATAACCTATTACTTCTCACACTATAAATATCTTCAGATAGAGTAAATATTTCATCTAATACTTTGGATGGTCATACCTGCAAATTTGTTGCCAGATCCATCAGATGACCCAAGATAAAGAAAATACCTTGAATGAGGGAAAATACCTCTTTAAAATGTATCATACCATTTCCCTTTCTCTCTCACTGAAAGATCTACCTGTGCATCTCAGGCCAAACATCGTTTATACAACCTAGGATTCAATACAAATTAGTGTACGGAATGATGTATCGCTTCTATCACAATCCATATAGTGATTGGAAAGTATCGGTAGCTTGACCAAGGGGTGTATTTCCAGAAGGTCTAATAATACTAACAGGACTGGATCATAGCATCTTATATACCAATTAACTTAGTGTTCGAGAACGATTGAGAAACCGGTGGGCGATGGACTAATACGAATCCTATGTATCCAAGTCGAAGGTGGAAGTCTAAACGACAATTACTTAAGATTGTAAGTCAATGTATGGAGATAAAATTTTGAAACATTTTGGAAAGTTCAATTAATCATTTTGTAATGTTTTCAGACTGTACAAAGCATGAACTACATGTAACCTAGAGGATCACAGTCATCGGAAAAACAAAGAAATGTCGAGCTATCGCAGAAGTTGGTGCTTCTTAACTAAATCTCTTCTGTTAAGAATTAAAAGTGTGTGAAGTATGCAATTCTAGTAGTGAATTTCTACAAAAAATAAATCAGCTGCAGTTGTTGAATTCACCTACTTGTTAGCGATAGATGATTCAATAGAAAACTTGAACTAGAAGGATTCGGAAGAGAAATACTTATAAGGATGTGGCATAAGAGAGAAAAACAAAAAAGGTGATATACTAACAACTAGGATATGGCTAGCGAAATGTTTAGTGATAAAATGATTGGAAAACAGATTAGGTATCATGGGTTATGCACAATTTATAAATCAAGATGGAAGTTAATTATAATTTAATCACTACTAAAATCATTCCTAAAGATCTCTGCTGTGCCATTTGCTATCAAGAGGGGAAGCTACCATAGTATGATACAAGTACGTTTACGCATTACTTTTGCGCTTGAGAGAATGTGGTGAGTGAAGAAAATGAAAGACGGTTGAAGTAGAGGAAATGGGTCGAAAAGTAAAGCAAATAGAATAATTGCCTTATAGAATGAGCTACAAAAGTGTAAAAAGTCCTGAATTTACACTGCTATTTTTTTGGCTGTGCTATATGGATAAAATAGGTAGAATAGTAAATTAACTATAAATTGTTTCGATTTTGTTCTTGCATTTTACTTTTTAATAAATATATGATCATCGGATTTCAATCCCACTTCTCTCAGTCCTCTTCCTTTCTTCCAAAAAAAAAAAAATCTGATTGGTGAAGTTTCCTGTTTTGAATAAAGAAGGATTACGGTGCAGAAAACATGAGATGACAAAAAGATGCACAAACGTGACTTCTCTGTAACGATATTCTTCAAGGATTAAATGCATCACACTTAAGCATTGAATTCGAAAACTCAACATTTAAACTAATCAGAAAGAATAAGTAATGAAGAGTAGCTGAGTATTATGCTGATCAAATAACAATTTAATGAGTGGTAATTAATTGTGTTCAATTTCACTGCAAAGGCAGATGGCTGCCACTTGTGGAATTTTATTCTCCATTCCCTCCCCTCAATTATCATCACAAACCTCTCGCATCTATCCCTTCACAGTGTTGCATTCGTCAAGTTGTCCTTCATCTAATGTCCCACCTTTACTACTAAGAATGTTTGTGGAACAGGCAGTCTTCTGCACTATGGCCAGCAATTTCACAAATCCGACGTACCGTACGTATTTCATTCACTCATCTGTAAAGAATTTTTTTATTTCTTAATTTACGAAAAACAAAATCACCAAACTTATAATCAGTAGTCAGTCGAAAATACTGCAAAACTGTTAGATCCATTATCCAATAAAAGGTATGTAGAAATAAGTTATTTTACCCTATAGATTTTGAGAAATTTTGACACTGCACGGAAAAGGGGCGCAGGGAAAGTGAAACGGTCACGACGTTCTGCAGGTTGTTGGCGCATGCTCTATTGAAATTCAATCATATCTCGCGGCATCACTTACACTGTATCACATGGTGGTGTGGAAATTTGCAGCAGTCTTAAAGCACTGATATTAACAGTATTGCTAGGGACGATGAGAAATTTAAAAATTTTTCACATTTACTAAAGTTTCCTGATTCAGACGGAAAACTTGACATGATGGTTGTACATGTAGTCATGATATGTATGGTTCTATTTCACATGTCGAATTTTAAAAGCGTAAATATGGTAAATGAAGCTGTACAGAATAAACGGGTCCTATCGTATATGTCGTTTCAGATGGAGAATCGATGAAACGTCGTGTAAGGACCATTTTTACTGAAGAACAATGCATGACTCTTGAAGAAAAATTTCACGAAACTCATTATCCAGACCAGCCGTCTAAAAAGCGACTTGCCCTTTATTTGAATATTCCAGAAGATCGGATTATGGTAAATTACTTGTTTCACAAGATCGGCTTCCAAAGAAACAATTGTTCTTTTAGGGAAGTGGACAAAACCCAAAACTAAAGTAAAAATAAGATTAAATAAGTGCGTTCTCAGGTATGGTTCCAAAATCGCCGCGCGAAATGGAGGAAACAAGCTCGAGAAAGGCAAAAGCGTTACTCAAACAAACAAAATGGAACGATTGAAAGGGATTCAGAAGTAGACTATGAGAATACAAGGAATAAGTACGTAATACAGGATATAATAGTGGGGCAAGTTAGTAATCAATTTGCTCACAATGAGTGTTTCAAACAGAAGCAGAACATTCCAGCAAATTTTCCTCCTCAAAGTGTTTTTTACATTAGCAAGTACATGGTGAACAGGGATCAGCAATTTATTCATTAGCTTACCATAATCCTTGCAATGCATGAAAAAAAAGCATAAAATATGACTCATTCTTCGTAGAATTTTACGATAATTACTTTGTATGATTCTTCCCCACCACATTGTTACGAACAATTTACTAACTCACCTGTAAAACTGACATCAATAAATATCAGCAGGCTTTGAAAGCCATGTCGATTGTCGATTCAGCTAGCGAATTATGGATGGTATTTTCAAACATTTATTTTGCCGCTATATAATGGTAGTCAACTCATTGCTGTTTCATAAAATGTAACTTCTAAAATACTTCATGCTCATGAAAGTGAAACGGTCGAGGACAGGGATTTTTTGAAGTTAAAGATAAATGATTGACAAATTTCTGTAAAACACAGACGGGTTTGGCTTGACTGAACTGACTCGTCTGCACAGCTGCAACACCTAATATTTTTTTTGGGTATCACCGGATTTTGAAATATGCTAGTGAATTCAAAGCTGGCATTAAACCTCCCTTCGTACGAATCGAAAAAGTAACATATGGCAACTAACAGTGCCCGCTGTCATAATATCCTTCTGCAGAACACCTAAAGATTTGCTTAGCCTTACCACCTCATATTTTTTGCTGCACCTCCACTGAATTTGTAATACAACACACATCGCCATTAAACATAATTTCAATGTTATATGACAAGATCTGACTGACTTCACGAAGAAAGAATACTGTATACTGTAACGGCCACTCATGTAGTGTATATACATGCTAAAACAACAACATTTATTGGAATATTGACTTGACTTTTATAGTACAGAATAAAACCAAACAAGAAATAGTAGCAATAGAGAATTTTGAAGCAAAAAAAGAAAAAAACAGTTTTAGGTTTAGGACTTTCATGAGAATTGTATAATGCATTCAACCAAGCAGGACTAACTATTATCGTTTTTGACATTAAATCAGAGAATGGGAAAAATGAGATGCTTGTGGCGAGAAATATAAACGGAAAATTATACCGAATTCACAAATAAAAGATAAAAATGACAATTCGCACATCGTACACCGGATTTACTTGGCCCTGAAAGTAATTTTTTATCTTATGCTTCAGTGACAATGCAAAGAATGCAGTGAAATCCCCAAATGTTAAATAGAAGGGTTCTAAATAATAAGCAACCTTTTTTTTCTGCAGTAAATTAGTGCAAAAAATCATACTTTTTTCGTCTTGCTGACTTCATTATGCCCTTCAGACCCCTGCGCAAACTGGTCGGAATTTCTGAAGGGGATTCGTTCGTATCTCGAGAAGCAATGCTCTTCTAAAACCAGTACCATTCAAGAAGGAATGTGGAATTTCCATTTCATTGCAAGAATACCAGTAGAAAGCGCTATAAACATATTCTCAGCATCCAATCCCTCTTTATTCATTTTTTGATCACTCAATCCTGATTCTCATACATTACCTTAGTCATTTGTATTTCTGCTTTTCCAACTATTTCCGCGGTATGTATTGCATAGAATTCCCGCTTCATCTTGTAACCTACAACACCATTACCAACACTGATTTCCTTCATTTTACCACCCGATGCACCTCCACCACCATTTATGACACTGTTTTTTTTGGGCTCAGCAGCTGGAACTGCTGATTTTCTCTGCTTTTTCGGAGACGTTTTTGGAGTGGTGCTACTGAAAATACTTTTTCTATTGTTTCCAAGACCGGTATTTCAATCTAACAAACTACACAAACAGAATGAAAACCTTCAAAGTTGTGATATTAACAACTTCGTCAACCAATTGTTAGCTTGTACAACTCCATCTTGCATCTTGCAACTGCACCCAGAGAAATGTTTTCATGATGATGTTAAAGTTTAGAAAAACCTTTGTGTTCGGTATTTTAGTTCAAAGTATATTCCCGCAGGGAAATCTTTCAGCTATTGTTCACGAAAAACTAACCTGAACAATCATTAGGTATCTCAGAACTACAAAATCTTCACATCAAGTTAGTCTCCCCAGTCACACAATGTGCTTATTCATGTACAGTACAGGTACATATGAGCATAGGAATTATTTATGTATAAACTTAGTTATCGTTTAGTATCTCGTAAAGTTGTTAAGCATTATAGTTTTAACTTAAAAAGAGGAAGGAAAAAATGGATAGCATCGCATACAGACAAGAAAAAGCTTCTCACTTTTCAGATTTTCCGCTTTTCACAATACTCTTCATTAGCGCGCTGCCACCTCTCTTAACCGATGCAGATTTTTCCTAAATATGTACCATTTCAATTCATGTTTTTGCAGTAAATAAACTTCACGTTTCACTGTAAACTCTATTAAGCAACTGAGAAACAGCGATTTCATTATCGAAATGTACTAAGGAATTTATACTTTAGAGGAAGCATGAACACGAGAGTTTCGGGCACCTTCCGTTGTATCTACATTGCCACCCGATCGTCCACTCGCTCCTTTCTTTCCATCTTGACCTCTCGATTCAATTTTTGGCACAGCTGTTCTTTTCAAAGATCTTTTATGTACTTCATAATTAGCAATATCTGGAAGGTCCTGCAAAATATATTCTCAGCAACGCCTCGAATTAAATTATAGCATACATAAAAAGTAAAACTCATACAAGTATGCCCTCAAAAAAAAACTTACTTTGTCAGCAGTATGCAAAACATCGATTCACATTTCCACAAAAGAAAAATCTTTTTGATTTTTTGTGAAATTTTGAAAAAGTCATGGACATAAAACCTCTTTCATGTTATCATCGATATTGATGCCAATACTATTATTTGTAGCATCACCAAATGCATCGAGTGCCCACGACACACGTTTTATCTAAAAAACAAGAGAAATTACAAAGTTACAAGCAATACTACTTCACTTTAATATATATTAAAGTGAAGTAGTTAAATATATACAAGTGAAGTTATCTCTCAGATTTAGGCTACCATTTGTTTTAATCACCTCATTTATTATACCCAACAAGTGCTAACAAATCACACATTACAATATACGGAAAGCATATTTATAACCGGTGAATTGTTATTCTGTTTTCGTTCTTTCCTGGTTGGATCTCTGAAACCGAAATTCTTTGCGTTATTACGCATCTGCAATCCACTTTTGCTTTGGATGGTTTTTCCTGTAGGCTTTCTGAAATGAATCATGGATGCAACCACCGATTTCGAAAAGATCTACACAGATAAGTCTATCAAGTACAGAAGTGATGTCCAGCGTTTCCCTCGCACATTTTCTCCTTTTTCAAGGAAAAAGAAAAGAAAAACTTGCATTTACCTTTCATTGAATACATTTTTATGTTCTTTGCGTATGATGGACTTCTTTATGACGTTGCTGTCAGAAGGATTAACTTTTGTTGCAATGACAGGAGCTTTTGCCTTTCTCTTCATTTTGCTACTAATTGTCTTGCTAAAAAAAAAAAAAAAAAAAAAAAAAAACTTCATGAAATCAGAATGAAGTAGAACGTAAAACATCACCAAAATGGAGCGATAGATCAAATAAAAAAAATCTCCCATATTACACAACGGAAATTGTGGCAATTCATTAAACAATTTTCACAACAATTCAACAACGCATTGCGATGAGCGGGAGTAAATAAAAAGTCACAACAGTACAAACCAGGTGAAAGTTACCAATGAAGATTCCCTCAAGAGAACCATTCTAAACAAGATTTGTTTCAGCACGGTCGTGAGAGAAATCAAAATTTAGGGTTTGATTTCGAATTCCTATGAAAATATTTCAAATGACTAATACACTGGTACATTTCAGGTGTATTAATAACTAAATAAACTTAATTTGTGATAAATTATACCCATATAAAGTGGATTTATAAAACAAAATGAACCTCATGCGCAGCAAAATTTATTTCCAAGGCGCTTAAGAGTCATAAATCAGTTCTGAATGCTACACGAACGGTAATTTGAACGTTTGATAATAAAGCCATCAGGATTTCTGGAAATCGATAAGAAGCTCATGGTTATCAATAGCTAAAGATAAGCCAAGAAAATGAGATAAGGAAAATTCCAACTAACTACACACACATGCTTGAGAAGACTCAAAGCATTCATGATACTTTGCAAAGATCCAACGAACGAATTATTTTAGGTCAAGTCCAAGATACAATAACACGGCCCGATTAAACTTAAAAGTGGTACAAATGTTGGAATATTATTGGATGATTTACGAAATAGGAATATAGGTATTCCGGATGCTCCGCCCAGAATTTTCCCGCCATTCCGAAATTCAACCGATGATTCTCTGGTATGATTGTCATTTAGAATTGGAAGTAGTCTTGGAAGATTGCTGATGCGGCCATTGTCATCCTCAAATCTTTGCTACTAAATGAAGATTTTATTCAAAGCGATTCATTCCATTTGACACCTTTTTCGAAATCCCCTTTCAAACTGGACAAACACATACGCATATCTCATCATCTGTCCTTAATGATCTGTAAACGATGTCCACCAGAGAGTTAAATTTCCAATACAGTAAACAAAACAAGAATTTCAACCCATCTTACCACCTAGTTGTTGCTGTATATTTATAGAGTGCCAAACACTGAACGGAATGAATGGCTTCATTCCTGAAATTATATGAATTCCAGCTTCCATGACATGCAATCAAACACCAAATCGCCCGCAGGAATCGTGTTATAATGAGATGAATGTGCAGATATTCCTGCAAAATTTGATGTCAAGCCGTGTAAGTTCACATGACAACATGTGAATGGATTGTGGAGAAAGTCTGCAATCAAACGGTCTCTGTGATTAGAAATAGCAACAGTACTTTTGTTTACCAATTTTATCAACCTGAATACATGACAACATATAATCGGTCAATATCGAACTAAAACCCGGATCTCAGAACAGATCAGAGTTGAGAAGAAATGAACTTGATTACATAAGGCACTCTAGGAAAATTTTATTTCACCACTTTTGCAGAATTCGTAGAAACATACAATTAATGAAATTTAATAAAGCAAAAAATTGTAAGGAATGCTGAGAAACCTTCGATCATTCAAAAAACAAACAACGAACCTCTCTGCGAGAGACAAAACATGTTCAGAAAGAAAGTGAAAGCATTCAAGAAGAATGCATATCAGAAGCTTTTGTAACTATTATTTTGTATTTAACTCTGCTTCGCCAAGTTAAATAAAAGCTCCTGGAAGTAAACGTTACCACTTACTGCTTCGCATCCGTGCTAAGGGCAGATTTGGAATACCCAGAGCAAATCATCGCCATCTGTATTAACGTAAGGTTTGCCATTCAGATCTATTTCCTCATAAAATGTTTCTCCTTTGCAGATAACCAACCATACATAGTATTTACAATGCTTCTTCATTTCTATGGGTTGAGTAAATAATACTAGTGAAACTTGTTTTTGTTCTAAACTACAGTAATATAATGCCGAAAATAATATAATCCAAGCAATATCAACAGAAACAAAAGTAATCCTTTAAAACATACATCATGCAAAAGTTATTAACAACAGAACAGAACAACATCGTTGTCCAGCAAAACATCCTTATAGCGACTTGTAGAGCCTCTTTACAGTACTTCTACTGGTGCTACAACGATCACTAATGATGAAGCCAGCGGATAACGCACTCATTTGTAATTCATAAGCTAAAACTTGGATATTCAGTTACATCACTGTTCAAGACATGGTTCATTGCAAAACGAATTTGGTAGCTTATTTAAAAAAAATCTGCCACGCTGTGACAGTATGAAATCCACCACTTTTCCGATACAAACTACTGTTCTCGCTGAATGCAGAGACAGCCACAGATCCTGGAAAAACTGATAAGAGATCAGTTCTTCAGACTCTAAACTTCATTTTATCCGAATATACCAAAACCAGTCATTTTAGATATCACTTTTCCTTTCGATTCACGAATACTTAGGATGCATGATTCAGTTTAGAATTCTCTGGTATCCAAAACTGACTGCCCTTCTAAAAATATCATATACGAATTATCAGAAATTTTTGCTTGTTTCAGAAAGCACAGAAATACTGACCTAAAGATCTCGCTGAGTGTTAGAATTTCCATGGTTAGGCATACCAAGGAAATTAGGAACAGCTGAAAAAGCAATTATCTATATCTAAGCAAAAACAGACGATAGAATATAAAGAGCGTAATAAGTGGAAAAGGTTCAACGGTCCACATCATAAGCCTTCTTGACAGACGATGTAAAACCCTGTTCATATTACGATTAGGTCATCAAAAAGAGATATGATTTCTAAATGACCGAACAGCCTTGGTGTATGACACTATCTCTCTCGATCAACAATATTTTCTAGTGTTCTATCAAAAAAGATAATGTACTCCGAAAACACTGACATATGATAACTGCATAATTTAAACCAAGTACATCGTGCATTTCGCCTGCTACTGTTACAAAGGCTGCTTAAATTTAAAGGATTTTACATCAAGATTAACTTAAAAATCAAAATCTTTTAAAATGAAATGAGGAATGTTTCCAGGTAACACATACCATATTGACGAATGTAGTACAGCTTCATTTGTTGAAATAAACTTATATGTTGAAATGGAAGATTATGACATTTGAACTACATCACTTTATATCCGCTGGACAACAAACAACAGTTCTCCTCCGGTATTATTTATTGATCAAAGAAAGCTGAAATAAGAAATAAATGAAGCAAAAAGGAGAGAATCGCGAATCAGCAAACTTACCAAACAATTGTTGGTAATAGAAAAATTGGCGAAATCGTTATATCTAAGCAACTCATTGCAAAACTAGAAGACAAGAAGGTTAAAAAACGTCTAAAGCATTAACACATGGGTAGATAAGTAATTGAAACCATTGTGTGGAGTTAAATACGTTCGCTCTTACCAGGAAATAAGAGTTTTCAAAGTTGTATTTGGTATTTTACACATTCTTGATACCGCATCCTTTGCAACATGTATCAATCATTAAGATGATAGGGAAAATAAATTTCGAGATATTGCTACGAAATAAAAAAGGTAACTTTATTCTTTTAACATCCCTCTTCAAAAAGTTCACTTTTTTCTCCTCACTACAGACAGATTTCGAAACCCGAACTGCTGGGAAAACAAATGTAATTTATATGAATCAGTGAGTTCTACATTTCACCATACCTTTCAAGAGAACTGATCTCTACAGGTCTTATCTATAGAGCGATATTTTGCAGCATGCTAAAATCACAATTTTAATAATAGAATGACACAGGTACAAAGCTGGTCTGCAGCTGCTATACATGTGGTTCGAACTATCTACTGGCAGAGAAAACAAACGTTTTGTTGGTCTTCACTGGTCAATCTTGATCTCAAAAAAAATGTAGAACTATATAAGTACTAAAATTTTATCAGAAAATATATATTTGCAATGAAACATGTTCGCTCAACGATTCCACAACTGAACACACATAGAGCTCGGGAAAAGTAAGTGTGAAATAGTTCACCATTTTATAAGGACAAATATATGAGACACAGAATTATTCCAAATTTTCCCTAATTCAAAAAAGGCCTAATTCTTAACGCTTCTCCCATTCACATCTTATAGGTAAGCAGTAGTAAATACAGTGAAAATGTTTACACCAGATTTATCTTCTCGGGTACGCTTTCCATAATGCCTTTCACTTTCGTTTTGTCTACGTCTATAGGCATTAAATACTCCACCGTTTGCATAATTTCGTGATATCGATGGACAAGAAATTGAATTATGCAATGCAGGAACAGAAGTATTGGTCCAGTATTGTAGCGCCTGAAGATTGCTGATTAAATGAAGTTCCTATCGATCCGACTTACATCCTTGATACCTGTACTTCCACAAACTACTAACATTAAAGTACTGGTATCGAGAACTTTGACTGTTTACTTGGAGTAATAAAATTTACCACAGTCGGATTGAAATCTTCAACACTTATATGTACCTGCTCTCACAACATTGGATTTTAGAATAAAATAGTAGTTCGGCGCAAACGAAACACTGTACTAGAGAGACAGCAAGAAAGCTTCCAAAGTTTTCTTATTGAGAAACTGCAAACATGTGGTCAAGAATAACAAAATTTGAAAGTCAAAATAAGCCAAACACTTTACATTAAGAAAAGTAGAAGATCACCTGCTGAGTGCCTTGCTTAGGTCGAACCAAAATTTGTTTGTTGAAAAGCTCAATTCGATCAAGCATTTCACAAGCAAACGGAACACTCACTTCATGCTTGAACACAACCAGAGCATAACGATGTGTTGAACCATAGTCACGACTATTGCTCGTACGTAAAATGATTGTATCGAGCGGTCCCACCTTAGAAATATTTCTTTCCATGATTAATTTTAGAATTAACATTGTCTAACCCAGTACATAATAACGTTAGCAAAACGTAAACGATTAACAAAGTCTAGTTTCGCATAACTGATAAATGATAACTAGAAGGTACAAACAACATACCTGACTAAATAACTCGTTCAGAAGTTCCTCAGTGACGTTTTCATGGAGACTACAAACATAACAGGTCCGTTCACTTGGATCACCCATCCCTTCGACATGCACGAAATATCATGTGCGAACAATGAAACGACAAACATTCAAAGCCAATCATTAAGTTATATATAACCAAGTACGCCACTTCTAATCTTTCAAATTAGTATCCTATCCATTAGACAGATTTTACGCAATTAGAAATTAGTTAACGACTCAAATCTTCAACCTTCACTTCCAATACACTAAAAACTAGGTGACATCCTTCAACATACATCACATGGAATGAAGTCAACTCCCTCACTATACCAAATTAAGACATAGTTGTCAACAACTGCACTTCAACCTTTTCTTAACAAATAAAATTCAATGTAACAACAACTCATCGAGCCCTCAAAAACTTGAATCCCACCTCTCCACCACGCCCTAAATGAACAAATGAATATTCTAAGAGAACCGGCCCATGCAATACCAGCCGGCCAACTACATACGATATTATTCGGGTAAAATGTATCGGGGATAAAGACGGAGAATGCCTTTCCCTTGTACTTCTCCAGCAGTTCCTTTATGAAAGGTGATAGTAACATTTCTCACTCTTAGCATTCTGCAAAAATTTCAAATAAAAGTGGTGTCATAAGAAGAGGTAGAGAATATCATCATATTTTAAGGTACAAGCCACTGATCCTACTTGAAAGTCCCATCCATGTCATCACACCTTCTGAAGGATATTATGCCATCTCTGTTGTTACATCATGTCATCAACAAGCTTTGTGGCTAAGATACGCTATAGGATAGGAAGACATACAGTTTATAATACACAAATAAGTTCGAGATACTCGAATAATTAATTGTACCGTCTCATTGCAGTATGTTTGCAGAAAATATAGTTGTGTCATCACTGCTAGCCTGGGATTCAATCCTACCTTATCGTATTACCTTTGGATTTTGGATCTGATAAACTAGATGTTTGATAGTCTCACGACCGGTACTACAGCACCTTAGTAAGGCTTATGAAGTACGACTGCTAAAACCCGTACGGACTCGAAGCAACATTTCACATTCAACCACTTGCATTACTTTATTGTAATAACCATAACACTTTACTGAACATGCAGTACTTTTAATTGTGATTGTCATGAATTCATATGGCGATCAGTGTTAAAACATCATAGCTTTTCCAACATATGCAGTCCTGTCCTGCTTGAGAACAGAAAAAGTTACAGGGCGAATTTTATATCACATATTTTCACTACACGGTCAGTATACACATATGCATAATTGTTGGAATGATAAAAAAAAGATATAGCTCAGGAGCAAACACTACTTACTACTATTCGATTAACATTAACATTCTCAGCTCTCATAACTAAACACCATTTTGCGCATGTATGCAGTTAATCCTTTCTTGCTGACCTCAAATGGAAATCTCCGATTTTGCATACAGCACAATAATATTCAGTACTATGAAAAATTTACTGGGGAAACAATGTAAGGAAACATAAATTAGTTAGAAAGCCAAAACATTTCAGTTTGTTTAAAAACCATATTACACAACCACTCTTACAACGAATAAAACAATGAAAAGAATAAGTTAATGGATTGTGGAAACATATAAGATAGTGCGTTATATCTTGAAGTGACCATTAAAAAAGCACAACCACATACAAAGAAAATATCACGCACTTTGTTTCACACATCCATTTAGAAGCAAAATTCATCGTGGCAATTTATATCAACAGAATTGCTAAAAACAATTGCTAACCGCAGTAAAGAAAACGACAAATTAATGCATATTTGTTAAACATTTTGTAACCATAGTTTTCTTTCAGCTATGGAAATAAACTTAAAATTAATTCCGATGAAGAGAACCGCAACCAAACAGCATTATAACAATAAAAAATACAAGCCGATAATAAGTAATGTCGCTGTTTTTAAATAATATAAATGTAGAGCAAAAGGAAAAAGATATTGCCATGCGAATCATCAAAATTTGAAAGAATGAACCGCGATCAGCATTTCCTGAACGTTTTGGTTCATTTTTATCAAGATAACGTGGCTATGATTGTGCCAAAGGCGGCAAACAAGTTCAAGCTGTGATTTTAAAGTAAAGCTACGGAAACTAAATTACATAAGTTACCATAAATAACACCATACCGCGTAATACTGCATATAATCCAATATTTTCTAGCATACCTTACTTTTCAATTCATGAAGCAGACCTTTTGCAACCTGTATTAACTATTAATATTTGCTAATGGTCAGTTAAAGACTCTTCACGTTACATTACGTAAAGAGCGTATTTTTAGTGAGCAGTCGGCACCACATGAAAAAAGACGAATTTCTGGATCAACATATAGTTGTTGCACACCTTGTACTACTGAAGCCACTTGACGCAAGCTGAATCCTCCTCGAGCAACATGTTCGCCGTCAAGCGAAGTCACAAGCTGTGGCACAAGATTAGTGTTCCAGACCTATTGAATTTACCCTTATTAATCAAGTTTACAATAATGAGCAAAACAAAGTGAAATAATGAACAACAGAAAATCATTATTAAAAAAAAACTGGTCAATGATTTGGGAGCATTAAATGGAAAGAAAGCGTGTACTTTCCCACGCATACCAACCACTTTTGGAGAATTAATGCATCCTTATTCTAAATCCGTCAGAAGTTTGCTTCATCAATAATTATTAACCTTTATATCCCCATCATTCGATCCAGCAACAATAATCTGCTGAAATGGATCGCCCACAAGACATTTGACAGATGAATTCTCGAAACATTTTACGGTAGAACGTAGTCGACGTTGTCGAACATCCCATACACATAGCTCTCCATGTCGTCCGCCAGATACTATAGTCTAAACATTGTTTAAATATCATCATTTCTTTTTAAAACATACTAACTGAACTTACTACTGATGGAAGTTTCATGAAAGACAAATTTATAACATATGAGCACAACTTTTCTGATATCTTCCGTTTATCCTCTTACCAACACTTTCCGTTTCCTACAAACAATTTTCACAATTAAAAAAAAAAAGAATAAAAAGGAAAAAAAAAAAAAAAAAAACCTGATACGTTGACAAATACAACACAGAAGTTGCTCCTTCGGGGTGTGTTGTCCAGGAATGAATGAGTGCTTTTGATTGCGGCATAAGGGTATCCCAAAGACTAATGTTTTCATCTGACAAGCTCAGACCTGCAGTAACCAGGACAGAGGACGTGGAACCCAGAAATCGAACATCTGCTGCAGATTTGGAATGACATTTCTGACTCTGAAATAAAAGTAAAAACTATTCACAACTATATTTGCAGTGCAAGTGTATTATCAGGAATCAAAGAACTAACGAAGAATGGCTTTTTGACTGGCAATCCTTGAGTTGTCTGCCATAAACATAATATTCCATCGTTGTCAACCGAAGCAAATTTGCTTCCATTACAGGAGAATAACACTTTCGTCACCTAGCATAGAAAAAACTGTCAATAATGTATAACCCCAATTTAAATAAATCATTGGAATTAAAAGAAAACAAACTTTAGCATATTGCCCAGCTATCCGAGGAGTAAAAAACGGCTGCCCAACTCCCCACTCCCATAATCGTATTGAGCCATCCGACGACCCACTTACATCTGCAAAATAATGATGTGAAATCCAAAAAGAATAACACCTATAAAAAAAAGTTAGGAGCACTAGGAACTACCACTTGAAGAATAATTAAAGATGTTCTGCTTCATTCAATGGAACAGTGCTTTCATTGCATATTAAATGCGACTGTAAAATTTCCCCGAAATCAAAGTGAAAGTGGTCAGTAAGTAAAAAGGTTAACAATAGAAAAAGATTTAGCAAATTCAATGTTCAGTAGAAATAAAACGCACAATAAGGCATCGTTGGATGAGAATCAAGCCGTCGTATTCCATTAACTTGTCTTTTATACATCTGCAGAACGTATATCCAAAGATAAACAAGGCTCATAATACCACAATATTCATGATCACACAAACAAATACATGCATCCATACAAATTCATAAGCTTTTATCATTTTTGATACAATTTTTATATTTGCACCACATTTAAAGAATTTAGTAAGAACTAAAAAGTCTACGGCAAAATTAACATCCAACACCTACGCTGCACAACATTCAGAGTATTTTATAATGCACATACCTTTATCAGAGCCTTTCGGCTTCTATCAACAATAAATGGAGTCATCTGCATAAATCAAAATAAGTAAATTATATGACCAAATCCAGGAAATGAAGAAAATCATAACCATAGACTTCGGTATATTCTGCTTAATTAGAACCAAAAAAAGAAAAAAGAAAATGGTGTTAACAACAAATAGAAGTACTTACCGTACTTGCGACAGTGGTTTGTTGGCCATTTTCAGTTATTAATTGATAGTCATCGTTATCCTGTAAATCTCAACACAGTTATACATAAAGTTCGAAGATCATTTTTCGAAGGACACAATATTTTCAAGTGCCATATTCGCATCTATTAAACAGGAGGAAAACTTTGATGCATAGTAACCCTGAAGATAGTAAATTACCTTTAAAATCTTCAAAATTTAAAAATTTTTTACACCTCATTTACAACTGAAAGCAAGGATAATGAGCGGTGTTTGATCGTTACCCAAGGTTACGTAGGCTAGGAAAGGCATTTTCAATGCACTTCCGAATATTGATGGAAATGGAGAAAATAAGGTAACCACAATATGACACATAAGCCAAAAAGTTCACTACTGAACTAGAATCATGAATTATTATAGAGGATTTGTTTGTCCCTTATAATAATTCACGAGTAAGAAGATCTAATCATCGAGTTAACCATTAAATACCACTGATTTTTATGAAAAGAGACCAAATTAACTGTAGATATATACCTTAAACACATCCTTTTTGGTTCCATCAAGTGCAACATCAAGTTCTGTTCGATTAAACAACCAAGAAGAAAGCTTTAAGTTTTCCGCATCGTCAAGTAATGCTGTAATATCCATTTCTTGTAATTCTCGTGTATTTGAAACTACTAACCAGCCAGGTCTCACCTGCAAACAAAATTAAGAAATGAGTTGCTCATCCAAAAATGAGATCAACTGCGTTATCAAATCCCTCTCATGCAAAAGCCCATAAAGAACACACTTTGACATAAAAAATCAAGACAATACACAAGCAGACCACAAATTTTAAGCCATATTAAGAAAAAACGAAAAATAATGAAATCCCATCACTCCCTACCCTTGAATCAAAGTATATCTTACTACATCATGAAGCAGAACTAATAAATTAATTGATAAATTAAAAATTAATCATTAACCTCACTGCAACAAAATGCTGCTATTGGTTCATGCTCTCGCTGCACAATTTTGAATACATTTACGGTTCCTCTGTTTTCCAGTTCAGTTGCACCTTCCCGAGGAATACTTTCTTCCTAAACATTAAAATTCAGTACAGGAGAAATAAACTTCCATAAAACAAACGCTTTAAAACAGTAAATCAAAATTTAACGGGTCTAAACGAACATAAAAGTGACCTGCTGATCGCCGAAGCCAAATATATGCTTGATAAAAAGGGGCAAAATATGATCTTGACGAATGAGATAAAGCCAGATTCTTTTCGTAGGCAACATAGATGCATCCATACATTCGAAAGGTGTATTATTTGTTTCCATCAAAACACTATATTTCTTCAAAGGTAACTCTGAAAAATGTATATAAAGTTTACCAATAATTTCATGGAGTGATTGGATATCCGCAAACAGAACAGATATAATGTTTACAGAAACAAAATGTACAAAATATTAAGAAATTTAAAAGCAAATGGAAGAAGAGACAATAATAAAGCAATGAATACATTTTCTTAATAAATTTCTAAATTCATATGCAATCAATAAGTAATCCATGAACTTCATTTGCTGCCCTTCTTCGTGGATGTATTTTGAATAGTTTAGTAAACCTATTCTGTTAAAATAGTTCAATGTTAAGTACCTGCACTGCTATCGTCTTTTCTAATGGATAAATCGGGAAGCAAATCAGAAGGACATCCATCAGTCATTGCATACAAATAATCTTCAAGTTGCTTTGCCCAATTCTCGATAAGTTTGAAAACAGCATTTGCACGAGGTGATAAGGCTGGCAGTTCTATAAATTTTATTGAAGTTATTGGAGCAGAAACCTAACAAAAATTGTTCAAAAATTAAAAGAACAAAAGTACCTGAATATTCTAATCCTGAAAGCTGCAAAAAAGACTTCATTCGATATAACTGCTGATGGGTAAGAGCTAAACGTAAGAGCCACCAAGCAAATCCTTCTGAATCATTATGTTGTTTTCTCTGTAGTTGTTCTTCTAATTCAACTACTGATTCATGGTGTTCTTCGTCCGAATCATAACATCCATCCAGGATTTCAGGTAATTCTGGCTAGAAGAAAACAATCATGCAAAAAGTTCAATATAATAACCTCTAGATGATGCTCTCGATTCTAACCATGCTCTAAAATCCGACATAAATTGAATTCCTGAGAATTTCTAAAAAAAGCTCGAAAAAAAATTTTTGTTAACATAAACCTGTAAGATACCTTTTCAGCAAAAAATTGCACCATACTCTTCTTTGGTGGTATCCACTCACATGGCACTTGTTCTTCTAAAGACCTCGATTTATTTGTAGAAAAACCATCAGAAGATATGCTGACTGCTTCAACTCCAATTACCTCAAAGAGCATTTTTTCCCATTAATATATACGTATAAAATACGGAGGATATATTTTCTCATTAGAAGCTAATGAAAACCACCTCAGTGCTGAAAGTAGCTCGAAACGATGAAGAATCTATTGAAAGACAGTTTTTGTCCGATTTTGTGTGAGTTTCATTAGAAGAAAAACCACTCGACACTGTAGTCATCCATTTCGTAGGTAAGCCTGAATTGAATTGCCATTATATAAGCTATAGAAACATCCATTTTCCTGAGTATAAAAAAATATATAAAATGAACATACCAGGAGGTCTTGAGGGAGCTACCTTTTGCGCTTTCCTTCCACCTCCACCGAACAAAATAGCAAATTCTTTTGTGCCAATGTTACGAGCTGCTAATCGAAATAACCATCTTACATCATAAGTTGCAAGTGCGTACGCGAAAAGAGATGCAAAGACCTGAAAATATCTTGCATCATCATCGCACAAAACTACTCCAGTTCATCCGTGAATTATGTCAGTCAGAGACAAGTTTTTGACATGTTGAAGAACCTACAAATAAATAATTCTGAATAAAATATATAGGTAAGCCTTTCTTTTAAAATTAAACACAATAATTATGCTCCATATTAAGAAAGCTCACTGCAATGTAAGTTTCAAGCACAAGAAGTTTAAGCTGCGGAGTTTCTTCATCCTTTTCTCGACTTAGAATGGCTAGTAGATTTTCCACTCCCGGCCATTTCGAAGGCGACGTCGTCACTTGCAAATCGTCATTCGTTGCTGTTATCTTTGATAATCTCGCCAAAGCTCTGAAGAACTTATTCAGACACAAAATAATCTACTTTTTCATAGTGTTTTCCTGGAATACCTTTCTATCTTTTAAAATAATTCATTCGTCAAGACAGAGAGGTGATATTTGCCAACCGCTTCAGTCTCTACTTTGTTAATGAAACAGTGGTTGTAAATATATTTTGATCATACCCATGATTGTTTCCATAAATATTACTGACATTGCAAAGTAATTGGTACAAACATGAAGATAATCCCTGACACAAACTGTACATTTTATAGACCTAAAAACAACGACTTGTGGAAATGAACCAAAAATAAATGGTCAACATTGTAGAGAAGAATCAGTGAAAATAATGTTAAGCATAAAGAATGAACAGCCATTTTTTATAGCGAGAAGAGGTTCTTTTCTTTTGCTTATACAGCCTAAAGAACTTTGCAATAGAATATTTCTACTTTAAAACGCCACTTTTCTGCTAAAGAGAAAAAAAAGTGGTAATCGCATAGAGGACCAACAAATATTCGAATGGCCTTCTAATTCTGATTTCATATCAAAAATTTGGAAGACCAACTTTAGTCAGAGAACTTCCGATTTGCGGAGGTTCAGAAAGATCAACAAGTGACAGCAAAATATCGGAACATAGACTTTTCACAAAACTGAGCGGTGATAATGCAAACATTTTATGTGGTGAAACTGATGCAATGAAAAGCGGAAATGAATGTACAACTGGTGAAGATTCTGCAAAATATCATCATATTATCGACATTTATACGTAGTAGATTAAAAGAAACCGCTCCCATCGAAAATTTTGTGTGATTCAAGTGGAGGGTCAAAATTGTGTGAATTCTTGCTGAGAGTTGCTATTTATAAAACCATGATTAGAAGAAAAGAATTTAGCACTCAAAAAAAAAAAAGCAACTGTTCGAATTAATGTAAATAGTGTAGTTCTAGATTTCTTAAATGGAACAATGCAAAGAAGTGCAAGTGCACGGAAAATAATCATTAAGACTTATTAAATGAAAATTTTACCACTAGCTTCATTAAGCTTTGATGGTCCACTCTTTTGCTGCACTTCCATTTGTAATAGAAGAAGTTCCATTAACGCAGCAGTTAAGCGATGACTCTGCGAATTGTGCAGAGTACAGTACGATATAAAAACACGCAGCAGTTTCTGATTAGTACATAACCATGGTCTACGATGCAATGCGTATCGGGACTGAGTCGATATTTCTTCTTTATCCATATGAACAGCATTGTGTAGTGTCACACTACCATTACTAAATTTCTTTTTCAAAAACATGCACCTTTTTTTGAAAAACCTATTTGATATTCCAGAATAAATTTAAGGTGATAGTGAAAGAAAAGCAGTTTATTAGAAAAAAGATAAGAAGCTCCGCATTAAGTAAGCACGTTCGGAGTATGCTTGCAACTAGCAATATCGGTAAAGTATAGTATATAAAAACACAAAATAATATGGGAAAAGATCTCACTGAAATATTCATTGTTTACGGAGAGAAACTGAATTCAAAACATTACATTATATCATCGTTGAATTCGTCTTCATTTTCAATATCATCAAGCTTCAAGCTATTGTAATCACTGCGACAACCACATATTTTTTGCAGTACACTTACGCCTGCTTCCAGCCAATTAAGTAACTAAAAAATTAAAACATCTCAAAGCTAGTTAGTTTTTATGTGCAGCTGCAAAGCAAGTATGAAATGGGAGCATGTATTTTAACAATAAACTTACTTGAAACCTTAGCTGTCCACCATCTACCTCGAAAGCACTTGCAAGAGTAGATAGCTCTTCAACCAGAAGTCGTAATGTTACAGTAAACTTCATATGTTGCGCAATGACATCTAGTGTTGCATCACTCTCATTCACCTAGACTAGTAATGATGTAATTAATGATATAATAATAAAGTAAATGATCAATGAAATATGTAGGCAAAGAGCCGAGCAAACAGTTACATTCCTGACTTTGAAAACAATGTAATATTGTAATTTTTTAAAAAATGTAATCTTTTGCACAACGTACCTTATTAAAATCGTCCGAAATAACTTCTGTTATACTTCCTTTCTGTATCACAACTTCACTTTCTGTTTCCGAATCATTTAATTGTAAATTTAGTTCTTCATCTACATGAGCAGATGATATTGGTACACTCCAGTCGATGGCATTTGATCGATTATTCCAAGTATCATCATTTTTTGGTGACTCTGGTCGCTAGAAGAATTTCAACTTGAGTATCACGACAAAAAATGACAGTGAAGTTGCCAGCTATAGCAGTGATCCTAGCAATGAGGGAAAGTCACCAACGATTGAGCAATTAATCAATTTTAATATTTACATAACAGAAGTTTGAATATTTTAGTCCTTTGTATGTTGAAATTCTACTATATTCCGATATTCCATAAATTTCAGCTAATAATAACCATGTCAAATAAAGCGATAAATGTCAAACTCTTACTGAATGTTTATTAACTGCGGACGAAAGAGATGACGATTCCACTACGGTGAGATTCTTTGGCAAGCGTGCCAACACACCAAGTGCAAGTATGGGACATCCTGATGCCATATGAGCGCTTGCAGTTCGAAAATACAATCTTCGCTCAGAAGGTGTAATAACTGATGCAAGATGCTTTGCAACTGCCAAGAACTTTTCAGTTGAACCTACCTATAAGCAGTGGTGATTTATAAGAACGGAGAAAAGCGGTTCTTTTTTCGCTCATTCATAACAGAATCAATGAAACCAATAAAAACCACACCTGGATCCCGGCATTTAGAAGTCTTTGTCGAATAACCAGATGGTGAACGCGTATAAATGAATAGAAGTTGAATATATCTGGTAGGGAATACTCCATTGAAGCATCCAAATGAACATTACCTGCTTCATCAACTAACGTGTTTGCTGCTCGAACATATTCCTTCAGATGCCAATAAGCCATCGAACGTACAAAAGGATTTCTGCATCATTAAAGCACCAATTATGTCGTTCAAACTGATCAAACAAAAATTTACGAAATTAGAGTAATTATATATACAAACCAGTGAAAACATACCGATTTGCTCTAGGTGTGACATCAAAATCTTTTACGTCCGTGATTTCGGCGCCAAAAATTTCTCTACAGAGCAATTTCCTCAATAAATTACCCTGCTCTTCATAATCTCTTTCACAAAGACGAACTATTACTATTGCAAGTTGCAAATCTTGCAGTTTCCTCAATACTATCTGCAAAAGAAAAAAAAGTAGAAAAACGAATGAAAAGTAAAGGTTAAAAATGTAGAAGTCGTAAAAATTCAGACCTGCATGGCGTCTTTGATTGATCCAGCCAATAAGAAGAATGCAGCGGCATGCTGAAATCGTTGCTTGCCCATTAGCACAAAGGCGTTCTTCAGAGCTGCTTTCTTCCACTTTTCTTCGTTAAAATCATGCATGAAGAAATCCAACATTCTATTGTCCTTAACGGTCTACAAACAGAATTGCAATTGCACATAAAGATTCTCAGAATGAGATTCATATTTATTAAGATAATAGTAGGGAAACAACTTGCCTTGAACAAATGAGTTAAGAGATTTTTCTTCTTCAACAAGAGATAATAAAGAGATGCATCCAGTGGATCTTGATTCTTTTGGAAAGCCGCTTTTGCTAACTGTAATTTGAAGGATGAGACAAAGCAGAACACAATGTCCCTATTCGCTGCATATTAACAAAAAAAAAAGCAATGACAACTTACTTTCTCAATGATCGCACGTAGGGACGAAGTATTTTTTAGCCACCATGCAACTCCTAAAGCTCGTAATTCTTCCCATGACAAAGTGGGCTTCTGTAAACATGGAATCGCATTCAGCAATTCAGTCTCTGTTTCAGAATGCAAAGCCCAAATAATTTGTGACGGTGAAAGTCCTCTGCAATGATGAAATCAGTAAGAATTATTCGCTTTTATGATTTCATTCAAACCAAAAAAAGCAATGGAGTAATATATATATATAAATACCAACTCCCACACCTTGAACGAAGACTACGTTTTTGCTGCAACGGTAGACACAATAACAAATACTCGTGTTGTTTCATGGCCATCAAATATCTTAATCCACACTCGTCAACAGTTTCAAATCCAACAGTAGGTGTTGCATATCCACTTGCTGCATCGTTCACAACTTGCTGTTGAGTTGCTTGAAAAGCTGTAAATGTGAATGTATACTTTATAACGCATTCTATAGCAAAATCGAAACCCTTCATGTAGAATACGCGTAGTTACGTGCCTGCATTGACTTGCGTTAATTTGTCCATGATATCCGATGAGAAATGACTTAATGTATCCGCAACTGCCAGAAGGTGCATTTGATCAACGCTTGACAAACCTGGAACTATTTTTTAATTTTGAAAGACTTGTTATCAACAAGAAAGTCTGTAAAAAAGCGGCAGAAAATCAAACGTTTACCCGGTAAATGAGTGTGGGTGAGAAATTCAGTCAATAAACGATTGTGTCTTGCAGTAAAACTTGTTGATACAAAAACTGTGTGCGCATTATCCATAGAGAACGAGTTTTGACGCGATCTTCTCGGTTCATTGTCCATATCTAATGAACCATCTAGGCTGTCATCCTCAAAAGGTTTATCAAAAAGTGAAATATATCTAACATGAAAACTGATTTTAAACAGTACTTGTTCCACGAGAAATTTGAATCTGAACTATACTTCTATCCAGTAACTACAAAATGCATGATAGCTGCAAATTACTTGTAATATTTCAGATATTTTCTCTTTGGTCACTGAAGACGGATCACCAGCGGATAATAGGATATGAAGTGGTAATGGTGGAATACCATCAAGCTCATCATATTCCAAGTTTGAATCATCAAAGGTATCAGAAGGTCCTCGGGTAGCATCTTGTCCTGAACCTTCCATTTTCAAATCTCCACTAGTAAGTGACATTTTACGTATTGAAGAAGCACGTGACAACGGATTTGGTATTGAAACATTCAGCTGCTGCAAGTCAAACATAAGCTGTTACTGTTGTATAATCAGCCATAGTATAATCTGATCTAAGGAAGCATATTTTATACATAAAATTGCAGCATTAACCTTTAAACTTTTCAAAACATGTAATAATATTGCTTTGACCATACGCGTCCTACCAGAATTAAGCAGTTCGATAAGTAACTTTGGGTGATACTGCGGCAAAATAGGGCTTGCCAAACGAGCAGCTTCGAATAAACCTTCTTCACTGATGGCTTCAAGTACATGCTCGTCTTTCAAAAGCAGTGTTTGCAAATCATAAGGTGCCGAATATATCCTTGAAATTGAAAAATAATTAAGTCACCGAAGTAATCGGAAAAAGAGGAACAGATGAGATCATAAAAAGAGAAAACCTTTGTAGCAGATCTTTGTACAGTTTCTGCTTGTTCAAAGAGACAGACTCTTGCTTAGATTTCCTTGATAATTGATCCAAGCTGGTATGGGAAGAGATACCCAAACTAGCAAGCGCAAGATGGCTAGATGGTCTAAGTCTGAAAACGTTGCATTCACTGTTAGAAAAAAAAGTAACAGCGAAGTAGATTCTCATTTATTACGTTTTGAAAAGATTTAATACAAACTTACTTCGAAAGATCTTTAGTGACTTCCATCATTCTTTCTTTTTTAGGGAACTCCGCCCTGAAATTCCACTGATTATAACAACGCATTTCACTTTGCATACCGATAATCAATAGACCATCACGAACCCAACCCAAAGTTGTTGGCAATGGTGGTAAACCATCAGCTGATTTCAACTCTAAAAACCGTATGCAAAGCCACCGCACCTGGAAATCAAATTAGTATCTATTTTGTAAGTTACCTTCTGCAAAATGTAAGGATGTTGAACACATTTTGAAGAATTTAATATAAAAATTTCGACAGTTTTTAGCCAATGCAAATAACTGTTCTATATAAAGTGAGTACGTGCTCTAATTAACGCACAAAGCAACAAAATGTTTTTAAATTCAACCATTAATAAAAATGCTAAACATTTGGTATCTTTCCCATTGTGTTTTCATAATAGTTGGTCTTTAAGTAATATTAAATTGCTTTACAAATTTGGAAAACAATGGCTGAAAACCGAAAGATTTGACAACTAAAATCAAAACTAAATTCAATTTTCCCGAAAAATCCTATATGTAAAAACAATTACAGAAATTACATCCAGTTCATCTCCAATAACAAAGTGTCTTACGAAACTAACCAAACGAGTTGATATAGTTTCCGGATTCGCAAGTGAAGAAGCCTTTCTCAAAGGACCTCGACGATGTGTGTCATGTTCTTTCATCATTACAATATTTCTTTGTGCGGCACCCTGGGATACTTGGGTATACAGAAATATGTATGTACCCAATGCCACCGTAAGAATATGTGAACCATCTTCAGCAGAAACCCATTTTAGACATACATTACTGATTGGTATGCTTGTACAAAATTCTGAAAGTGTAAATAAATTGACAGGATCCTGTAACATCTCTATTTCTTCCGTATGGGATTTGCAGTTGTCCATCTCCCAATAATTTTTAAAAAAGCAGAGGGCTCATCTACCACAGTGGATTTCAATTCTGCTTCTAATCAGAGAGCAAATGTAATCATGAAGAAACCTGAAACGGCTGTATCCGATTCCTTGAGGTAGTTCTCGGCTAGTTCTTTACTGAAAACTGCATCAATTCACTCGAACTTTATATGTGATCCGACAGCAAAATTCATTGAAAATAGAAACGAAATTGTATGAAACTGCATGAATAACACAAAATATTTAATTCCTCGTGAATTCTTAATTATATTTTTTTCACTTTAAGATTACCGACCAAAGGACAAACTGATAATATTTCAACAAATTAAAAAACCTCATCCTGTGTCGAAGGTTAACAATGATTGTATCCTCACGGAGCCATTCAACGCCACCTGACGATTCACATTCAAATACAGCAACCTTGACGCTACTTATTGATGAAGTTGCATCAGTTCTACCTTCGGGGAGATAGGCACAAGCAAATCGATTAGTATGAGCCGCTGATATCGAATATATTTGACCTGAAACAATTCTGTCGGAAAAAATATTTTTGATGACCCAATACTTCACTCACAAAAGCTAGAAAGTAATGCTTGCTTTCTAATAAAAAAAACAATCTTTACCATCCATCTCTATATTCGAATCCATGGTATTGCTAATCATTCCCCACGTTTTCCACTTGTAGCTAATTGATCCATCGCTTTCAGTAATTCTCAAACATTCATAAAATCGGACATTTTCATCGCTGCATGCCAGGAGAAAAAGATAAGGTGCCCTGTATGCAGGATAAAAATTTGATGACGGCAGATGACCTGCTGATGGCTCCACCAAAATTACCTTAAATAAAGTCCCATTACATATCAGCAATGCTGACCGTTTCATTACATGTTTTTTTCATTACACCTTTTTTCTATTTCATTATATTGCAAATACCATCCCACGATTTTAAACCCAAAAGATAGCTTTTAGAGTCAATCCACTTCAACCCAGCAAAACATCAGCAGCAGATGGTTTAGCCTGAATGTCACACTAACAGTAAGAATTATCGGTTAACTGCTAGTTGAATGTTGCATTTTCTACAACTACTTTATTCTTTAAACAAAATCTGGGCTAAAATTAATACTGAGTTCATGATTAGAATACCGTCAAGTATGGTTTTCTCGCCCAACAGCAACCTGAAAGAATAAATGAAAAATAAGAGAGCTCACAGAAACAGCATCCGGCAGCATAACATGATCGTCGTAAACTAGATAAGTACTGAATTGCAATTTGCTCAAAGAATCCTCGTTTGCATTCTTCACATTGATTAAACCCGATGAATCCTTTGTAGGCAAGGCATCTTCAGTCTCTCCTATAATCCAGAAGAATTTTGTTTTACAAGAATGCTTTAGATTTGTTTCAGTTTGAATTATTTCCTCATCTATTGGTTCATTACGCAGAAGCAAAACGTACCTAAACCAGCAAAATCCACTACAGCAATGTTAATCAACCACATACGTAACCTGAAAGTGCTGCATATTAGATGTGATAGAACTACTTGCATGATTACGTAACAATTTTCAGAAGATGCAAACCTTGTAAGGGAATCCTTCTCTTTTTCAAATAATACCAAATAATAACGACTGACGTTTGCTTGTTCAATCGTCAAATTTTGCGAAGCATCTGTGGTACCGAAAACTTCGTCTTTGGAAACCAGCAAACGTTCATTGAAAGCATGAACAAGCAGAACATTGTCTGCACACTGCAATAGAAAATATAGAAAATTGCAAAACAAAATAGCATTAATGGAAGTAGATCCACGAAGCGAAGAACAAATTTTGAACGAATGAAATATTTCCAACCAAGAGGTCTGAGAAAAAAGATACCGAAGCTGCATTAATACTCGACAGTAAAAGTATGCAACCAGGCTTTGTCGATGATTGCGTAGAAACAACTTTGTACAGTTTCTTCACGTTATATTTATTTCGTATGTCATCAGCTTTTTCGTCATTGGTCGAACAACTGCAAAATGCTGATCACTTTAATCCCATTATAAATCGCTTTAGTCATGCAATTTTATTGTAACTTATTTCGTTTACGATTCGTGCAACAGGATGTAGCTCATCTTATATGAGATCATACCACAAATTCACTAAATCTTAATTACTGGCAATGGTCACAATGCTACCGTGCGAAAAAGTATAATGCACCTGCCCAATCCAAACTTATTTTTGTAACATCAATTTTTTTGAAGGACAAGCTGTATGAAAAAAGCTAGTTCATCATCCTCTTTACCTCTTGTTTCCCTTACAGTTTTTATCCCTTCTAGTCAACCATTATTCGAAGAGATTTATAGATGCTATATGTAAGCAAAAAAAATGACACTGCAGTAACCCTTTTTTTAACAACTGCCATTCATTTTACCAATTTTCAATCCAATTTAACTAACAATGCTTTTTTTTGTCATGAAAACCAAAATCTAATGGACTGTGGTATTCCGACTTTCCGCAAATTCTACGTAGGCATTATTTGAGTAAATGAAAACATAAAAAAAGACAAGAAAACATAAGCAATAAGATATGCAGAATATGCATTCAAATCACGAGGACACTAAAAACATTAAAAGAAACCTGCTTTCAGAATGGGAAGCATTTCTTCCTCCAGAAGCATGTATATTTGCGAGAAACTCCGCAGCATCAACGATGGCTTGGTAAATGTTGATATGTCCAGAACTGTTAGCCACAAAAGAGGAGCTAGGTGAAGTCGATAGCGATCCCAGTAGTGAACTGCATTTTTACATATGTATATATATATATAGATTACTGTATAGTTGTAAGTTCAACGAAAAAAAAAATGAATAGCAAATTTAAGAGAATCGCAACTTGCACTTCAAGTTCTAAAATTACTTCCAACTTTCAGGCGGATATAAATTAAAAAAACTTGGATACCTTGACAAAATCACTGGCAACCATGTAACGGCTGTAAACGCATCAGAAGAATTGCTTGTCATTCGTGCCAGTTCCCGAACACCACCACATTTACATAGCGGTCCAACAGGATTCACCTTCCATAAAATCAGCTCAGCCTTTCCTGTTTCTTCAGTGTCTTGCATAATGTAATTGTAGTGACTCGTTGTAAGAACAAGAGGAAGTACTGGATGAGCAATGACCTAAACAGTAAACTAAGTATGAAAATGGAAAGAAAAACGCAAGTGGAACAATCCAGGGAAAACGAGATTCTACTGAACAATTACTAAGATCGTTTGGCCTTTACGGTGATACTATCGGCGTTGCACAGAAGCTGATAGAGCCACGTCATAACCGCTTATTCTGTTATATATTCTCATTTCATACTACCGCATCTCATAACATACAAATATTCCGCGAGGTCAATCGAGTCACTGCACCTCTTCTGCTGGATACCAGTAAGTAAAGAACAATTATCACCGTCTGGCTGGCTGGTAAGAGGAACTAGGAATGAGTCTCACCAGTCGAATAATTGAAATTAACCAACTTGAAAAAAAGCATTAACTGTGCATATTGGAATTTTAGTTATATGAAAACTTCGAGCAATATTTCAAACACATAATACGAACTTGCGAAATTTTGTAACGATGACCACACATTCTTGAAGTATGTGATATATTAACAACTGTATTAAATTTGCCATTATCTTCAAATGTCAAATTCCATAAATTTAAGGACCCATTGTTATGATGGGTCAGCAGATAGAGCAAATTTGTATTTCTCCGTTCAAATATTTGGGAAACGCCTTAAAAATCAAGTAAGATTAACTGTACGAAATAGGCAAACGCAAATACCACGAACACAATATTTCGATAGCCAAAAAAAAATTTAACTAGGAAAAAGCTTACCATCAGAAGCATACTTCTCGGTAAACTGTTCATGAAGAAAATCGTGAGGATAATATACACTCAGCGAAGGGTTTAACGATGTCGCATCTGAGAGTGAAAATGCAGATGGAAATCGTGAAGTAAAACTAACGGTGGGCTGTCGTAACGGATCATCAAGCCATTCGACTGTCCTGAAAAATGGAGCAGTTTTCATTCAGTAACTTAGAAGAACTGTATCCTCGCTTTTTCGTCGAAACATCAATAGCACTGTTACAAATAGGTTAGTGAAGAGGTAAGAGAATTTTGAACCTAATACAAAAGATGGCTAAAGTATTTTTATATAAGTAAGTTTTATATCAACTGAGAGAATATCAATATTTTACCAGGTTAGTAAGCTACCGTCGGCAGGATGTACAGCAAACAAAATATCAGTAGACTTCTTCCATTCTCGTATAAGGATATTTAGTTTTAAATCCATAGAATCTTTCAATGATGTTGTTTCCTGAATTAAAAAGTAAGACTTTGTTTTTTAAAACCTCCATTTTTGTAAATCGAGAAATATTAAAATATAAATATTCACACACATTAAAGAAAGCTCTAGTTGCGTCACTGAAATTACTGGCAAGTGTTCCGTCTAAGACTTCATCTTCTTGCTCCATAGGACCAATTGATGCCACCTTGGTATCGTCAACATTATGTACTTTGCTAGCATGTGGAGACTCCGTCAATAAATTTTGCGTTTGCACGACGCTTTCTAAAAAATGAAATTTTATTACTGTACAGAGTAACATAACTTCTAATCAAGTAAGGAACCAAAACTGTACTTCTGATTGAATTTTCAATTTCATTCGGTTCTGTGGAACAATCACTGATCAGAGCTTCCATCATAATTCTTTCAATGCCAATGTCATAAACAATCTCTTTATTGTTTAACCAGTGAATCATGAAAGGTCTTTGTTCGACAGAAGTTTCCAAGGATGGAACCAGAAGACAATCTGCAATACATAATACTCGGAAAATGCACCAGTATCTCCTATGAATTCGGTAGCGTAATATACCATTTAGTGAGCAATATTTTAAAACAAAAACACACCGTTTTGAGCATTTATAGTAGTGCATAGATAAAATGTAGGACTAGAATCAGTATGCTTCCCTGAAGCAATTTCACACAATGAAGTATTTCTGGAAACAGATGATCTTGTTGGTCGCATTATTTCACCTGCAAGTGCCTTTCTCTCCCTAAAAACAGCGAATCTGAAGAATTGATATTCAGAATTCCTTGCTCTTCAAATTCACTATTTCACATATTAACCTTAAATCTACCAGATTCCAGAAAACCTTATCAGCGCTGGCAAGTTAAAAGAGTTCAGATAATATCCTTCAACTCACATAATTTTCTTAAGAAAGGTTTTGATTTTTGCTCGAGTACCCCGAAGTGAACGTTTTTTGGAGCAACGTTCTCTTGTAGGACTTTTTTCGATACATATCACCTCCGCTGTGCTAATCACAGTTTGGAAGTCAAGGGATACAGTAGTAGCTTCTTTCCAAATCCGAACTGTGTTGTCTTCACACCAAGTGAGCAAAGCGTTCTGAACACATTGTCTGGAACAGTATTTAAAATTAACAGTCCCAATTTATTACAGTAAAGATTAAAAAGTTGAAAACAAAAATAATCAGCTGGACAGTGATAAATAACCGTGACATGTAACGAGGAACTTTTCGCCACTCAAAACCAGCAACTGGCTGGGGGTGCTGCACATAACTGAAACCAAATGAAACACCATTTCCACTGTTTTCTATCCCACCAGATTCTGAAAAGATTCTTTTACAAAAAAATATCCTTTTTGAAATATAGACTACTAATTACTTTCGATTTTTACCAAGTGATAGTATATCCATATGTAATTTTGAATTTTAGAACAGAACACTCAATAAATTACAAGTTTGATCAAAATCAGTAGAGTAGCCCTTAAACCCATTAAGCTTATTTTCGTTTCAAGAAATATAGCGGCTAACAATGAAGACTGTCACAGTTTCCTTCCATTTTCTCTTAAAATTCAATTATTGCGACCTCTGCAATGAGAACACCACAGAACACAAAAGCGGGAATTTAAGCACAAATAAAGAACCACAGATCGATAAAGCCTACCTTCTCTCTGAAACCATATCTTTACCAGACAATCTGAAACACCACAAGTAGCAAAATAAGCTCCATCGGGCGAACTAGCCATAAACTTTGGTTTTGCTGCTAATTTCTGCGACCAAACACAATCCCAAGACGAAACTCCCTCATTCTCAGGTTCGTTTTCCTGAAAGAGATTATGTACTTGAAAAATGAATTTGTGTACAATGTCCATAGCCTAAATTAAAACAGCATATGAATAACCTCTTCAACAATCCCGAATGTTACGGTATCCAATTTAACATCTAGAGCAGCAGAAAGAAGCGAATTTTGATAAAGGTGAAGCGCATCGCCACAACAAATCAATAGTCGCAGGCCTTGCAAACTCCACTGTATCTTATCCACTGTATATCTCAAGGTAAGATTGTATGTTTCAACCCATTGGTACGTGAGGCTCTAAAAACATTTTCAAATCCACATTAAGAGGTGAAAATCGAGAACTTGACAGAATTTCAGAAAAATGACATGAAAGATTAAAAAATAAGCTAAAC
The DNA here is from genome assembly GCA_013365325.1 of Dipetalonema caudispina. NCBI lineage: Eukaryota > Metazoa > Nematoda > Chromadorea > Rhabditida > Onchocercidae > Dipetalonema > Dipetalonema caudispina. Next base: position 296,685 of record JABVXV010000011.1, on the reverse strand, counting down.
AACTTTAAGCTGGAGCATAACAATGAAATTTACGCTAATTCCATCTTCAGTTCGCGTAATGGGCTCATAAATGCGCACCACACCACTGTAAGTTGCTACAATCTACAATGACACCATATCATTACACGTAACGCTGATGAACAAAGTAAGTGCAACACTGATTTGTTTGCCGAATTCAGATAACTTACATTTTTACCAAACTGGAACAAAGGAAGCTTTTGAATGATGAAATCATAAAATCATATAACTCAAATTCGAATATTTATGCCTCAACAATATTTGATCAAAACTTTGGACCAAGTATCCAGAAAGGGAAAAGAAGAGGAATAATTACCTTTCCAGTTTCACAACAGGCAGCCACACATTTCACTAGTAATCCCTTCGCACAACTCGCAGGTGTAATAACTTGTATACGCTCGAAGGAGGATGAAAATATCACAACATTCGTACCAACTGCGCAAGCCTGTTGATATATAAGATTCAAAAAATATAGCAAGATAAATAAACAAGTATTTATGCTTTACTGTAGTAGAACGCAGTTAAAAAGCTGACAAACCGTAAAACTGTAATCATCGATCGCTCCAACGCAGAAAACCTCATCGCCACGATTAAGGGCCCCAGTCAAAATCTGATGTACATTCATTCAAATCAGCATAATCACCCTGGAAGTAAGCATAAAGTAAATCATAGCAACTTGACTCAATTAAAGTAAAATTTTTCCAGGCCTGCAGGTTGAAATGGCGCTGAAAGAGTTGTACGAAATGTTTCAGTTATCCTGGAAAGTTTTGGCCTTCGAGTAATGTTTTTGTAACATGTTTCTTCAAATAATGCTGATGTTTCAGTTCAAGTTCCAGCACGAAGCACTTCAATAACTTATCAATGGCATACTAAGAGAATCAGTGGCTTATACTTACAATGTTACACTGGAGAAATGCTTACGTTCTTTGCTGACAGGTGACGAAGCGAGTAGGTTCAAAAGTTGAGTATAGTGATTGTCAACAAACTGGAAAAGACATCTTTAATGGATATCAGAACACGACTGAAAATAAACGGATGTAGGGGTATTTTTTCAGAAGCCTTAAGAGTTTCTGGATAGATCCCACTGTTTCCAGATGTAAGTGTTCAACAATCCCTGGCTTACAGCATTTCATTTTAATTCCTAGACAAAAAGGATATTTCGAATCCTTTCAGTCTCCTTATTTCATAACCGTTTGACCCCTTTCTTTTTTCCATTACCTTGCATACTCAGCACTTCCCGTTCATACGATATGGGCAAAGGCTACTATTTCATCCAGTGGTTAACAATGTTGTTGACAACAGTTTTTAACGCAAGCAGTTTGGTGGCATTGTTTTCATATCGCATAGTGTTGCACCGTGAGGGCTCATCTTTGAAGAGGTCGTTTGAACCTGATGCAGTGGAGCAAATTAGCTTGAAGAATGTTGGGAAGATGTAGAGGGTAAAGGTTGAGTGAATGAAGAAGGACAGGAAAATATGTCTAACGTGTCAACAATCTACCAGTATGGCAGCTGTGGAAATGGGACAAAAAGTACAAGGAGAACAAGGATTATGGACCGAACAAAGTGTTAAATAATTGACTGGAAACAAAGGATGGTTTTACCATTCGCATATTTTGCTATTCATTATTTCATAACACAACATTTTCTGTTCTATTTGCTTCATTATGTGGGAAAATATTTTTCGGAAAAGTTAAGCATTTTCATACAAGATCAAAATGGAAAATCGATAATACCGTTTGAAATTTTTACCACCAGCAAAACCGTCAATTATCTGATAAACAATAATACCGTTCAAGCTCATTTATATTACATCACACTGCACGCTGATCTCTCGAAACCGTTACTTTTTGTTCGACTAGTCGCGGCGAAGGGTAAACGAGCTAAGTAAAACAGAGAGGTGAAGTGTGTTCCCTCTACGCTTAAACGAGGCGGTAGTCCAGTCTTATTTCCACTGCTGCCTCGAGATTGACTCTGTTGCGCCTTTCCTCTCCCGCCACTTTTCTTCTTGTGCATGTCCACTTTCTGTTGTCTCCCATCTTTTACTTCTTTCTAAATGATTTGGGAATGAACATTAAATTTTCATTTATGTAAATGCTTCCCCAGTCCAGATGGATGACTTTTTATCCAATTTTTTTAAATGCTTCCAAATTGATAAACATTGAACGCAATTGTTCTGACAGTCATAAGATAATATTCATGAAATGACTTGTACTTTTAGTATCAGCAGAAAACAAAAAGGCCTAAATAATTTATAGTGTGCTTGCAACTCAGTAAGACGAAAGGCATCGCAAAAATGGGTGGAAACCGTGGATAACCTGTTGAAAAGGCTTCCTGATGCTTCCCTTCACATGAAATTATTAGGATTTTTTGTACTTCAATTTCTGTACCTTTCAAGGTATTTACATACCCCTTCATAATGGGCAAGAACAATGCAAACAGTTACGTAATCGAGATGTTATAGTACTACGCTGCGCTTATCCTGGAATATCACAATCCATTTCAATGTGGCAAGTCGCATTTTTATATACGGCAAGCTATAGTCAAATTCACCGAGCTTTTCTTAGTGTTTAACCATTCGTGCCTTACACGAAGAAATCCTTTCACTACACACATATGTTTTTGAATTATGAAGAAACAGTAAATTTCAGTGACAATGAATGAAAGAGGACGAAGAAAGCGGTCTTGCAATGAGAGTGTATCCAGAAGCCTGAGAAAAGCAACCCGACCAAAAAAGATGGCAGTTCCGAGAAGATACTTGAGAAACAAGTAAGCATTCTCCACTGTCAACCATTCTCATCCGTCTTCGGAAGTAAAAATATAATAAACGCAGTATTATATATGTAAAAATGTTCTAGAAAATGACTATACTACGATGAGTTCACGGGTAAACTGTCGTTCTGTAAAAGCCTGCATTCATATTTGAAGCTTTAGTCACCCCACCGATACTTTTCCGATAATCGCCTTTAACTGTTTTACAATGAAAGACACAGTAATATTTCTTAAATTTTTGGCTGAATTCAGTAAATTAAGGCCCAATATATGGAAATAAATACGAAGAATCCAACGTACAGAATGTCTTGGGTTGGAATAATTCTTGATATAAAGTTTTGTGAGATTTGACGTTCACAGATGTTTCATTCCTCTGCGTGTGTGGTTTGTGAGTTTTTTTTTTTTGAATTTTTCGCTAGCAATATTAGCGGATAAAAAATCGTACTCCGCAAACAATACGACACTACTCGTTAAATGGGACATTAAATAATCTGAACGTATTAACTTGACCTATATAAATCCCAATTTCCTAATGGAAATCTCAATTTTTTACCTGTTTGCCTTTGCTAAATATCATGGCAGATGTAAAAAAAAACTTTTCAGCGTTTCGGCACGTGAATTACAGCGTGCTAAGATGTAAAGTGAGCTGTAGCACTTCGAACTGCCCACTTCTCACTATCCGATAATAGACATTGCTGAAATTCACTTTTAGACTTACAGGGAAGTAGATTCGCAATACAAATGTAGCATACGGCGATTTACTGCATGCAAATGTTTTTAACGGTATATGTTCTAGTTATCAACCATCCATTTTAGCAGCTAGTAAGTCAGTCCACATGTTTAACGTTACATATCTAATATAACGAAAACATTCTCGGAACAGCATGGATTGCATGGAGAGTAACTAATGAGGGATTTAGTGTTGCTGTTGTTGTTCGATGTCTCGACACTCATACCTTTCACGCTTTTGTAATAGCACCTTTGAAATGGTGTATGTGCTGCTCTGATTATCTCAATGTGAAATTGGCTGTACCGGAACCTTCTGCTTAAACATTACATACCTTACGGAGAGAAGTAGATACTGAGGAAGTCCCAGATTAGCTGAATGGAGTTAAGAGATCATAATAAAGGATTGGTAATTACTTGTTCCTCTTTATTAGAATTGTAACTCGAAGTGTTACGAGTCTTCGTTCATAGCCAATATAAATTAATCGGCGGAACAGTTTACTGTTTTTAACGTTTTAACTGTGAACTCATCTTGTTTGTAATAAATAGTTTATTTGGAAACTTGTCCAATATGTCTCAGTGTTTTTGGTATCATCCAAATTACATAGAAGTCATTACTTAAACTTCTTTCTGGGCACATCAAGTACTCGATAAAAAAGAAAGAAAGTTGGAGGTAATAATGTGTCAAGTCGACGTAAATGAGTTGCTTTATTAAATGTTCTCTTCATTTCTCCCTTGCCCGATTCAACCTTTAATCATTGTGGTCTGTAGAATAATTTGTATCCACTTTACAATGAACGCGTCGGTATTTTGACATTAACTTGGTATCCGTGTACTATTCATGTTATTCGAAGCACAATAAAGCTGGTACGTGTGGTACGTGTGTGCGTTATTGGCCAAATTACGTTTTAGATTAAGTATTTTCCTCTCTCTCCAGCTATCACCGCTTTCATTTTACTGTTTGCTGACATACTTTCATTTAGTCAGCTTTTGGAATGGGTCCCTTAGTACATTCTAAACTTGAGGATTTTATATATGGACCATTTCAGGATCACAATCTCCAGATGATCAGAATCACCTTTGAACAGGCGTTATTGATTTGGACTACCATTTAACAAGGTTTCAAATTGTCAACACATTTTATCTATTTATTTTCAGAAGGAAGGTTTTTAGAATGACGGCTTCAGGTGGAGGTGCGTCATCAACAAGTGGTGATACTTTCGATCGACCTATGCTGAAAGAAGTCGACCAGTGGATCGAACAGCTTTATGAGTGTAAACAGCTCAGTGAAGCTCAAGTTAAAACGTTGTGTGATAAGGTAAGCTCCAAATGGCCGGAACTAGGTAAGGGATGTTAGATGACAAATACTGAATAGCATCAGAAGCGAAATGCAAAATTTGATAGCTTTGCCTACACCGTAGTAGCCTAGCTGAACTTTATTTTTTACATTGCATCTTTTCTGGAAATCATTTACTAATAACACTCAAGCGATCAAAAATTTTGTCAATGTGGATCTGGTGATGTCTATGTATTAGAAAAAAACTTCGGTTTGGTAACTCCATGATTGCCATATACAGCACGTAGTATTCATTAACTCAGACTAGAATGTTTGCAACCTGAGTATTGCAGGCGAAAGAAATTCTGCAGAAAGAATCCAACGTTCAGGAGGTAAAATGCCCTGTGACCGTTTGTGGTGATGTGCATGGGCAATTCCACGACTTGATGGAGCTTTTTAAAATGGGAGGGAAGTCTCCGGATACTAATTATCTTTTCATGGGTGATTACGTTGATAGAGGCTATTATTCTGTCGAAACTGTTTCGCTACTAGTTTGTCTAAAGGTTAATTTCTACAATGTTTTTCAGTGTTTGCTATTCTGTTCTTATTAGTTTTTACTGAAGTGAATTGCTTGATTTTTTCTATCACTGGGAGGGGATAATTGATTTAAAAACTATCAAAGGGGACTAATTCTTCGGGAATTTTGTAGATTCATATTTTGTTGTTTCCCTCTTCCTATACGGTTTCTTTCATTTTGCATTTAGCGAATGCTTTTATTTCTGACGATATAAGCTTTCAAATTTTCTTGCGTTTGATCACCAAAATTTACCGTTAAACACTTTCCTCATTTATGGCTCCCTTATTAAAGGCCTTTTTCAGGTTAGGTATAAAGAACGCGTCACGATTTTGCGTGGGAATCATGAGTCTCGGCAAATTACGCAGGTATTTTCATACCTTTTATTAGTTGCTTGGAAAATGGTGAAGTAGGCCGACCACATTATAAGGCTAATTCATGCAGTAAAATTTTCTTTGGATTGTGGAATATTGAATTGACGATGTAATTGGTCATTTCGTCGCCTGGCCAAACCTACATTGTATAGCTTTATAGCCTGAGGCGATCAATTTCAGAAATTTTTTGTTTTCAAACGTTGAATGTTGTAAAGTATTTTTGTGGTTTCAGATGTTGAAAGTCTTGTTCATATACTTTTTCTAGGTTTACGGGTTTTACGACGAATGTCTCCGTAAATATGGCAATTCAAATGTTTGGAAGTATTTTACTGATTTGTTTGATTATTTTCCATTAACGGCGTTGGTAGATGGTCAGATTTTTTGTTTACACGGTGGTCTTTCGCCATCTATTGACAGTCTTGATCATATTCGCGCTTTGGATAGACTACAAGAAGTCCCTCATGAAGGTAATCATCAGTTGTATTTACATTACTATTTTTCGGTTGCTCTGTTTGACTATTTTTATTTCAGAATATTTTTTATTTACTATACCTATCTTATGTTTGTTCTAGGTCCTATGTGTGATCTACTGTGGTCCGATCCGGATGATCGTGGTGGCTGGGGTATCTCTCCACGTGGAGCAGGATATACGTTCGGTCAGGACATTTCGGAGACTTTCAATCACTCCAACGGTCTCACGCTTATCTCAAGGGCACACCAGTTAGTCATGGAGGTATATTTTCAATTTAGGTAGTTGTCAGAAGGTATGGTTAAGGATTTGTTGAGGTTTGGTATGAAATGTATACATTATCGGGTTAGTGCACGAAAGTGCAATTAAAAATTGTGGAAACTTCTTGCTGAACTTTTTTTTAAGAGCACACAGGTTACTCCATAACAGTTCCTAAATAGTTCGAAGATTTTTTTGTCTAGCATGCACTGAGGGTTCCATTTTCATTGAAGGTATTTTATGTTTATTGTTACTGCAGTTCATTTGCAAGATAGCATTTGCTTCAGAACTCCGCTAGAATGACACACTATAACTTTTGATTTTGAAAAGTATTTGAGTTTATGGAATGTTTTTGTAACGGTTCTTTGTTAGTAAAATAGCTAGTACTGTTTATTATGGTATGCAGTGTGCCATGTAAGCAAGTTAGCTTTGTTTATAATTACTGTTTCATACTTGCTGTTTTTTATTTTGAATGTTTTGCAGGGTTATAATTGGTGCCATGATCGTAATGTTGTTACCGTTTTCTCGGCTCCAAATTATTGCTATCGATGTGGAAACCAGGCGGCGATGGTTGAATTGGATGATGAACTTAAATATTCGTTTTTGCAGTTTGATCCGGCCCCTCGTCGTGGAGAACCACATGTGACTAGGCGAACCCCTGACTATTTTCTTTAAAATGACAAGAAATCAATCCTTTCGCCACATTAGTTGTGCCGGAGAATGCTTTTAACTTCTTTGGAAAAAAATGCTAGCATACATTATTCAAATGTATGATTTTATTTTTCATCTAAATACAATGCAGAGTCTTACTTGTGACTGAGAACACAAGCCACAGGTCATATTAACAATTTCTTTTTTTTTCAAATTACGAAATTGTTAATATTTATTCATTACAAAAGTCAACATTGCGAAAGGAGTGTTAATATGATTGGTCTAGGTGTATAAGGATTAAATGATCATTCATTTCTGTAACTGGATCTACGCTGAATTCGTTTTCTCATCATCCTTTCTTGCAGCTTCAAAATTACTCTGCAATTCGCACTAATTTTAAAGCCTACTATCTTTTCAGCCGTCACTAACACAATTTATTATAATAGTAGAGTAACCAGATGCAGAAAATTCCTCAAACTAATCTGCGTGTAAAGATTTTTTTTCTCATTAGCAAGAGTCGTCCATGGAATTCTCTTAATAGTGGAAAGTTTGAGATTTTTTGCTTCGTTGCATGAAGAACATATAGTTAAGAAAGCTTTATGTTTACTAAACTAGTTAATTATACAAAATCTATATTACTGAAGTAAAAAACCATATTTCGACTAGTAAGTTTACTATTTGGCCTTGGTTTATCACTTGCGCTCCTTGACTTTATGAATATGATGTAACCGTTGCTTTATTGTTGTCTAAAATTTCTCATTTTGTTATATAGAGCGTAGTTACATCATTGATTCTTGTCATGCACGTGTTCGCCAAAAATGGTTCTTTTAGGTTCGAGCTGTGCAGGTAAGCTGAGTACTACCAAGTTTGTTAGAAGGTTGGACAATGTTCTTTATTTTCATTTAGACGTCTTTGTAATTGCAACCTAGAAATGCATTTTCTAAATGATTTCAAAGGGATGTTTAGTCAGTGATGATCGATGTTCAATTTGTCAGTTTGTTATTTTGAAATGTTCGGAGAACGGGCACCTGCATAATATGACTTTGTCTTTTGAAAACCGCTTTCGATTGTAGTAGTATTGTCTGCCAGTTGTGCATGGCATTCATTTTATGTGTGCTTCGTTTGAGATTGTGTTACCTGGTCATGAAGATGTCGTTTGGAATATACAGGTGCGTTGTTCTAGTGAGATTTATATTTTGTATATTATCAGCGTTGTATAATAATTTAAATCAATCTCTGAAACTTCATTTAGTCATAAAAAGTTTGTACAAATGATGTGCTCGTTTGCCTTGGTTTTCACCATCATCAGAATTGTTTTGATATCTGAATCAATATTTCTTACACTGAAAAATAAATAATAGGACGGATTTCAGGGTTCTGTTCTTTTCGGAGCTAATTTATTTGGTAGAGTTGGTTCTGCTAAAGCCCATATAGAATTTATAAAGCATTGCTAGCTGGTGTTAGTGTCTGATGCCATATTTTCTTTTAGTGCAGATGCATCGATTGCGTCATGTAGATACTAAGCAGACCGAATTGTTGAGGTATGCTTCGGCCACTTTAGGAAGTGGAAATCTGCGTGAGGCTGTAAAATTGCCGCAGGGCGAAGATCCTAACGAATGGATCGCTGTAAATGGTGCGTACACTTTTGTTGATAATCAGACTCTTTACTAAGATATATAATATTCCAGAGATAGTTTAACTTCCACAAATTGCAGGTATTGGTATTTTTTTGTGCTCATAGCAAATGATGGGAAGGAAATTGTTAAAAGCGGGTTTTTATTGTTGCATCAGCAGGAGATGAATTACAGTTGTAACTTTCAGTTCTGGATTTTTTCAACCAAGTCAGTATGTTGTTCGGGACAATAAGTGATCATTGTACGAAGGAATCCTGTCCTAGGATGTGTGCAGGTTCGAAGTATGAATATGTTTGGTCGGATGGTAGGAAAACAATTGCTTGTCCAGCACCTGTTTATATCGATTATTTGATGACTTGGGTGCACGAGCAGCTTGATGACGAGAATATCTTCCCGTCCCAGATTGGTAGTTCTTTCTGTTACTTAACTGTTCACATCCGTAAAGACCCTTTCAGCTTGTACTTTTTTTCTTCATTTGCAGCAGACATTTGATGAAGACTGATGGTGCAGGTAGATTTGTATGTACACTTAGATATATGATCATACGTTTCGCTGTGACTTTTCAACAGCATCATTTGAGTTTAGGGCAACCTTTCCCACCAAATTTCTTGCATATCGCACAAGCTGTTGTGAAACGACTATTTCGAGTGTATGCTCATGTATATCATCAACATCTCGAACTTATTGGTATGTACTTTCAATCCTTCCTTCACTTCCTTCACAATTCATGAAATTTTTCATCGTTTGCAGGTTGCTATATACCTAGTACTTGTTATTCAGCTTCTACGAAACTTGCAAAGATGAATGTTATTACACAATGTAAAATGTAGTATGTGGCTAGATTGATTCATATTTGCTCGACTTGAGACGAAAAATTATGCAATTAAATTGCTGTACTTAACTCACGCTAGCAATTTCTTTTCAATAACATGGGAACAATTGATGAAATTCCTGCTCTATGTCGTGCTATTGCTTACAGTCTGTTACGTCCTGTGACTTGTTTTGCAAAGGACATATTTTACTAGTTTACCTTCTAGTTTCGCTTATATTTTTAGCCTAAGTTTTACTTCCAAGTGCAACACAAAGGGCTTTAAAGTAGATAAGAAATTGTAATACTTTTCTCTGCATTTCAGAACAACTTAATGCAGTAGAACATTTAAATACCAGTTTCAAACACTTCATGCTTTTTATACAAGAATTTGACTTGATTGATTCAAAACAGCTGGCACCTTTGCAAAGCTTCATTGATCGACTTACTCTGGAAGAGAATTCAACAGTGCTATGATAGACTGAAGACCAACTTTGGTTTTTTGCTACCTCACCGTAAAGTGCTGAATTCTTTGTCTGAAGGCATGGATATTCCTCAAATAGCCTTCATTAGTATTATCATCTGCTTCTTTGAAAAGTAGCAATGCTTTCTGCTATTTGCCTGAGTTAGTTTTCTCTCAATATATTGATGTCCATCATTCAAAAAAAAGTATAAAGTGCTCCCCCTAGAGTAATACGTTCTTCTTAAATAACTGCCACAAGAAATATGTTTTCGGGTTACGATTTAGGAGCGGACACCTTCTTCTCACCGTATATAAATGAGATGACAAATTTGGCATTTTTTTTTCTACGGTTTCCCTGATGCAAAGAATATTGTATAGAGCTGTATTGTGTAGGAAGATGTAAATAAAGCTACGATTTTCACTTTGTCCTCCAGCTGTAGTATACAACAAAGATTGTCTTTTTTTTTTTTTCTGATTGAGTATTTCACAACACGTTCCGAGCTTAGAATAGTTATGAATATTTTCTGGATTCTGGAGCATTCTAAGGTCTTATAAATCTTGAGAGAGCATAGGAAAAGTAATGTCGCTTTGATACCTTTGTTCTGGAATAACATTCTAACACAGTTCTTCGTCTTTGTAGATATTATTATGAAACTTATGGATTTAGACTCTTTCAGTTTTGAATGATTCGTTATGTTGTCTTTACTGTTTGCCAGGTTCCTGCTCAACTCTCACACTTTATGGATAATTTTCCCAAATCCAACAATGCTGCTTGGACTTTTATGACGTTACATGAAACGTTTACATTTTGTTTGCATCACAATGAAATGGCGTGACTTGCATAAAGAATGAGTACAAATGCTGACCAAAACACTTGCAACACAATTTGGCGCAATTTCTTGAAGGCTCAAGCAATTTTAATCTTGAAAAAGTTTAAATTCGAGAAAAAGCGACGAAAAAAGATTCGCTGCATTTTTTAAATGTTTACTCATTATTTCAAAATACGATGTGGAGGAGCTTAAGTACAGAAAGTTTTCAAGTAACAAATTAAGCAGAGATTTGCTAAAGCGATAAATCATCCACACACCTCATCAAATAAGTAAATCCCAGTCAGTCATACTTGCATTATCCATGAAGTCTATAGCTGTCTGCGTCAGTGCGTCATTACCAGTAAAAGTGGAAGTCTGTGTTTCGATATGACGCCAGATATCTTCGAATTCAAAATCATTGTGTGTCTTGTGCTTTACATTGAGATCACCACCAGCTACGTCTTCCGGGTAGATCTGCGTACCAAACTCAACTCCGCTTGTAATATGCGTTTGGCAGTGGAAATCGTTATACTTATGCAGCACCTAGAAAATGACTGTTGCATAATTTTCAGTAATTACACATTAAGATCACAGATTCAAAAGTTTACCGGTGCAGAGAGTTCGCAAGTATTCCATTGAGTCGTCTGTGAACCTGCATCACACATAACTCTATCACAACATTTCACATAATCTGTTTGGCTGCTTTTTGTCGCCCGAAAACTGAAATTAGAGTGAAGTAATATATAAAACACGTGCAAATGGTAATAATACAAAGGGTTTTGACATAAGGGGGTCTGCTTTGCTTAAAACTCTATCTTATGTTCCACTCAAAAATTGATTGGGACATTAGATAATCTTGAGTAATTTTCAACAATATAATGAATCTTAGTAATGGGCTTGATCTGTCCAATGAAATCCTAGGAAACTTGGTCCACATCGTATTCCAATCAATCTAAACATCACAAGAGGAAGTCAAATCGTACGCTATCTGACTGATACGAAATCACGAACAAAATAAGATGAACTGGTGATCGATCATGTCGCGAAAATTATGTCCAAGACGGAGATTACCCTCGTGAGCACCAACATTGTGAAAGGAAAATGGCTTACAATCCTATCAGTACAAATGGAAATGTAACAGATCCCAAATGTCCAGTCCGGGAATGCAACTCTTACCATAAGCCAATGAAAAGCTAATTGCTGTAAAATAAGAGAAATTAACAGTTCAATGTTATGAAGAGCCGGTAAGAGTGATTAGAACTATACGAAATGTCCCGAACTAAACTATGCAATGAGTAAGAATACTAACGGGGACTTAAGAACTCTTAAGCAATACTAAACAATACAACCTAGCTTCAGCGTATCCAAACCAAATGAATAAAAATGAAAAGAAAAAAAAGAAAAAAAAAAAAAAAAAAAACATAAACACTAGTGAACAACTGTGACTAACGCTTCTGGAGAGAAAAAATGAATAGCTTGGACGGAGTAATTGATACCGCAAATACTTTTCTTCATCTTGTCAGTGAACGACATTAAATAATTCTCTGTTCCATATAATTTATGAACTCATATAACTGAATATTTCGTGTAATACAACAATACCGAAGTTTTAAGTGAGAAACTTTGGAAAAGTAAATGAATAATCAATCATCTATGTTCCGACAGAGCTGGGTTTCTCCTCTGCTTGTGAGAGATTAAGAGAAATTTATATCAGTGATTTACATTATGCGTTAAGAACAATCACAACTTACTTCGGTTTTGGATGGATTTCTCTGAAAGATGATACACGATTGGCCTGGACAACATTCATATTGATGAAGATGATGTTTGTGACTTTATTTCTGAAAAACTGGATTAAAGATAGCCATATATAAACATGAGAATGCAGTGGAGGTATCTCCCAACTAACTCAGACGCTGTAGAGACCATATTTTGATCGTCGTTTCTTGTAAGTGAACTTTTGGAGCGCTTTTCTGCTTCTAGGCAGTCCGACTTCATTCCAACTAATGTTGACGTATGGGCACTACAGTCTAAAAACATCACGTGTAGCTCATAAAACTTTATGGATGGAAATTAATAAGGTAGCACGTTACTTCCGAAAGAAAAGATACTGAAAAATTAAGAAGATGACATTCCTTTTTTTAATAGACACCGCTTTCTTTGATGATACAATAGATCACGCTGCAAACTGAATCTTGCCGTTTTGCATTTGTCACATCTACAAGTACAATAAATTGCTTAAAAACATGAAACTACCAGAAAAAAGCAGTGGAAGGTGATAAGCCATATAAAACTAAAAAACATGAAAAAGAAAACACCACCTAAAACGCTTTTCACCGTGAACTTTAGAAAAATGTTGATGAAGAAGTTTATAGGCACTGAAAAAGCGACCACTGTTATATCGACAACCAATGACAGGACAAAAATAATGCCTCTCAGCTTCTGAAAATTGTACATTACAGTCTAGATGTGTTATCTATCCCAAAGAAAACCAAAAAGATGAAAAAGGTCCGCAAATTGTAGATCCTAGCATACCTGAAGTAACTCGTTTCCGATGAAACAGTGCCAAATCGGCCTTCCCACATACACGGTTGTGCGTCTTCACCTGATGCAGACGGAATGCATTCTTATTCGCAAATGTCCGCGAACAAATTTCGCAAAATGCTACAGAAGACCCTTTCCTTAACTCGTCTTCCGTCATCCAAATTTCCATGCAGTCCGATGCACCTTGTTCAAATGCATCATTGTTCATCACTAGAAAAGTCTCAGTTATTAACAAATCAATTTGCTCCTTACGATTCATTCATGTACACATCTATTCTTTAACCTGTAGTATCGAGAAATTCTGGTTAAAGCCAGACCAAATGAAAGGCGGAAATCCAATTAAAATTATTACTAAGTCCTTTATCACCACTTTTTTTGAAACCCGGCATTCATTCGTGTCCAATACAACAAGCATGTACGTACAGATTACAAATCCCAAAAAAAATACAAAGGTATCATTGGGTTACATAAAAGAGTGAGATGAATAACTTCGGTACAATGTTCACATTTATCAAGTTCTGGCATATATATATATATATATATATATAACAATAATTTTTGAAAATATAAAGCATCAGTTTGTGTTCCCACTTCCTTCAAGTTTTGACTAAACACTGTCATATGCGTATAAGAATGTACTGATAATTTCTCGAAATGTTGGCCTTCTTTGGTAATCTCGTACTACGCATTTTAATCCAGTTTGTAGAATAAGATGAAAGTAACTGACGTCCAAATCTGAAAAATTCTTATGAATGAAAATTCAAAATAAATTTTAAAGAATTTCTATCTACAAACAATTTACTAATTATTCGACATCGCGAAATGATAAATTCGTTCACCAAAATTAATTTATTTTGTGAAAAATTAACCATTGGTAAAATTGCACTGCTGATCAGCCAGAATACTTTCGTGTTTCTCAGATCTTTGATGATCCATGACATATTCTACGATATTTTGTGGATCTCGTTTGGCAACATAAGGTTTTAATCCTGTAGCAACTTCTAACAAAACTATGCCATAACCGTATACATCGAGTTTCGTACTAATTATTCTCCTAAAGCAAAAAAAAAAAAAAAAAAGAAAAATCAGAAAGAACCAAACTCATGAATTCTTGATGGAACTGACACTTTTTGTGATCACACTTTTAATATTCATGTCCATATCATAGATCATTAATAAATATGTCGAACCCCCATTGTTTAGTTTTTACTGTAATATAATGCTCTAGTGAAACGATATACGGAAGCCTGCTCCATTTAAAAATTATAAACAACTAACTCTGTCAGGAACTCTTGCGGCAGATACGCTAATGTTCCTTTAACGTGAGAGGCAATAACGAAACCATCATCTTTCCAATCATCCTGCTTTATATATTCCTTATATTCACTGATGAATCATAGCCTTTACCATCACAAACCACAGTAAATGACTCTTCGAAGTTTAAGCGAAATTCTCACCTAACTATCAATACGGCTTCAAAATGATTATATCATTTATCAAAAAGAAAAAATCAAAACACACTAACTTTTGAAAAGTTATCTCGGCATAAACCAAAATCACCTAATTTTGGTTCCAAATGCTTGTCAAGCAAGATGTTCGCTGATTTTACATCTCCATGAATTATTGGAATCTTTGCAACAGAATGAAGATAATGCAGGGCACGAGCGCAACCTATCATTATTGACATACGTTGCAACCAAGTAAGAACCATGGATTTCTGTAAAATTATACTGCAGTAAACTCTGGTTCAAACAGCCGTCAAAAGCAAGCAATTTTGAAGTATTTGAAACTTGTTTGCTGATAAGTCAGAAAAAAATTGGCTATAAAAATTGTCATTTCTGGTGACTGAACATTTAAATTACAATACATTATGGAAGTGTCACTTTGAGTCTTTACACAGGAGTGATTATTTCAAGCCGGCTTTTTTGAAAATTATAGGACAATTTTCATCAAATACGAACAACGATGAAGGAGTAATGGGACTTCGCAGTATCCATCAATGACTGTATAAAACCATAAAATCTTACTTTTCTGAAGAGACAATCGAACAATGAACCATTGCTCATATATTGGTAAAACAGACAAGGTTGAGGACCATCAAGTGAATATGCATAAAGTGGAAGAATGTTGTCATGCCGATATTTCGACAACATTCTTAGTTCTTGTAAACTTTGACGCATTTGTTCGTCCTGAAGAATTATAGTTTTCTATAATTTGAACAAAAGTAAAGCCTTAAAGAACACTGTGAAAACTGATATTTCCTGCATGAAACTAGAAATAACCTTAGCTCCACACTCTTTCGTAGCCTGTATACGCTTCACTGCAACCTGAAATATAATGTCTGAAGCTTTCCAAATGGCCAAATAATGATTGCATTCAGTACGGACTACAAATTTAGTTGAAATATTATACATCAGTGCAGTTTTTTCTTAATATCATAAACATGCCAGAAATACAAAGCCCACCTCCGTTTGCTCCCATGTTGCTCGATAAACTGTCCCGTAACCACCACTTCCAAGAATGTTTTTGGACGAAAAATTATTAGTAATTCTTACGACATCATCATACTTGATGCATGGCGTATTTTGGAGAGTTTTGTATATTACATGTGAATCGTTGGAAATACTGAAATAACCTCGGAAGGAAAATCAAAAGAATGTAAATCCACATAAATCTTGCTAAGTTCAAAACAAATATATAAATTTAGGAAATAGTTACTGATTCTCTGGATTCAACCACCTCATATTATTAGAGTATTTCACCGAAGATGTTTCTCCAAAGTAAGGTGTTATGATATCGCCACTCTGCAACACCGCAAAATTCAACAGAATGCTCAAAAACTCGTCGCCTTCTAGTGAAATTTAAGAAACAGGTACACGAAATACTTGCATTAACAGCATACTTTGGCTGGACAATAAGAACGAGAGTTTGTTATTTTTTCGCTCCCTTGACTGTTTTCATCTGCAGATTGCAAGCATTGTTCTTCCCAACGATAAAACGACGGATCTACTGCAAAGAAAACACATTATTCGAACATTTTATTAGTTCCTGTCAAATGCTTGTTAAATTTTAATTCGAAGTTAGCAAGTTTTGTTTTTCCGTGCTCATACCGACCGATACTGGACTCATCAAAAGAGTTACCACTAGAAAACTAGACGTCTAGAAATCTAGAAGTTATGCAAGTCAAGTCGAGTACAAATTACTTGAATTTAGATATACATTGCAAATGAAGAAAGAAAATCATAAAAATCTCAAACTATCGAACTATTAGGCTTTGACAGTAGGGAACAAAATCGCCCAGGTAAAACACACCTAGATGACGCATTGCTTTCATCGCACGAACAAGTTTTGCTCGACCAAGACAATTGTAAAGCTGAATTACCTTGTTTCCTTTTGAGCCCCATATTGCCAGAAGATTCTCTGTCGGACTTTCAAAAGACCCTGCATTCCGACAAGCCCGTATATCTGCATTCCCAATATCTGACATCACAAACGCTACAAAATATATCAAGTCTAGAGAAAAGACCACCGTTTCTTAATAAACATAATTTTTATATTTTGCAGCTATGTAAACCGTGGCCATTTTGCGGCCGATATGCAGATTTACTGAATTTTTTCTTTTTTTTTTAGAGAAGAAAATGTAAATATCAACGACCATATCAACAAACCTAGCAATTCCCAAGCATTATCAGTATCCAAAATGGCAGCTAACTGTTTTCGAACAGTAAATGGCAACAAGTAAACGTATGTATACGTATCATTGCCTGATGATACCCCAACCATATCCATCTCAAAATACTCAACTGGCGTCACCCATTGCAGCCACTGAATATTGTCCTCAAACAACGAATTTTAGATACATGGGCGATGTGAAAATTAGTCAGTTTTTCAGACAGAAAAGTTGGCATTAACAATTAATTAAGTATGCCTGTGATTTTGATCACTTTAGGTATGGAGATAACAGGCCTGATGAGGAGTAATTCGCTCGGTTTATTTTTTATCTCTAATTTGTAACCATCGTCTGTATGCGGCAAAGAAAAGCAAAATAGAACACATGAGCTTTCATAATGTTAAAAAAAAGTTGGACACAAAGTACCGGTCCGTTTTTAGTAATCAAATGCGACACATGTTAAAGCTTTGCTAGATAGATATCGCTTCAATCCTCTGTCAATTTTTTTTTAGGCTGTAAAATTTCTGATGTAAATTAATTCTCAAAATCTTAATTTACTAGAAGATACCGGTGGAGGGTTGATATGATCAGTATTCAAGCTCATACCAGAATTTCATCATTAAACTCTCCAAAAGGCTTCTAATAAGGGAAAGAGTTGCTATAGTAACAATAAGCACCTTTCTGCATTTCAAGTATTGCGTAATCCTTCGTGTTTGATGCGACCGATATTGCAGTGGATTGATAAAGTATCCGAGGATGATAGTGAAGCGGGGTTCGTTCATGATTTTATTATCCAATTGTTTATTTATCTGTTTTTCCACTCATATTTTAAATTGTTTTTCCTGGTGCATAAGCATAATTAAATGATGCTGGTGGATATACATACTGGAGATGATCCTTCCAGATAGCATTTAACCGGCCATTTTCTTTGTGCATGATTTATTGAGAGCATTAAGATCGAGTAATTGAAGGTAATCAGTGTCGCATTGAGCAATTTATGGATGATAAGCTTATCAAAATTACCCTGGTTTAGATAAATGCCACCATTTGTCATCCATCAATCCTCAAAATGTTAAACAAATTAAGGCACCGTTAATTCATTCCTTACAAAATTCGGTGTCACAGGTTAGTTTCAATTGATAAAATGTGCCGCCCTAAATCTGAGTAATTGTTATTTGTTATTATGTCAACATTATGGTGGCAATATTTATTCCTCCTCAGCTGCTGTACCAAACATGATCTAAGGGATAGCACAGGATATGAATTCTGTTTGTATTATTTACCGAAGCGTAGGAAATTAGGCTTTCGGTCTTGACGACTGAATCTTTCGCTATATTCTTGACTGGGTTGCAAAGAACTATTTCTTCCGAATCGCAGAAAATTTGGGTCTCTTATTTCCATACGTTTTCCGAATCGAAGGAAATTCGGTTCAACAGATTTGCCAAATCTTAAGAAATTTGGGTCTGTTACGCGACCTGAAAAAAATGTTTTTTGTCCATTTCTGAAAATTTTTAAATATTTATTTTCTGAAAAATAAATTTAATATGGGACAACAAAACCACTATAGAATCCGGTACCATTAGTATAGTATAGTCGCAGATACAATACTGGTACGACTTATATCTTGCAGAACTGTATATCAGTGCTACAACCCAAATCGAATTCATCGTTGGGGTCAATTTCTCGTTGGTTAGAGAATTGATTTTTACTTCACCTGACTAGATGGTAGCAATATAGGTAGGTATGGGTTGGTTAGGA
Organism: Dipetalonema caudispina; assembly: GCA_013365325.1. Lineage (NCBI taxonomy): Eukaryota > Metazoa > Nematoda > Chromadorea > Rhabditida > Onchocercidae > Dipetalonema > Dipetalonema caudispina. The sequence continues at coordinate 277,884 of JABVXV010000011.1, read as the reverse complement.
ATTTAAGTTGCAATACAGAAAACTGAAATGTTCCTGTATTGTGGTAACATCTCGAGCTACAATGTTATCTTGCTAGTTGTTGCTTTTTCTACAGGATTCTAGGTTGGTTTTACAAGAAATTCATAAATGATTTGATCAAAATAGCGAGAAGTGGATATTGCGTTCAAGATATAGTGTTCAGCTTATAGAATTAGGTAATCCAACATTCGTTATCAGAATGAACACTTTAGCCAGAATCGTCACATTTCAAAATTAGGTGAACAGTTGACGGGATTGATGGTTGTTCATCGATGAGAGAGGATACTGTCAGATCAGTTACCAACAGATCCCTAAATCAATGAAACTGGTCTGTGCTTTGAATACTCAGTTCACGTAACTGTTAGAAGTGGGAAGTGTTGCTGGGAATCATTACAAAAGCATAACAATATTGTTTTACCAAAACGAAGAAAATTTGGTTCAGCTGCTCTTCCAAATCGAAGAAAATTTTGCCCGTTAGGTGTTAATGCACTTGATGAACGTCCAAATTGTAAAAAATTCGGATTACTGTCTTTTTTTCCATATATTACTGTTGATGCTGAAAATTCGACACCTCTTTGTTGTAAATAAAAAATAATAGTTCGTGTTGTGAAATAGATTTCAAACTACTCAGGTATTGGATATCTCTTTCGTTCTACTTCTAGTCTTCCTTAAATAATGGTTTTGAATCTAATCCCTAAGATATGGTACAAAAATTGCAAAATTGAATATCTAGAAGTCTGACCCGAACACCTGACTGAATAACGAATGTAACAGATTGCTGTTGTCGAAATAGGCTTACTGGAATCTTAAATATGTTTCAAGCAGTTACAATGAGTCAAACAGTCTTACATTACTGTTAAAGTTAATATTTTCTGGAGTTTTCTGTCGTACGCGATATGTGAACGTTTGGAATGAATTAAATAGATTTACCAGCTCTACCGAATCGAATGAAATTTGGTTTTCTTTTTTCAAATTTTCGAACTGTCTCATCGATGTCTCCTTCGCAATCATCCCCAAAATGTTGCCTTATTTCAGCTTGCTGTGAACTCGAAAGCATGTTGAATATAATGCAAAAGTCCGATGTAATTGCATTTGTGCAGCATTCACTTGATACCTTAAAATTTCATGAATTTTAATATGCTTTTCCGCCGATTTCCTCTACCTTTCCTCCGATATTCTTAAAATCAAAGCTCAAGTTCTTCAACATCAATACCAATGACATATTGTATCAAAGATTACAATAGAGGTAATTTAAATTTTCGAACTTGTGGCATACGGTAAGTAAAATTATATGTATGTATGTATATATGTATATGTGTATCTATGTGGGTGAGTGTGGTGCTACATAGGTGGAAGAATTGATTTAAAAGACATTGTAAAAACAATTTGGGCTGTAAAAGAAGGGCATGAAATTTTCTCCGTCATTAAGAAGATTGCGACAGACCGATCTTCTAGCTAAAATAATGGAGGGAGAGAGAGAGAGAGAAAGGGCAAAGCAAAGGAATCGAAGAGGATTTCGAAGTATGAATGTCATCGTTCTTGAAAATAATAACGCTTAAAGTAGATAAATGAGAATGGCAATCCTCAACCCGAGGATTTTTTAAGAATTATACGATCTTTATCGTTGCATTTGCTTGCTTTCTTATCTTTTCTATTGTTTCAAGCAATCTAAAGATACAATGTAGGAAAATAACCTTACCATAAGGTATCTCAGATCCATGACTTTTTCAAAAAATAGGATTGGTTTTTCGATATACTATTTCATTTTTAATTTTTGTATTGATCTAGCAGCATTCTTTTTGCAATATTAAAAGAGATAAATGGGTTTAAACTCAAAAAGTTCCCAGGGAAAGTGAGAAATTTTCTCACTCTTTCGTTTTTTTGATTGAATCTATGGCTTAGAATCTCCTAATTAACTTATGATTTTTAGTTGAAAAACGGAATCAATAAAGACAAGATTGGGATGCATTGTTGTTGTGGGTAATGTTGTTGGGCTAAGATGGAGTAGAAAGGTAAGAGAGTGTATTTTGTTGTGCAGCAGATGTAATCGATGCAAGGAATGAAGGAACCGGAAAATGACTTTGCTAGTTGATTTTAATTCGGTAGAGAGTAACCCGCATATAAGAAGTCCGACGTAAAGAAAGTATATAAAAGAGTAATGGCATAAAAAAAATAAACTACCTGTGTTATGCTGCATATCAGAAGAATAGCATGGACTAGAACCATAACTGAATACTGCTCTTCTTTGCTTCTTCATATTTATATGCAAAGAAATGTTAATGTAATTAACTGTGGTTCCTGAAATGCCACATGTGTCCCCGATTTATTCATCACTTCTTTTACATTGTTGTTTGCAGTAATGATCTCGTTATCATTCAAATATATACATTTTTATATTTCCAGTAGCTTTAATCATCATTACCAACTTAACTGCGCAATCTGATAATTTGTGAACAAAGAACTGTCATTGTTTTAAATGGCGTTAACACGAGTCCTTTACATCACTACATTGAGTATTGTTGTAAATAATGAATTATGAATTAATTAGCAAAACTCGCTGAAGATCCCTTGGAAGGGCATAAAAATAAAACTGAATAAATGGTTACCAGTAACAGGAATACTTCTCCAGAATCCTCGACCACTAAGTGCCTTACGCTATTTCTGAACTTCGATGCTTTTTGTTTTTTATGAATTTACGGAAAACGCAGACACAAGTTATCCTTGAGCACAAGCAGTTAGCTGCTCTGGTCCTTCTTTGCTTCGCTTTTCAAATCAACGTCGCGCTAAATGAAATAGAGCCAAGTGTTGAAAGCCTAGATAAAAGGCGACATTATTTCTCTTTATTCGCACGAAATCTCGATATGGGAACTCTGGTAATGACCAAAACTACTATCGATAAGATTTTATCCTACAGAGCCTTTAGCCCACAATTATATAAGTAAGCCTGTTTTTCCACTAATAATTTTGTTGCGTCATAAAGAAATTTTAGGTGCTGCGTTTATGATTTGGCTTTCAAACCAGATGGGTCAGAATTGCTTGTTGCAGCTGATACGAAAGTTTTGATTTATGATGGTACAGACGGCACATTGTTGCAGTCCTTGAAAGGTCCAGTATCTTCTGAATTTTAGTCCTATTAACGCAAAATTGTCAGAGAAGGTAACTTTATTTCTTTTTTACAGGTCATAAAGATCTCGTGTATGCCGTTGCATTTTCATATAACGGCGAAAATTTTGCATCCGGTTCAGCCGATCGTTCCGTTATTATATGGACAGAACAGCATGAAGGAACGCTTAAATATGCGTATCTTTTTCTTTCTAGAAATCGCCATCTGATGCTTCAATAATGATTTACTTTTGCTTTTCATTTATATTTGATGTAGAATCCTGCCATGTTGGTATCCTAGTTGAATAGTCTGCCCGTCGCTGTAAGCACTGGATTGTGCATCACAATGAAATATTGTATGAGACTTAGTATCTCATATTACATCATCATTCTCTATCAAAACACTGTAATTAGCACCGATTATGTGCCATTTATACAGCGATAATTAAGTATTCTTAATTTCGTTTCGTTTACATATCAAGCCGTATTTTTAGATGCTGAAAAAAGTCATTCGGATCCTTCACATTTCAAATTTTTAATATTCTTGCGCAATGTTTCAATATACCAGCATAAATCTCAAAATGATGCTTTCGTCGAAATTTTATGATGCAGATACAGTCCAGATGTAAATGACAGACCTCTATTAATTTGACATTTAAGGAACATTTGATGTTTTTTATTCTTATTAGACAGATCATTTTTAGACACAATGAAGCAATCCAGTGCCTTGCTTTTAGTCCTACAACATGCTTTTTGCTTAGTTGTGCAGTTAATGATTTCGGTAAGAATTTGTATTATTTTTCGTTGTTTAATAAGAAGAATAACCATCTATGTTTAACATATTATTCCATAATTATAGCTCGGAAATCAATATGACACATCCTAATAAATGAAATTTCCATTGAACAAATTCGATAACTTCAAAAGTTGAATTTAAAGACAAGACTATTAAAATTTATAAGTAATTCGAGTTATAAAAGCTTTATCCTTAATTAATTCATGAGTAGAACCAAAAAAATATCTCTAGGGATATGGACTCAATTGGAGAAAAGTGTTAGCAAACAACGAACATCAAGCAGATGCGTTTGCTGCGCATGGAGTTGTGATGGTCAACTTTATGCTATTGGAATGTTCGACGGCACTGTTTCTCTATGTTCCACTACGGTCATCTATGCTTTTATTCCTCTTTATTTTTTCAATTGTACCGGGCAAAGACATTCGTTACTGGCACAGATTTTTGTCCACTCTACTTTTCATGTTTTGTCTTCTTGATTTCCATCTTTGAATTTACACTCCTGAATTTACCTTTCTTGCTTGTGCCTTTATGCAGAAACATCCGTACGTACAGCGTTACTATGTAAAGCACAAAGGATTAAATACGGTACAATATGGAACGTATGTAAAGTTAGTTAGAAAAAAGCATAAAAATTCATTTTATGCAATATCATTCATAAATAACGGAAGTTCAAAGTAAGTTTTTGTTACAACGACACAAAATGTCTATCTTTTCATGTACTATCTTAGTTTATCTTTCAGAATAATATAGAAATAAAAAAAATTGAACGACCTTCTGGTGAACCTGTTTGGGCGATTGCTTTTGGGGCAGCTCGAAGCACTGCGTGAGTTCCTCTCGAGCTTTTTTATTTGTATATCTTGCTTAAAAATTCTTCAACAAATGAAAGCTTATTTGTAGGGATGCTTTATGGCAGTCTGATGTCAACATTCATAGAAGGTAAATTGTTGTTTTTTTTTTCTTCCTTTTCAATTGCACATCGTTTTCTTTGCACAAATTTTATTGTGGCCAGAAAATTAAATAAAAATACCGATTTTAAAACTTTTTCTTAAGCACATTGAAGATGATTGTTTAATGAATATTTCACGAGAGGGAATTTAAGAGCATAAAATGCTTCTATCATTTTTAGTACTTTTGGTGAACTTTTGGTATTGGTAGACTGGGGGCAAACAGCTGCATTTTACGATTTGGAGGGAAATCAGGTCGGAAATATTATCCTATCAAATTATTCTGTGCTTTCCTGTTTTCTAAATTTATTGAGATCATTCAGCTTTAAGCATGATAGTTATGCTTGAAGTTTTTTTATCGTATGCTGCCACTTTACTTTGCAAAGCTTTTCTTTTATAATTGAAATTCAAATTCTGGAAATAAATTGCTGTTATTTGGCTTCAGCTTATCCGAGAAGACAAAAAACTTGGCTATGATCCTACAGCAGTTGAATTTTTCAACTATGGCCAGTTCCTAATAATGTGTGGCTCCAATCGTCAGGTCACCCTTTATAGTCGTGAAGGTTTGTATAAAACTATTTGCTCTTTCATTAAACTATGATGACCACTACGTTTTACATTAACAAATGATACCATAATTATTTACTTTTGATTTTTGAACCAGTGCAGTTTTTTATCATATATGAAATCGGTAACTACTGTAGGAACAACGTTGGGTACAGTTGCTCAGATGGATACGTGGGTATGGACCGTTAAAGCTAGACCAAATACAAACGCAATTGTTGGTCAGTCTTAATCATCTTGAACTTTCCATACATATGATGTAGCAGAATTAAAGAAGCTATTTGCAGTTGGTTGCGTGGACGGTACATTAGCATGCTACCAGTTAATGTTTAGCACAGTTCACGGATTGCATAAAGTAAGTTATAAAAAAAACACTCCTAATTTACTTATAAAATTTACTTTAAACACTGTGTGCTTATTCGATTAAAAATGTTTGCATTTATTGATAACGATTCGGAGAATCATATTTTAGGAGCGATATGCTTACCGCGAAAATATGACCGAAGTGGTCGTACAACATCTTGCAAATCAAACATCCATCAGAATTTACTGTAATGACTTAGTTCGCAAAGTGGCTGTGTACTATAATCGACTAGCAGTGGGTTTTATTTTTTATTATGAAGATATTTGGAATGTGATCATTTTATCCAGAAGTGTTGGATTTCAGTTTGACAGGTAAGCGGTAAATGAAAGATTTGAACATGCTGTTTGACAACATAATTTTTTTTAAATCTGCATTTTACCGAATACATACTGATGAAAGTTTATTTTAGGTGCAGCTCACCGATCGTATTGAAATCTACCGCCTTATCGTGGAACGCGATGATGGACAACTGGAATATAAATTGGTTGAGAAAATAAACCGTGCTTTCGAATGTTCACTACTTGTAAGTACCGTACGATTCTTTCCTGATACAGTATCGTAAAGCTGAAAAGATAGGATGTTTCTATAAAATATAGCTGTTCACTAATGTTTTATATCTTATGTAGGTGATCTGCGCGCACCATCTGATACTGTGCCAGGAACGACGCTTGCAATGCTACGACCATAAAGGGCTTAAACAACGGGAATGGCTTCTTGAATCTCTGATACGTTATATAAAAGTCGTTGGTGGACCACCGGGAGGAGAAGCCATACTAATCGGTTTGCGGAATGGAGCTGTAAGTTTATGTAATCTAAAAACATCTTTGCTAGTTTTATCGAGGAATTTACAAAAATTTGCCGTATGTGTCTAAATCGTTTGGAAAATACTTCCATCTGATAAAAGATGAAAGATTTAGGTATGTAAGATCTTTGTGGATAATCCGTTCATAACAGAGATACTGCGTTTAAAAAGTGCTATCAGATGCCTTGACATCAGTCATTTGAGGTATGTTTTTTTCTTTTTGCTACAACAATGCTGTTCAATGTTGTTCAGTTATTCGATGATATTTCATACTTTTTTAAGATGTTTTTTTCTGTTCGAAAGCATTATTGAACGAAGAGGAACTCTGAATAATGCAATTAATCGTGAATTTCAGAGGAAAGCTTGCAATCGTCGACGAAACCGGAGTCTGTACGACTTTTGATGTCAAAACTAAACAGCTTCTATTTCAAGTTAGGCGTAATAATTTTTGTAGCAAAATTGGATTTTATAATTTGTAGCATGAGAAATTGACAAGTTTTTATAGGAGCCCTCATGTAACAGTGTTGCTTGGAACGCTGATCAAGAGAATCTTTTGTGTTACTCAGGTGGTGGCGCACTAAGTATTAAAGCTGACAATTTCTCTTCACATCAACAAAGAATGCAAGTATGACCTCAAAAAAATAAAAAATAAAAAAAATTCGGTTTTTTATTACACCGTCTAATGTTGAAGAATTTGTTCAATCTTGCTTTTTTTGTCTTTTTTCATGGAAATTAGTTAATTAAAAATAATGAATTCTTTTGGGGCTTTGTTGTTGGATTTTCGGGAAAGCGTGTCTTCTGCTTGCATATGTTTGCCATGATTGCAGTGGAGGTGCCTTTGTCCAATCAGTTATATCAATATCTTGAACAGAAAATGTACAAGTGAGAATTTTCTTCGCCTAGTTATCAAAAATTTTGAGTTCATTTCGTTGAATATAAAAGGACAGAATGCAACAATGGATGATTGGTACAATTCTGTCATCTTTTTAGAGAAGCGTACGATTTGGCATCATTAGGTGTAACAGAAGGTGACTGGGAAGTTCTTGGTCATGATGCTTTACATAACTTCCAACTCGATATTGCGCAAAAAGCTTTTCATAGGATTAAAGATGCACGTTACCTTCAATTAGTCTCGGAAATCAAGGTATAGGAAATAAAATTTTTATATCTATTTATTTATTCAGGTATACCAAGTTCTGTAGTTTTGTCTTATATTTTGATCTGCCAAAGAATTGCTTTAATTTGGTTTGGATTCTAGGATATGATCAAAAGCGATGCGAAAAAGGAACTAATGCTTGGATGTATAAAAGCTTATGAAGGCAGATATCGCGAAGCAGCGATATTGTTCCAAAAAACCGGATGTGAACAAAAAACACTGGAAATGTTCACAGATTTGCGCATGTTTGATCAGGCTCAGGTTGGAAGATAAATTGATGTCTAACTTGCATAGCCTGATTTTCATTTTCATTTTCTACAATATTTTATGAATGTGGGGAAGGTGCTATCTTGACTTTCCAATATATTTATATCTTTTACTTGGTTTCATCATCCGTCTAGTTCTTCATTTTGTAAAACTATCATTTTTCGGTGCTCACAAAAGGTTACAACCTCTCTTTTTCCTGATACCGAAATATCCACATCCAGGAACTGTTATTGTCTGCTTCTGGAGAAACTCGAAAAGCTCTATTGCGAAGGCGTGCTGATTGGGCACAGAATTCAAATGAACCCAAAATCGCAGCCGAAATGTTTGTGGCATCAGGCGATTACGATAAAGCAGTTAATCTTATGATCAAAAACGATTGGATTGACATGTTAACTTTTTATCTTTTTATTCGGGAGATGAGCGTTTGCATAATCAAATTGTTACCTTTCTTTCCCTTTTCCTCTTCTACATAATCTGTATTCAGAATACAAGCAAGTACTTCTTAGGTTGATCAATCTCGCACATCGTATTGACCGAAGCAATGTTGATGTATTGCGCACCATTGGAAATTACTTGGCAAAAAAAGAAGAATACACTCTTGCTTCTCATTTATTCCAATCAATCAATGATATTCGTGCTTTAATAAACATGCATGTCGATGCGGCGTTATGGAATGATGTAAATTTCTATTTGCGATTTATAAATTTCTTAAATGTTCTAATTTTTCTATCTCATTATGTTCTTTTAGTTCCATATTTAAAAAAATAAAATTCGAAATAATAAGTCCATTTTTTAGGCATTTTTAGTAGCAGCAAAATACCAACAATATAACAAAGAAGTTTATCTGCCTTATGCACGATGGTTAGCAGAAAAAGATCTTTTTGATGAGGCTCAAAAAGGTCTGTACTTCATGAAGTTTTCTTTCATAATGTTATTACTTAATATTGAATGTCATTTTTTCCATCTGCACAAGAAATGATGACAAGTTTATATTTTGCAGCTTATCATATGGCTGGGCATGATGTGGAAGCATTACAAGTTTTAGAACAATTAATGGAAAATGCTGTTAGAGAGAACCGTTTCGTAGATGCAGCCTATTACAACTGGATGTTAAGCATGCAATATCTGGAACGGTATAACGGAGATCCTGAATTCAATGAAAAATTTTTGGATTTTAATAATAAAGCGAATTGCTACTATGCCTTCGATGTCATTCATAAATATCTGGTAATGATTAACATGAACTAATAATTACCAAGTTTGGATTTGAGTTGTTATTTAAAAAAAATACAAAAATATATTTATAATTCTTCCAAGAACAATCTGTTGTGAAAAGAGCATTCTGAAAATGAAGTCGAAAATTCCGAACTGTAACAATTGACAATTGATAATGACAACGTGTATGGATTCAATTAAAAAAATTGTTCCTCTAATTTCTCTAATTTGCGCTCATGAAGAACGCATTTTATAGGCTGAACCTTTTACGAGCTGCCCAGCCAATGCTCTAATCAATATTGCTCGTTATTTGGCTTTTCAAAAGGACATTTACAAAATATCACGAGTGTAACTCTCTTTATAAATTAATTTTAAGGATAAAATTGGTAGGGATATTTTGTTTCGAATACACTCTTAGACGCAATGTGTTTAAGTGTCAGATATGTTTAAGTTTCTCAGTTGTGCCGTTAGTTGACATTACTAAACATCTGTGTATTGCTCTATAAGCAGTTTGATTCTTAATTTCTTTTTTATTTGGAAATATATTTAAAAAATTCCGAAAAATAATTACGTGCAGTAGAGGTAATATTTAAATGTAGGAACAAATGTGGGAACACAATAATACTTGTTTCAGGAGCATATTATACACTTTAATGAAGCAAGGTCAAGTATTGGGTGCCTACAAATTAGCACGATATGCTTTAGAACAACTGAGTTATTTGAAAACTCCACGTCGTTTTGAAAAGCTTATTGAAACAGATGCTCTAATGATTCGATCGAAACCCTTTACCGATGCAGAAGAATTGCTACCAATGTGTTATAGGTGGGTGCTGCAAAAGTTTCATAGCATTATTATATTTTAAATATGGCATATATGTTATACCTTATAACAATTCCAACTAGAATTACGCAAACTTCGGAGTATATTAGTTGTGAAATATTAATCGGATTTTTGTTACTCTTAACAAGCAAATTTATTTCAGATGTGGTATCTCTAATCCTCTCGTTGGCACTAATGAATGCATACATTGCAAAACTCCGTTTATTTTATCGTTTGTATCATTTGGTAAGTATTTGTGGATGATTCGTCATATTCCCAAGCATTATCGATGGTGATCGTAATTTGAGGAATAGTAAATAAGGGAGTTTGTGATCTTTTGAAATCTTACTGCACACTTTATGATGTATTCACGCTTGAAACAACCTTTGACAGAGAAAAATCTCTGCAAAAGAAATGGAACTTTGTAAGTCTAGCAAAAGTTCCAAGGCACATAAATGACTTATTTTTTTGCGTCATTATGAGAAAGTTGTTAACTATACCCACTAATTTTTATCGACGATATTTATTAAAATAGTTTTTGCAGAAGTTCTACCCCTTGTAGAATTTGTTGTGAGCGATGATATAAATTTGGAAGAAGCTCGACAGCTGATCAATGCTGAATCCCCTCTTGGTCAGATTGAAAATCCTTTACGGGAACAGGTTGGTTCGAAAAAGGAATTTTTCATTGGTCTTAGCATACATTGATTGAAATAAGTGGCCAAGTTACTGATGTCGTGAATCTCATTTCAGAGATCCGTACTCGGTTTTGTCTGGCTTTTTGCGCCACCCAAAGTTTTTACACCACTTCTAATATTTGACGTTTATTCTGATGTGACTTCTTTAAATAGGTTCCCTATCAGCTGAAATAAAAACATTCAGATGAACCAGAAAACTGGCAAAATTGTGGCAGATCGTGAGACGTTGCTTAAGTTGGAAAAGCAGCAGGTTATAATTGCTGAATGGCCGCCACCATTCGTTACCCGTTTTTATTACAATGTAATACCAGAAATCTCAATAACTCAGTGCAGTTCTTGTTATCGTGTTTGTTCTTTTATTTATGCACATTTTTTTCACTCAAAATTTGATAACTCATTCTTGCTTAGCAGTTAATTTCATTCAACTTCTTATGTCAAATTTATGGTTTATTTTTAATCTCAAAACTTGAACTTCCCAGAATTACTGAAAGTATAAATTATTTTTGAAAGCGAATTTTTCCGTCTTTCTTATTTTATTTATCTATAGTAATGTCCTCATACTGGCTGTTTCACATTTTCATCTTCATTACACACATTGCTGTTAATCAAAAATTATCTGGAAATTTTAGATCACTTGCCGGCGATCTAAAATTAGTCCACATATAGCAAATAGAGAAAACTGATATTTTCCTGAAAAACATTCATCGAAAAGTTACGTGAACATGCCCAGATATCAATTCCTTCTCAAATAATTGGATAACTCCGTCACAGTACTAGGGATATAAGCAAACATATTTCCAATATTGAAATTGTGATGGCTATCGGTTCTTTTTTTCCAGATGTTTCATGCGGATGACTTCGAAATGGCATGCCTCAAGACTGGTGCCTGCCCTTTTTGCCATGTGACTCCACAAAAGAAAGCAGATCATAACTTTATTGATGACAACGATATCGAATAAACTTACTTCTCGTACTTATGGAAGAATTATATGATGATACTGCTCAAAGAGCATTTATGTTAAAAATTTGTTTTTATCAAACAAATTTTGTTTAAGAAGGATGTCTGCAATATTTCGTTTTTAAGTTAAGGTAATAGTTACAATAAAATAGAAATATGTAAGCAAGAAATCGTTACATCTTCAAATTTTATGGTTATTGGACAAATTTTATAACGCGAAGAAATAGAATTGTGAATCTGACACATATTATTTCACTTATTTCGCCATGCTATACATTATAAGTGATAAATAAACGAAACCTTTTCATTGAAAACTGGAGCGGTGCAAGAATATTACATCATGAACTATCATTACTACTAACTGATGATGGGAAAAACCAAGTGGCTCAAAATTGCAATAAAAATAAATTCTGTCAAGATTAAGGGCAGTGGTTTTTGATATAACGAAGCATGGTCCGAAAAGTCATTAAATAAGTGGTAGGTTCAGGTACATTTTTTGGTTGACAGAGTCTGTTCATTACGAATTGCTCTATTCTACATGATTGCATTAGCCAATAATGTTGCAAAGGATGCGCAAATTCATCAGTTAGTGTTATTCATCAAATGATCAACTTGAATTTGCACAACTTCAAGCTAATGATGAATGAAGTTCGATTTTTTTACGTCTCGACTCGAAAGAGTGAAATAGACTCCGGCCAGTCCATTTGTTGTTTTGTCAAAAACTATTCGTTTCTCCAGTGTATATTTCTTCTAATAAAGGAAATATTTTTGTTTCCACGAAAGACCTACTCACAGACATGGCTTTTTTTAATTTAACAATAGGTACTAAAATAGTTTAGGATATGATCATAATAGAATTAACTTTTCCAGCTTCTCAAGTATTTTAGCGTCTTCATCTGTGATATATAAGATTATCTTCTTCCTTCTTTTTCAAAAATTTTATTTTACATTACGCATTCCAAATTACAACCAGAAACAAAAACTGGTTACCAACTACAGTATCATTATGAATGGGATACGACGCTTCTCCGATTGCATAACAATACGTTTTGGTGCAAGCTGCAAGCTGCTGCCAATGCCGTTTGCTGCAGAATTATTTCCAGAAAAAAAATTTAGTTCTTTCAAGAATGTTATCGACATCTCAAGTTTATCGCTTGATTCTCCTGTTAGCAATTAGAGACCAGAATAAGTTTTATAAAGTTTTATATTATTTCTCTTTGAAAAATAATAAGAAATCCTCCGTAGTACGAATGAAATATTTTCAGCGATCGCCTAATTTGGCTATTGGTTGTTTGGACCATTCAACTTTGATAAACATATTGAAATAAGCAAACTCAAATTAAGTCAAAGTAAGCTATTTGATTGTTCACAAATGAAGAAAACTGTCATCGAAGCTATTTTTGTGCCAAAATCGCTTTATTTTGCCTCCTTCTGCACTTGGACATTTTTAGCAAGTTAGCAGAAAGGAAATGCTACTTTTAATAAAAGATATTTTGCAATTTTTCCCGAACAGACCATTTTGAACACAGTATCTTTTCGTATCTTTTTTTCGTCTTTAAATGTATGACGTGAAATCACTGTAAAATCAACTTGTTCCATGTTAGATAATTCAGCTTTAGTTGTCATAATTGATCTTATGTAGATGAAATCATTAAAAAAAAGTGTTACCGGCTTCTATCCGACAGTCCCAATTGCTTGAGTTTATATCGAACATTTTCTTCCGGAAAGTTGAACATCACAATGCAAATCACCGGTTGTTTCCCCGTATCTTTGATGTACTTTCAATCTCTGCAATATTGGCACATGTCGCAATTATCTAGTTTGTTTTTCAATCTTTTGCGCATTATATGGCCCATAATCTATCGTCTTTACTGTTCTTTTTCAGACAAAATGCCATAAGGTTCCTAGTACATGAATAATCATGCTTTTATTTGCTATAATCGCAACTTCTTACAATTCTTTTTTTCTTTTTCACCAGATTGATTCCAGATACGAGTTTTTCGGCTAACTATTACAAATCCTGATTTTTTTAAAAGAATTGCCCATATTAATAGGTGTTAGAAGACTGTAAAATACATATTCATATTTCCGGAAAAAACACGGAGATGAACTTGACATTTTACGTTCGCAACATATGTTTTTCTACAATAGATAATTATGAATCATGCATCATGAATAATTTCGAAATTCTCTAGTAGGGTAGTGCGATCCCACGTGAATCATTAAAATGGTAATTCACAGGTTCTTAAATAGTAAACAGTCTCGAAACATTTATAATGATGAATGTTAGTGCTATCCACTATCCACTATAATAAATCTTCGCAGTGATTCTAGTGGTTGTTAAGATACATCACTATTTCGAATTTCTCAGAAAATCTCGGTAAGCCATTCTTTTTTTTTTTTTTTTTTTTGGAAATAATGTTGACAAGATATCAGGAAGCTACAGGTATTGCAATGTTTTTTTTTTATTGGATGTTCTGCCCCCTTCGCCAAAAACAACCTTTCTATCTGCTGGCATGAATCGGAATAGAAACTTGATAGAAAGTACAATTAACAAAAACCAAGTGAAACAGGAGGTAGGAGGTTTGTCTTCATGTTCAAAAGCCTTCTGTAGAAGGGGAGGAGAACGTAATGTCGAAGAGAAGAAGGCGCGACGCGTTCATTTCATTTTCAGTGGAGGAAATCGAAGGGTATTTGTATTTAATTAGAAAATATATTTGAGTCTTAAGCATAGGTACCAGATGGGAATTCGTTTTGAGTGAATCGAGCGGTAGCATTTATACATTGATATCTTCATTCTTGAGATTCGGGACTTATGAGATTATCATGAAACATCTTTTATACATTTTCAGATGATTATTACATTTCCTCCTTATTCTACCTGTACCCAAATCCCTCTTTTCCAATAGTAATTTTTGTATGATGAATTCAGTACGTGAAATTCAACGTAATGTTACTTCTCTTTAGAGTCAAGATGAATAACAGTGAAAAGAGAAGTATGGATGATGAATTAATGTATTTTACTCAACGATCAGTCAGAATTCCCGGGATTTACTATTCGGCCAGATCCAGTATGTCATCTGTCCATAAGTCTACAGCAGAGTGATTTGTAAGCAATTGTTTTTTCAGACATTTGTGATGAATTTTTTGTGCAATAAAGAGAATGGTTTGACAATTTAAAGACACATTCAAGGTTTTGTAGAAATAATCGATGTGTCTTATTTTTTTATTTTACATATTTTAAATATTGAAAGACGTTTATGGAGAACAACAGATAAATTCATTTGAAGTATATATACTTACACCTTGCAAGATATAAATGAGTAGCAATTGGGGGATAGTGTTGCCCAAAGTTCGTGGATGGCAATTATTAGTGTAGCAATTAATCGATAACAGTGATGGGACAGAGGTTAGAAAGGGACTGATAGTATAAGAGAGATATCATAGATGACATAGTAATGAATAACCGAATGACCATGACCTATCGATAGCCCCTGTAAATCGTTTATAGCTCATCTTCTTAACTATTTAGCATCTGGCATCTGGCTTCTTCCCCATTAAACTGTTTTTGCAAAATATTGCGTGCTAATTCTGCATCATATCCTTTTGTTCCATGCAATGCGTTCTATGTACGATGATGTTTGTTCTGTTCAGCAAAAAAAAAATATAGTTGATCAATACGGGAGGCTTCGAGAGACGAAGCAAAGAAGCATGTGAAAGGTCTGCAACTACGCTTTACGTCTTGATGGATAGATGGGCACTCTCTTACTTCACAACAATGGAAACTGTTATGATGCCGTGTTCCAGAAGATAACCGAGTCAGGCAGGTACTCTTCGGACTATGTCCGGGCTATCCCTCTATCAAAGCGTGTCTTCTTCCTATGCATGGCTATGGGCTGGGCCGCCGCTTTCCATTTCTCAAGATGTGTATCTCTAATGATAACTCATTCCATTCTGCATCTCTTCTCTTCCTAATTCCTTTCTTACGCAGTTCCATTCTGAGAGAATGGATGCCTGAAAATTTCCTCTCTTCCATTTATAAATAAGTTATACCTGAATCATTGTTTATGGATGAAATTGCTCTGTGACGTCATGATGTATATATCGTTGCATGTGAAATGCCACCACCATGCAGAAACACTTTTAGTGATTTAAATTTGAGGTTCACTTCGAGATGAAATTCGATGAATTGCTGTTCACTAATTTGGGTGAATTTGGTCGTTATCAAAAAATACAGTTTACATTGGTATGCTTGCCAATCATATTCGTTTCTATGCATGCACTGTCGTGGACATTCAATGCTGCCTCTGTTCCGCATAGGTTTGTGCTTCCTTGAAAAGCTTAGTTTAAAATTTTGTACCGTGAAAGTCTTTTCAAAGATACACTTCCAGGAAACGCACAATTGCACTTGAAAAGGCAAAATCAATAAATGAATTTGAAAAGCCGCATAACGACATAACATTTTCCAGTTTCAGCGATACAAAATTAATTTAATCGGCAATCGTCGAGGAGTTTTGTTTAACCCATCGTCAGTGGACGAGTTTTCAGTCAATAACGTTGTAAATACTTAATTTTAAACAAAGTCGCTCATTGAGAGCAGAAAGAAACATCTGGTGTGTTTTCGTATGAGTATGTGGGAATTTCAAAAGTAAAAAGGAATGGTTCACATATATGGCTAACAATTGGGATTGAACCAGTTAGCTATTGGATCGATAATAGAATGATTTGATTTCAGTGAAGCTACCACATAAATGTGTTTTGAGGATAGTTAAGAAAAATCGGGATTAATAGTTGCACTTACGTCCAGAAGTTTTGAGTGGTTTATAACTCTTGCCTTTGACTTTTTCCATTAGCAATACTTTATGCAGTATTCACGGGTCTCGAGGAAGATGGCACATATCACGGTGCAGATGATTCTGGAATACGTCTGCATTGGCTTGCAATTACGTCTGACTAATGGTGATGTCATAGCACTGAAGGCCTGAGCGAGCGTTGTGACACAGTAGTGTTAAACTGTTAATCAAAAGTACGTAATTTTGTTGATGTCGGGCATTAGACAATCAGAAATTAGTGCACCGGGAATGTATCAGGACATTTTTCCCGGTGTTTTTATCTTTAAGGAGAAATTTCTACGAATTTGAATTAAACTTTTTTGAAGTATTAACAGTCACTAATAATATAGGATTAAGTCAGCCGAATAATTTTTCAAAATTTCAATACTTTTAAGATGTCGTTTGCCAAATGAAGGATTGGATGCAAACTATTGGGTACAGAGTGATCTGCTTATAACAGCAGCAAACTGTACAGAGAAAACAGAACGGTGCAGATATCGAGAATGTCAGTTACGTAATGACTCGACGTGTCGGCTTGGATATGTTTATGATTTATCGGAAATCAAATACTCAGCCATTAATCGAGTAGGGTTTTCCTTTAAATAATTATTTCTGACGATACATGAATGAATTCGAGAGAAAACAAAGTCCTCATTTCAGATTGCAAAGTCGAAGTGAAGTGTATTGAACTTTTGCACTTGAAGTGTAGGGATCTAGCTATTGTCTTCGATGAATCATTCGTAAAAAACGCTTGATTCGAAATAAAGAAACAATATTATTCGCACTTGGATCTCAAGGAATGCCCATTGCCTAGTCATTCCGTATAACCTATCTCCTGATGTTGGCATCAGTACGTGCTTGGGACCTTGTAGGGTTATCCTAAGGGAGATTCACTATCATAGGTATTAGATTATTCCGTTTATCTCATCCGTAAATTAGACTGTCGGTGATTCCGGCTGCTTATTTTAGTAAGCCAGCACACGGCAGGATCTTCTTCGCTTGAACGTTTTGGATACAGGTTTTGTCGAACTCCAGCACTGCTTAGGTGCTGTCATTGCCATACTATGATGCAACAAATAATTTTTAATGCAGTTTTTTTTTTTAACGTTTTGGATGAAAATGACATCAGCAAAATATATTACCAGATTTTTAAAGTCTTAAGGACAATATTTTAGTGGCATATCGTGTGCGAATGGTCAGTATTGAAAGCATTTATTCAATCAACATACTATATTGGACAAATGGGTGGTTCGCTTGTGTTTGGTTTCCTCGGTGACAGGTATTTTTCATTTCTAGTATGGGAACTTCCGCAACTTATCATATCATTCTTCATCAAACCTCACTGTTATCGAAGGTTGGAAATTAACGAAAAACTGTTTTTGCAGGATTGGTCGTAAAAAAGTATTCTTCATCGCGATAATCATGCTAATAATATCCGGTGTTTTAATGGCAGTAGTACCATACTGGACAGCATTTGCTTTATTACGGGCTGCTGTCGGATTTGCTCATCCTGGCATTTTTGTTATTGCTGTTGTAATTGGTATGTTACATCAATCACTTGCTGAATATTAGGTTAATATTCCTCATTTATCAGTTATTTTTTTGAGGAATGTTCCGATAGTGTTACTTGTTGCAGGTATGGAATTGGTTGGTCCTTCCAAGAGAAAAGTTGCTTCGGTAATATCAGGGATATTTTTTTCATTTGGTCAGATTTTTCTGGGAAGTCTTGCATATTTCATTCGTGATTATCGGTATCTGCAGCTCGCCATTTCTTTGCCTGCACTGATATTCATGTGCTACTGGTGGTGAGTATAGAATGCAGATCACTAGATATGAATTCATGTATGGAAAAATTATTTGCAGAAAGAAAAGAGGAATGCAGTTGTAAGAATTAAAGCTGTTATATCAAGTTCCCATAAATTTAGGATTGTTCCTGAAAGTGCACGATGGCTTGTGACACAACATAAGTATGAAGAAGCCGATAAAATCTTGCAACGTGCGGCAAAAATTAATGGTGCACGCTTGCCAGAAAAGTGGTGGGATCAAATTGATTTCCCGGAAAAGACTGCACAAAATCGTTCTCCGCAAAGAAAATATAACTATCTTGATCTTGTTCGGACACCACGCATACGATTGCGCACATTCGCATGCCTTTTCTTATGGCCAGTGAGATTTAATTTCAGAATTCTTTACACATTAATAGAACTGTTGTCCAGTTTTTCACAAGTTACTGAATTTGAAAAACTGATTAGAACAGTAATTTGTTTAATATTTCACAGGTTGTGTCGATGATTTATTATGGTGTTTCTATGAAAACTGATTTTCTTGGTGGTGATTTCTATGGAACATTTATTTGCGGTGGTGTAGCCGAAATACCAGCTCTTTTATTGCTCTTTGCATTTATCGATAGAATCGGCCGGAAGCCACTCTTTGCCGGAGGATACTTTCTTGCTGCGTTGTGCATGCTTTCTAACCTTCTTCTTTCTTCAGAAGGTATATTTTCTAAAAACACCCCATTTCTTCAGTTTTTAAATCCATACTTATCAGATTTTCGAAGGACCGATCTTTTACAAGAAAGTGCATTCTTCATATCACGGATTATTAGGAATGTTCGGTCGTTCACTGCACTATTTATGATGCAACTATTTAGCATACCCAGCTTCGTAACTCCTTGTAAAATATTCGCGGTGTTATTTGCTATACCATTCTTGTTATTCTCATTAAAGCTATGTATAGTCCGTCCCTATTAAAAACTATTTCAGTGCACTGGATTATTAGCCTCCTACAATTTTTAATCGCAAAAGCTTCTATAACTGGCTGTTATGCAGTAATTTATACTGTTACTCCCGAATTATATCCTACAGTGATTCGTAATTCGGCGATGGGATGCTGTTCAATGATTGCTCGAGTCGGCGCCAACTTGTCTTGTTATATCGTCATGTGGATTGTACGTTCTCTTCAAAATTCACTCCTCATTCAGTCCACTATGTACTCACTGCGATACAGGAGCCGCATGAGAATTTAGTTTATTGGACAAATCACAGGGGCTGCAGCAGTGTTTTGCTTCCCATGTACTGCCGCTTGAAAAAAATATTATGCACCAGAGAATTTTTCTTTTTCTTTCATTTATAGGTTAGCGTGCTGAGAAGCGTAACTACTGAAGCAAAAGTTGTCAGGTGAAATATGTTTTGGATATTCCTGAAAATCTTTTCTTTTTGCAGGTGGAGCAGTTTGGAACATGGGCAATGATCATTCCGTTTGGTAGTCTTTCACTGGTGGCGGGTTTAATTGTAATATTTTTTATACCTGAAACAATGGGCAAACCATTACCAGAAACAATCGAAGAAATTGAAGATGATTTCCGTCCAGCAAATGAAGAAATGTTAATGTTATCGAATGCTTCAAAAAAGAAAAGTAATTCTGAATAGAAAAGATTTGAAGTTCCAAATATTTGTTATATCTTGTTGTAATTTTGAATGTACAGTTGAAAGTTCTGTAAGAGCAGATGAAATGCAAGTGCCGATCAGTACATTATTAGGCAGCATCACAATGAATATTATTCCTGAACGTAACTTCTCTGCAATGCAATTATGTTGAGCTTTGCTTAAGTGTTATAGCAAAGCGGTCCAGGTCTTGAAGTATTTTGAACGACTCTTTGCAAAAAGTTGGAAAAGAGCTATTCGTTATGGAGCTCTATAAGTAGAAAATGAAAAACACTCCCTCAAAGGTAAATTTTTTTTAAAGAAAGAGCCATGGGTAACCCTTGACAAAATGTTGACAAACAAATAATATTCGTTTCATCGGATCAATTTATTAATACAAATGGACAATGCTATTATCGGTGTGCTTTCTCATCATGAGCACTCCTGCATATATTCGTACTTTCACAAAGAGCTCATTGGGAAGACCTTGTTACTAACGAGTTAATCTTTATCAGGTCTTTTAACAGAACTCTACCACTTCGCAACAAATTTGACTCTTTGCAGATTGCCAATTGCGACCATGATTTCGTAAGTCATCTTTTCTCACTCATGAAACTCAAAAGTTGTACCATTAAGTTAGCAGTGTTAGCCCGCCTCTCGTCGGGGCGATTCTCACTCTCTAACCTGAGAAAGAGCGCTTATGAACTGTCGTTCAAATAAATCCCTTTGGCTTGAACCTTTCTTCATCTTGCGGATACGTGCTATCCTTAAAGCACATTATAGAGTAGAAAACAACGCAACAGTTCTTCTCAACGTTCTTCTTCGAAATTCTTTATTTAAAATATAGCTATAATTTATGCAGAAATACGGACTTAACCGTGGACCAGAGGCAGCAAAACTGTGCAGTTAGGGCTTTGCAAACTGAAGCAAGAATTACGTTTCTTTGCTCCACAAATATTACATCGTCTTGCGGAATATCCCCTGCATTTTCATTCCCAGTTACCATAGTTGTCCAAATAACGAAAGTTTTTCGGTTTTAAAATGCATATATATTGTCCAATTGTTAAGCTCTCCATTAAACACTATTAACGATGAATAAGTTGGGAACAGTTTTTTCCAGTGTTTTGAATTAGCGTGAAAATGACATGAAGGGAAATCAACACCGGACATAATGTTGGGAAAGACAAAGAATCGAAACGAAATCGAATCAAAAGTATCCACAGCTATAACCTTCAAAATAATGCGAAGAATCCAAGATAGAAAAAATAACGTAGTTCGGATCCTTTGAGTAGTACACCGCCATTAGAAGCGTATATAATTTTCCTGGGGTATAATGATAAATAATGGAACATAGCTACAGCTGAATTATTTTCTTGAATTGTTCTGGAAAACTGCTTGCTGTGATTTGCAAAGAACTGCTCAAGCGATTTTTGTTCTTTATTATCCTAACTGCTGTTCTTAATTCTGAACCGTAATCCTACAGGGATCTTCGAACAACCATATCGAATAACTGATAAAGTGCAGCGGAATCAAAAAATTCTTCAGAGATAATCCAGAACTGCGAAAATGAATGCGCAAAATCCAAAGAAAAGCCACCATAAGTACATTTTGAATCTTAAATATTGGAGATGTCAGAGTCACTGATGAACTGTATGAAATGTTCATTTTATATAAAATAAGGGTTTGTAAAAAAATTGCTTTTCGGAAACGTCAAAATGCTTTTCAGGATGGTCTTTATCGTGTACTTATTGTTTATGTTAGGAAATACATAAAATTGCCTTAAAAACTTCTACCTGGGAGCCGTTTACATTAATATTTCTTCCAGAGTGATGAGGGAGAACTTTACTGATACGTAAATAGTGATGTGTTGACTAGTACAAGTGATTCAGAACAGATAAGCGACTGAGCTAGGAACTAACTGCAGATTGCTATAATACCATGCCGCCATTTATGAGACAGGTCCAGCCATGAAAATGAATTCTTCCACGTTGACTGCAAATGGAGCCAGTCGTCAAGATCCAAGAATAATGCTTGATAACAGATCATATTGGAAATTTTCAGCACAATAAACTGCCACCAGATATGTCGTCTATCCACTAAGGTCAACCATCAATCTAAAAATCTCATCGAAACCTAACCACATCCACTCCCCATCCCGCCCATCACCCACCGACCAGTACTTCCCGGGTGCCCAACGTCTGCCACGTGTCCTCTTCGGATCAAGGTACTTGCTGACAAAATATAACGGGCCGTGAAGTACAGCAGTAAAAACAGTTTAACGCGATGTCCACTTTTAGGTAAGGGAAGGGAAAGTCTTGGTTTTGGTATGAGGCGGGGAGTAGTGAGGACAAGAGGGGTAGGGAAGTAATTGTATACTATTGCTACGGATATCTGGTGACACTGTGAAAGAAAACCTGATAAATTAACGAAGGTAGTATTGACAGGCCATAATAGTTTAAACTGTATATTCGTTATCGCTTACATGATATAACATGATGTTTGTGTTTTTTTAGAAAGTCTATACACCTTCCAACGTTCATATTATACGGTGAAAATTATTTAAGGAAGGTATGTGTTTTGTGGTGGTTACTGATGAGCTAATTTGTATCGCTCATCGTGTGCAAACATGCTTCGATATCTTTTCAGGTTAAACTGTTCACAGATCATTTTGTATCATATTCATGTATTCAGGTGATTGCGGAAATGAGCTGAGAAGTAAGTTATATTGATGATATTATTTATTCAACAGTCATTGCAGGACATCTGCAGATGGTATAGCTTGATTTTTTTTCAGTACCATACTCAGTCTGGTGTAGTTGTCAAAATAAGTTATTCTAAAGATGCCATAATTGATCGCATCCAAAATACATTAACGTCTTCACAATGTTATTGAAATATGGATTTTCAAGATGAGACTGATTAAAATTTGGTTCAGATGAAAACATTATGTTAGATGGCAATATGAGGACCGAAACCGATCCACACACCAGTTCCATTACAAATCCCTCATCCATGAGCAGTTCTACTACCCAAGTTCAAGTAAATCAGGAGTTAATGAATGCAGATTCTGGTGATTCTCCCGCTGTTGATCAAATAGGCGGTGAAAGTGAGTTACTTACTCAATTTTCTACCTTTTCAGATCAGTTTTTTCTTCCCTCACGTTCTTGTTCATGATAGCATTTGGCGATTTGAGTAATTAAGTGCATATGGTTTTTTCGAAACAATTCCTTCATGTATCTTTGAAAACAAAGGCGTTTAAAAATCACTATATCTTAACATAGACTGTCCGTGTAATGAAAGCCACTGTGCTTTATTCTACACTTTTTTACGGTGTTAATTGGACCATTTGTATACCGCTTCTACAAGTTCTATCTCTTCATATAGAGTACTTTTGTACCTGTGTAATTGCTTCATGCTCTTTTGTTGAGCTTCCTAAAGTCGTTATTCGAATGCAATTCTTTCTAGAAATGTTTACAAATATTTTCTATGCCTTACGACGTTGTCTTTGTGGTGAGCTGCAGTGATTTTTTGTCCTTGAAAGCTTGCTTGGTAGGCGTCGAGTGATTTGGTATTCGATCCAATACTTCTTTTGCATAGTGCACTTCTCTATTTGTTCCTGTTTGTCACTTCTTACAGTGCTTAATTGAGTGGTTCTCGTCAGCTTTCTCACTCGTGTTTTAATTCAACCTTTTTAATGCTCTACTGAATCCGTATTCATCCATAGTTCACTGAGGTTCACACATTTAACAGTTATTTGCAGATTATTTTGTTGCTTTCTCTGCTGTGGATAGAAGTTCTTACCAAAATGTATTCGGAGTCACAATTTTTCCTTATTGCATTTGCAAAAGTGGAAATATGGGTACCTGGTAACTGTAAATTGAAGTAACATAACTAGTTTTGTGAAGAATAGTCTTTTAGCACTTGCTAACTACATTTGGTCATGGTACTTCTAGAAGATATATCCACAGTATGTGATTCTATCCTTGACAGATTTCCAAGCATTCTTTTGCATTGGAATTCTCTCTGTAATATTTATCATTGGCCGTAGTAGTGGATGTCTATAACATCGTTTTAAGTTTAGAGAAATATCACTACATTAATTCAATTTAGGTGGGTCAGCTAGAGATGTTGTTCGATGCTTATTGCCGCATGTCGATCTGCCGGACAATCTTTCTGAGCAAGATTTATATCGAATCATTCGAAAGATTTTATACAGTGAACGTCCTAGACGCACAAAATTGCCTGAATTCAATTCATTTGATGATGCAGTTGAACTTTTCAAAAGGTTAATCTTCACACAATAACTTTTGTAAAATCAAAAGAATTACTTTCTTTAAAATATTCCATTACTATAAAATGAAAAAACGATTTCTGCCATTTCCAGATGCAGTCACATCTTGGTTTTGACTGGTGCTGGCGTTTCCGTATCCTGTGGCATACCCGACTTCCGGAGTAAAAATGGTGTATATGCTCGACTTCACATCGAATATCCTGATCTTCCAGATCCAACTGCTATGTTTGATATCAATTACTTCAGTAAAAATCCGAAGCCATTTTTCGAATTTGCTAGGGTATTATCTTTTTCTCCCCTTCTATTAGTCTTTGCTGTTTTCGTACCTTTCGGGCAACCCGTAAAACTTGTATGATGCTTCAGTTTTTGTCCTCGAATTCGGTCTCACAGCGCCGGCCTTATGTCTTCTCAAGAGATTTGAACATTGATTGAATGAATCGTATTCAAGGAATTATTCCCTGGTCGCTATGAAGCTTCGATGTGCCATTACTTCATCAAGGCACTCGAAGATAGTGGGAAATTGCTGAGGAATTACACCCAAAATATTGATACTTTGGAGCAGGTAGCCGGAATCAAGCGCATTGTACAGTGCCATGGTATATTTTTATTTCGTAATAAGTCTTGTAACAGCGATAAGTGCCTGTCGATATCGTTGCATGTTGCAAATGATGGATGGACTTTGTTGTGAAGCTATTTAGAGTTACTCTCGTTATAAGTTGAAATACATGATGTGATAGCACTTTCAAATTCTGTCAAAGATAATTGTTTTGTATCTTACGCAGGAAGTATCATCAACCGTTTATTTTATTAACATATCATGGAAGTTGTTCTTACTGATACTATTCCAGTTTTTGTTCTCTTATTGTTTGTTGATTCTTACTTTTTAGGATCATTTGCAACGGCGACTTGTCGAAACTGTGGTTTAAAGGTCGATAGTGAAGCCATTCGAGAAGACATTGACTCCGGGGTACCTTTTAACCGAACTTCCTTCATCTCTTTATTTTTTTTAAAATCGTTTGTTGCATTCTCTTTGCTGATAAAATTTTAATTTGGGGTTCAAATCCATATGATATAAAAAAGGATTATTATTTATAATATATAATTTCATGAAGGGGAATATTTTCCCTTCCTTTTATTGTAATTTTGATAAAGTATATAAGTA
Source organism: Dipetalonema caudispina (assembly GCA_013365325.1). NCBI lineage: Eukaryota > Metazoa > Nematoda > Chromadorea > Rhabditida > Onchocercidae > Dipetalonema > Dipetalonema caudispina. The sequence continues at coordinate 252,476 of JABVXV010000011.1, read as the reverse complement.
TGATTCATAGTTTTTACAGCGTGTCGCGATGTGTCGAGTGTGTAGCCACCCGGAAGGAGTCATGAAACCTGATATAGTTTTTTTTGGTGAAGATCTCTCAGATGATTTCCACGAAAAAATGGCCGAGGATAGAGAAAGGGTGTGCAATTTATTTTAGTTTTCTAAATCTTGCAGTTGGAAAAAGCTGATAGTAGACTAATGGAAAAAAAAATTTTTAATTCTTTGCAAGTTAGTTGTAATGCCCACGCATTGCAAAAGATGCTTAACTGTGGTTAAGTTTTTGTTGAATGTTTTCAGGGAGTGTGATGAGGGTTCAATCTTTCCTTTCAGGTCGACTTAGTTGTGGTTATCGGTTCATCTTTGAAAGTGCAACCAGTTGCACTTTTGCCGTACAATGTAAATCCCGAAGTACCACAGATACTCATCAATCGTGAATCTTTACCTCATTATGCCACTGATATCGAGTTGCTGGGTAATTGTGATGATATTGTGGCTCAGTTAGCTTTGGTTTTGGGCCCTCCTTATACCGATATTTTCAGAAAAGGTAAAATTTAGACCTGTTATATAGCTTTTACATAAATCGTTCGTGTATTAAAATCTCATGGAAGTACTCTTTTTGAGGTCGCTCCAAGACAAACTACAGTGATCCTGTCGCAATCGAAGAAATTTACGAGAAAACAACTCTTCGAAAAGCCATCAACGAAATGCAGTTTAAGGTTTGTATTATCAGGAAACTCTGTAATTTTGAAGTTCAAAAAATATCCTGAACCATAAACACCATATTTTTCTGTTTATTTATTGTATTTTAGTTTCTTGATAATCCTATGCATTCTTTTCAGAAGTTATTGGATCAGCCAACAGTTAAGCGAGCGCGACTGAAAGAAGGAATGCCTTCAATGTGGGATGCACGATATGTTAGCGTGGGATCGAAACTTCCTGTTGATGGTTATCTTTTTGTGAGTTTTCGTACTTTATTTCAGTATGCTTAGCTTTTTTAGATCTGTCTTTTGTCCATGTAAAAAAGCACATATTAGCAGCGCTATATGTACATATAGAATATAGACTGTCTTTAATAATGTATTAATTTTTTGTAGGTAATTTGACTATAAATAAGAAAACCGAAAAGCTGAGATTTCGGATTTACTGCAAAGTTTATGCTTCAAAACTAATTCGAAATAAAATCGTAATTCAAGAATGCAGAAAGCATGAGAAATTATACAAATTTTTGATCTTAAAAGTAATGAATGAATACTTTGAGTATTTAATTTTAAAAAAAGGAACAGAAATGTTCCATCACTTTAATAGTGATGAAATCTCCTCTTACGCGAATAATTTAAATCGATGTCAGTACAGGCATAATATCAATAATACGGTTTGTTTATTTTTGAAGGTTTGTTTACAAAAATGCTTGTTCTCACTATTCTGCATCGTATTGATTTTTTTAGATAGTACCAAACAAAAACATATTCCCTGGTGCGGAAATGTATTACGACAAAGATGATGATATATTTCGTCAGCTTTCGGAGCACTATCACAGTTCACCGGCATCAAGCAGCTCAGAGTCCGGAGAAAGCGAAACAAATCAAGAAGAAATCTATTGCAATATTGGCGTTAGAACGATGTCGTTGGAAGAGTCTTCTCTTCCTGTAAGAGCTGGTAGTGAGAGTGATGAAAGATCCAGCTCTTGCCCTCCAAGAATGGATCTGGAGACTAAATATAATGCTGAAAGTTCATGCGCAGGAAATAAATTAAGCATGCGATTGGAACCTTTATTGCAAACGATTACTGTTCAAACGGGAGAGGAGAAACTTCAAACGGAGAAGCATGGTTTGATCAGGACCAATAGTTCTAATCACTTACTAACTTTGTAGCTATGTTCAGCTGTATATTTGTTTTTTGATTTGAATTGTTTATAGGTCTCTCTATGCGTTCTTTTTTTTCAGAAATAATAACGAAGGCTTCAGTAGTCTTCCAAACAGTTTATGGTGCTGGGTGATTGCTTGGGAATTCCTTATTTTTTGAATATTTTGAAAGTGGTTCAAAAAAAAAGATGTATTTTTTCAAAAAGAAGTACAGAGTACAAATGCTTACCATATGGAGATTATTCATGCTCATCAAAACTGTACTATCTCTGATTTATTTCGCTGGAGCATTTCCACTAGCTTATGCTTTTCTGTTTCATCTAATGTCTCATTTAAAGGCAGTTAGGTTTGCAACCCTTATTCATCGTTGTAGGTTGCTCTCATCAGATTGAAACCTGTTATGATGTAGATTGCTCTATTTGTGAGTCAGCCAAACATCTTTACATAGCGAGAATGAAGGCTTAAACAGTTTTTATAGCAGTGCGATAAGCAGCATTTAAAAAACACTTTACTTGCTTTCTGCAGGGTTTCGCTCCGACTAATGCATTGTGTATTGTCATTTGCTTGCTCAGTCAAGCATTCTCATCAGGTGCACTTTGTTTGTGAAGCTTAATTTTTTTCCTCGCAGTTGATTATTGCTTAGTTGTTCATAATTGTTTGTCACCATAATGTTATTATCACTATTGGGCATGTACAGTGTATGTTTTGTTTTAAAAGCACTTAATCGAGGGAATGAATTTTTGCTACTAGCTGTGGTCAGTGAATTCAGAGAAAATCGTCATTGTCAAAGGTAGTATGATGCTGATGGAAAAAGGCATTACCATTGCCATTAATGTTGTCATTGTAAGGAACGTTTTCTCAATAGCAATTGTCGAATTCATCATATGTTTGTTTATTGATCATTGTCTGTGGTCATGTCGTAGCTTTTCGTTTATATGGATTTCTCAGTGACTGCGTTGGCAGAGGATGGATATCTGTGAACTGAATGTATTATTCTTGACAACATACTTCCATGAGTACAGATGCTTGTGCTTACCGGTAGAGTTGTTATTTTTCCGAGGAAACGTAGTTACTCTTTATTTTTTCAAATTTTTTATTAAACTGGATAGTATTTGAATGTAACACTGTGGAAACAGAAACAGAAGTTAGGAAAATGAGCTGATGCATTCAGTTGCAGTTTGGGAATTATCTGAGGGTATTCAACTGGAGTAGCTGAAAAGTTCTTATAGGGGTGCGGAGAGTGTCATGTTTATGCTTCGTGCTCAGTTAATTTGTTGGAAGCTGATATATGGATATTGACGTCCTCAGCCAATGTTGTTTGTAGTGAAATCCTGGAGTTGGTAAAGTACTCTGATAGTGAGTAATGTTTTTTCAGGTAGATTTATGCAACAAGAACGTTTTATTTTTGTGAACGCGCTTGAAGATATTGGGAGGTACTTCATGTTTTGCTTTGTGTTCATTTTCACTGGCCATGGCTTACTGCGTTTTTCAATCTTTTTGCAGCTATCCGGTATCAAAGAGTATGGTCGGACTATAGTGAATGATATTTGAAGTTGTATAGTACAAACTTTTTGTGTGTTGTGTGTGAAGAAAGTGCATTTATGGAGTCTGTATAATATGTTTGCTTATCCTCAGGTTTTTCTGGACTTGCCATGTTCTGGGGATAAATTTTTTAAATCAGTTGAATCCCTCATTTCCTCTCACCCATCCGGATTGGTTATGTCTTTGTATTAAACTTCTCGTTTATTTACCGATTTTCCATCAGTGTATTCATTTTTGGCTTTGCGGACTCAGTTCATTATCATAAATTGGCAGTACTGTTTATTGTATATTTCGTAACTTTATTTAATCAGAAAAGTGAAATGGTCCGAAGTGTTATACCTCGCTTAACATTTCGGTGTTGATATATGCTCGTTCATATATACCCAGTTTTTTCTGCACATAGCTCGCGTTAAGAATTACGGAACTGTGAGTCCAATGGATAAGTAAGGTTTTGTAAAGTTTAGAAGCAGCAGAACCGGCTTTCTTTCATGATGAGATTCAGATGAATCGGTGGAGTATTTTAGAATAGTGGTTTTCCCAGACTTCACTTTCGAAATAACAGTCGAAAGTAAGAAGATATGTGTGAAGGAAATGATTTGATACTGCCACTGATTTCATTTGTGTTTCATTTAAGTAATATCTCTTTGCAACTGGTTTAACGACGATGACCTCGTTGATTTTCCATATATTTGAGATCATTGTAATTTTGTGTGTCCTCTACGTATTTTCTTGCAAAGAATAAAAAAAATATGCGAGTTGGTGCTGTGTTCTTCCTCATTTTAACTTATCCGTCTGTTGCCTTCAAGGGTTTCCCAGCACGGAGGCTGGAAGCATTACCGCTCAAATCCTGCCGTTTTGCATCAGTCATTTCGGGGGGTTTTCATATTTTATTATTCGAGATAAGTAATGCCAGTGAGGGGCGCCTTTTACATCCAAACACATCACCGATTCTTAGGACCTACCAAACGCCTACCAAACGGGCTACAACCTTAATGGTTATCACGTAAGAGCTATCAAATATTTGTTTATTAATTGAAATGAAGTAAACCGTGAGCACATAAACTTCGGGGTGAGATCCGAGTCCGTCTTTTCTATAAAACTTTGTTAAGTCTGCTTTTGTCCGGAAATTTTATTTCATTGTCTTAACACATACTGACAGTTCTGTCATTATATTGCTTTCGCCGTAACGTGGACGTAGTCCCACAGACACCACCACTTATTGCCCTATTCCTTGTAAATTGAAGACATGAGCTATTTCTATAAAATGCAGTAAAAGGCACTGAAATTTCATTTACGAATTCCATCGAATGTAAAGTTCGGAAACTTTCAGACTGAGATGTTCTCATCCAACAGTTTTATGTGATCTGCGTATAATTGTTACAGTAGCAGCTTTTAAAAGATGATTCCTTTGATTTTAACTTTCAAAATCAAAAAATAATGGTGGAAGTTATTAATACATTCGAGCACCTCACACAAAGTTTTTCGCTGTTTTCTTATCCTCAACCTATGCTACATCAGTTTTTACTAATAACTCTCTCATTACAGACTTCATCAACCACACACCTATATTAAACTAAAGAAAAACCTTAGTCTATATAGTAGCAAGCACCATTATCAAATTATTAGCAATTTTTATGATATACTTAATTAAATATCGATAAGAAACAATACCATAGCAGAAACAAAAAAATCTAATAGTTATATTGAACACTCGAGTAAAAGATTTTAATTCCAGCAAATTTAAAACCGCAAAAACTAATAAATCAAACTCTGAAATAACCATGTATAATAATCTTCATAAAATAAATTTCATTGTCAGTGATGAAATGTAGACAAAACTTTAATCAACATGTTGGCAGAAAAAGCTTAAAAGTAATATACAATATAAGAAATTTAAACAAAGTTTAATAGACAACACACAAGAAGAGTTTTACAGTGCAAGGATAGTTTTGTTTATTTAAAAAAAAAACCAAATAGAGGTAAGAGTTATCACTCACTACAAAAAAAAATTTCAGAAAGTGTTCTAATGCACAGAATAGCAATCTTAAATAACCATATTAGAAAATTAGTTATTAATTGCAATTATCCTTCTACTATACTGAAGGACTAGTAATAATAGACGTTTTTGCTCGTTTTCTTATCCCATGAATTAATCCTTAAAGACAAACACCATCTATATTAACTGTACTAATATGTTTTCATTGTGGAAAATCACAAGGGAGCAAAATATTTTGAAAACTCCTTGATTACAGAGTCCAGTTCGGCTTGTATAAGTAGTATGTTGAAGGATCAATTTGGATATTTCATTACTGCATTTCTTTAGAAAGTTAGAACATCAACATTTTATTCGTTACATAGAATCTCGACATCAAGATACATTAGAAGATATGTGAGCAGCATGCGGAAAAGGGGAAATTTTATAGAGAAATTGGTCATTATAACCGACTGTAAGATCCATACTATAAAAATACAATAGTTCAATCTCAAGCTTTAGAAAAATTGGCAATAAGAAAGTAACACTGCTCCATGTAACTTTGGAACAGAAGATGACTGGGATCTATTTCGAAGTCACTTCAAGATCTCTCTCTCTCTCTCTACCTCTCTTTTTCACAGGTTCAAATATGGATTTTCACTTCCAACTGTCTTCATAATGTAACTTAGGAACATGTCCAAACTATCTCATCAAGGTACTACCTTAAGTACTAAAGCAAAAAACATGCATAGAAGTTAATCATTATTTTACTGAAATATTATATGATATAAATTTTCTCGGATATTGATCATTATCTCTCAAATTATAACTTACAGTGATATGTGATTACTGGAAGATAACAGAGATTGAAGAATGGGAAATTGGAATTAAACTAACAATCTATATAGCATAGAAGAAGTGAGAAAAATGTAATTTAAAAAAAGGAAAGCTTAGCATGTGAAATGATAATGAATTTGACTAGAAGAACATAAGCTACCTCACATATATTTGTTGATGTAATTTGTCTCTTTAATAAAACATTCGATCACTATTGTCTCACAATAATAGACGAGTGTAACAAAACTATATCAGCTTCCTCATGGAAACTTACTTATGACAATAACTACTTATTCCTTAAGTAAACAGTAAAAAGATGAGTAATATAGTTGATGGAAATTTAAGAATTTGTGAATGATATTGAACGAATAACAGCATAAACTTCCTTTCAGTGCTCCAGATCAAATCACACCGCTTAACTTGCTAGCAACAGAGATATATTATCCCTGCAGTGTACGACTGGTATTTTGCAGTAGATAGATTTTTGCTTACAGCATGTGGTATGGGAATCATTCAGAATGAGCTCAGTTATTAGCTTTTGTTTTTTAATTTCGCGTTTTTACGAAACCTTAAGGCAAAGGAACTTGAGACATGAAACCACGATCTTTCAATTCTGTTATGAGTGGACTGGTTGACTGGTGAGAGGGAAAGACACGTCAACGTAAATGAGATATTGTTGGTGTTTGGATAGTTAGGATTAGAAGTTCTGATGGTTTAACTATAATTTCACATTCCGGTTCATGATCTGTAGAGAATTAAAAATTCATTATTGAGTTATGGTGGCATAATGTTGAAAAGTGCAAATCATTTTTCAATGAAAGCTAATGATAATAATTGCATTTTCAGATAGCGCTAGGATGGAAATAGCTGAAGGAATTGAATAAATATTATATGGTGACGGTACTGGCGCTGATGTAAATGTTAGAATTCTTATGGGGCGTCCTTGTTGGCGCAGTTTTAATGCTTTTCATCATTTATGTGTTGCTATTCAATCCCTTTGGTGAAATCTCTCCACACGCCGTGTTTGTTGACCAGTTTCAGCCACTTCGCCTTCCTGAGGTAGTTTTATTCGTTTTCAGATCATCATGGTGCACATTACTTTTCTTTACTTAAGAGAGTAATTTTTCAGGAACTGAGACAGTTCTTGAAGGAAGGGGATGGTGAAAGCCGAGCTTTTGAGTGGGAATCATGCTTCAATCTGAGTCTTATTCTTCACTTTCTGTTTCAAGAACACAAGGATACTCGTCGATTACGAAGGTGTTTTAACATATTCCGTATAGATACAGTTGGTCATATTTTGCTCTTAAAATGATGTGAATCCAGATCACGTATTTTTTTGTATCTTATAGGTGGATCCACAAAAAGTTGCAGTTGGAACTTAGTGATTTAACCACTCGAAATACTGCTGGTCGTCTCATACAGGTCCATTTCAACTCTGCAAATGATTTTTAGACACAACTGTATTAGATTTGCCCGTTGTTGCTTATTACTAATCCTTTTTCTTTCCTCGCAGCTGTGGAAGCTGTGTGTACCACTTCCATCACAGTTCTAACTACTCATTTGTCAAAAAATCACTTTATCAAAACAAATAAATTTCGAAATTCCCAACTGAACGAAAATTTACCAGAAGTTTGAAGCTTTTCCAATGATAAAATCTAGAAAAAATAAATGTAGATTCACTTTGAGGAAATGCTAAAATCGCTGTTTTGAAATACGGGCTAAACGAACCTTTTAAAGTCATTGAACTTAACATTTTTCCTCTCCCCATTAAAGCACTTCCATTTCAGGATATTCGTATTAGGGATCTATCGATTGGTTCTAGATCTCCCGTTATCAAATCAGTTCGTGTGGAGGACTATGAGCTATCGCAAGATGAGGGTTTCAGAGTAATATCACTTCATTGTTATATTTTGTATCACATATTCCGAAAATTGCCATTAAATGTAAAGTAAGTCGACACATACATTAGTTGGGGTGACGAGTTGTTATCATATATTCGTACACGGGACATTTGAGTTATTAAGACTAGACTGTTTTCAGATACTGAAATGGATTAATTACACTTTTCGAGTTTTTCGGCACAGATATGTTGGAAAAATATCCTTTTTCAGACACTAAAACTGCTTGTCGATGTAGATTACAGCGGGGGTTTTCAAAGTTCCGTTGATGTCAGTATGCTGTTTGGACGATTTGCACAGCTGTCGATCAAGGTTTTCATTTCATTTAATTGATTTGGTTATCAGGAAATGTTTCGGTGAAATTTTGAGTATTGATCGACTAGGTTTTATCGTAATTTCTTACATCATCAAGATTGGGTATTGTGCATCCATCCATAGTCTTTAATTTGTTAATTACATTTAGCTTACTCGTCTTTCTGGCAAAATCCGGTTGAAACTGACTCGTGAGCCTTTTACTCATTGGGTCTTTGCATTCGTTGATATGCCGACGTTGGAATTCCAAGTATGATTTGGATTGCAATTTTTATGATAATATTTATAAATTTTGCAGTAGAATGTCTCGTCGCTTTTTTTTTTTGCATATGTGGTGGTGATAGTATACAAAATTCTAGACATAGGAGAAATTACAAATCATCGCATCGTCGAAGTAAAGTGCTGTTTTTCAGGTTGACTCACAGTGGCAAGGAAAACAGGTGAAACATCTCATACCTTTCATCACACAGAAATTTAGACGTATGGTTCAACGCAAGCACGTTTGGCCAAACTACAAGATGCGATATCGTCCGTTCTTTCCGAATCCCTTATATCAACCTTCCCCGTCTATAGGTAACTTATATATATTAAGCAGTCTTCAAATATAAATATCATAATAATGATACTTAATTCCATATAATTTATTTAGAGTCTTACTACTGTGTGAGTGGTAACAATTAGGCAGAATCTAAGAATTTGGAGTATATGCCTCACCTTTAAGTTTGGACTGACATTCTTACCAAATATTGTATTTAAAGGAACAGTTATCGGTCACGAGGCTTGGGACTTGAACGAACTGGTGTATGGGCATCATGAAGTGTTTGTAAAGATTGACATTGTTTTCTTACTAGCAGTATTTGTTGTAGTAATACCGAATTATATTTTCATAGCAAAATGATCTGTTTTAGGTGCTTTCGAACATATTAAAACAACGGGTTTATTAGAAGTTACGGTTTTACGATGCACAAGATTGAACACTGCGTTGGTCAACAGCAGAAATTCCGAGGTTTTCTGTGTTGTATCTGTAGGTAAATGACATCATTCTTGATTTTACCTTATCCGACCTTGACTGCTAGATAAAATACGGCGGTTCGTAAACAGTTCCACATTCCTAATTGTAAAGGGTTGGATTACTTGATGATCCAAGAAAGTAAGATATACTAACTCTTTGGGAAAAAAACTTAAATCCGATATGATATATGGTTATTAAACAGATCATCGACCGCTAATGCAGGATGCAAGCAGAAGTTCAACGCGATGCATCACCGTATTATTAAATTTTAGTCGGCATGGTATCAGTGAGTCGATTGGATTGACATTTTCTAAAGTAAATTCGTTCTAGAAGCTTAGAAGTTTTATGTATTTCTTTCTCTCAGCCATGGATAGAAAGCAAATCGTAATTTTTTAAACTATTCCGAATCCTAATAATGTGGTCTTATATTCACCAGTGATATTATTTATTAAGTTACTGATTATTTAGTTCTCACTTTCTCTTTTCAGGTGAGTGTTTCTTTTTTTCCGGTGCACCAAATAATTCTCTCCATTTTTCTTATTCTTATTACGCCTATTATTTCCAACAAAGAATCGTAGCGAAGATTAGTCCTACGGCATTTAATCTCTTATCTGTGCTATTTTCCACTTTTGTTGACCATTTTGTCTTACAAATGTGTCATTTCACTCCTCTCTGCTTGGACCCATAGATACTGTTTTGATGCCTTTTGTCGACCCTTAGATATATCGTTTGGATATATCCATGTACAATGTGGTGTTGTATACAATACACTCTGTATTGCTTTTCTTGGATTTGTCACATGAAGCGCTAGTAATAGTACACGTATAGGCGGAAATTTCGACTTGTTCGGCTATTTCTCAAGACCAGTAATTCCCTTAACTACCAGTAAAGCCCTCTCATCGCGTTTCGTTAAAGTTATTCTTGATGGGCACAATATATTAAATGAAGACTAACGTTGTTTGTTGCATCAGCTTTAATTTGTTATATTTCTCCAACCGCATTTTTTGCTCATAAGAAAGTCTGTGACGAGAAAACATAATACGTGTATATCGTCTCAACACGATTGCAGTAATTTATGGGCAGATTAATATTGTACTTTCAATCAGTTGAATATATGGCAGTTCAATGTCCTTTTCTCTGTATAGCCTTCAGTCAGCTTTACAGTAGTTGTTAAAAAGAAAGCTGAGAGTCATTCAGTGATCCTGTAGATCTTGAATAGTTGAATAGTTGCATTTATTTGATTGATTGTTACATATTACTTTCTAGAACTACCTTAATTATCATCCGGACCTTCACTTTGCCTTTTGATTATGTTCAAGATTACTGTCATTTGAAAAATCCTCAGGTAGACTTTTCTTGTAATGAGGATTGACGTTCTTAGTTATACATTTTTTAGCTAGCCTACGGAAGTCTATACCTTTTGTATACCGCTTCTGCAAGTTCCACTCTAATATAAAGTAATTTTGTACCTATGCAACTGCACCATGCTCTTTTGTCTTTTTAATGTTTGTTAGCTTTTTAAATTTGTTGTTAGAATGCAATCTTTTTTAGAAATGTTTGCAAATATTTTCCATTCCCGGTACGACATTATCTTTATTGAGAGCTACTGTTATTTTTTGATTTTTAAAAGTTTTCTTGATAGGCTTCGAATAATTCTGTATTCGATCCAATACTTCTTTTGCATAACGTACTCATCCATTTGTTCCGGTTTGTTATCACTAATGTTGAATAAGTTTTTCAGCTCATTTCCAATACAGGAGTCAGATCCGTGCAAGTTTCAGCTGTAGAAAGTTTTTCTTCCGCGGAAAGATGTGGTTTCAAAGCAGGTGCAAACATTAATTCCTTCCCAATAACATTGTGTTTTATTTCATTCCTTATAATACACAATGGGTTAATTTAAGGTGATGTTGTCCTTGCTGTAAATAACGTTCCAGTTATAAGTGAGCGTCAGCTGAACAAGCTACTTTCCGGTACTTCCAGTGATTTGAGTGTTTTAGTTGATCGGATGATTGATGAAAAAGACAGTACGTCACTCAATACGCTAAATAATGATGGTTAGTTTTTTTCTTCTATGGCAGTTCTGTTATCAGGAAAAATAATATATTATGAGATATTTACCATGAAACATTTTGATTTTATATTTAAGTTCTCTGTGACTTACTATATTTATTAATATACAAAATTTTTTCCCGAATACTTTAGAGAGTAAGAAAGATAGCAGGGAATCCACCAAAAATCTGCCCATTCACTAAATCAGTTCGTTTATAAATATACCCCTTTTACTGTACTATTCAATAATTTTTGTCATTAACTCTTAAGAAATTGTTCTTTGAAGTTTTGAAAATAATGAAAATTGATAAGTACTGACTGCGAAGTTTTAGAGGATGGTGATTTGGGTGATTTTGACGTGATCAGTGTCCCTGAAATCTTTGGAAATGTCGAAAATAAAAGTATTCAAATGGAAGTGCTAGAGAAAGGTACTGCTTTTCGGACATTTCTAGCGATTTTTTTTTTTTATATTCCAGGTCAGTACTGAAACTTTCCTGCACAAATCGCTTTTAGGTAGCCGACGACGTAGTCGGAGTGCAACATCAATCAATTCAAATGCAACCTTAAACGACTTTGCGGTCAACGTTTTAAAAGATAGGAGAATGTCCCATCTCTACACAGATGGCAAGTCTATCGATTTTTCGAAAATACCGAAACATTCCGATCTGATGAAGATGGCACGGGCTGAAACTGAGTGCGACTCTGTTTCAAGGAAACATATCCATATTAGGCGCGTAAGGTAAGTAAAACCGCTCTGATTTTACAAAGCCCTTATCTTGCTGTAGAAAATTGTAGCTTTTACATATGGATTGTATTGTGAATAGAGGGATATTTTAGAGTACTTTTACTTTATTTCTGTTCTGTTTTAATTTGCGATACATGTTTGAAGATCTGAAGCTGAAATAACAGAAAGTGGTTGTTCTGAAAGCGAAAAGCTGAAGCCGCTATTCACCTCCAGTCTTGAAAATTTGTATTACTATGCACATAAGGTACTAAACTCATTCGAAAGATAATGATTAGTCTATGAAAAGTTTTCGGAAGTTCATTTTACTCGAAATTTTCAAGTATATCACTCCTAACAGTGGAGTTCCAAGTCTAACAATCAGCCGCAATAGAAGAATACAGTGTAATGATCAGTGATGTAAAAAATAAGAAATATATAAAAATAACGTATGTTTCCATTAATTATTCCTTGTTTGAATTCCACATGGAAATGTCAGGAAACTAAAAGAACGCTAAGGAATATGACTGAAGATTGCCTGATGGTGTCTGCAGTAAGCAAAGAGAAAGATGGTAGTACTGGCAGTTTGAATACTGATATTTCTGTTGAAAACTACACAAAAGATCTTCTACGAAGTCCTTCTCGAAGACAACGGTTTCAGGTAATGATTGATCATGAATTCTTGAAAAATATAGTCAGTTCATGTCAATTGTTTATGGGAGTTTTAGGCTCGAGCAGCAGAAATGGCGGCAGCAGGGAAAGCTAGAATGTCGGACTTTTGGTACCGGCATAAGGATAGTAGTTCTGGTGCTGAAGTTGCAGTAGATGCGTTATCACAGCACGACGTTGGCCTGGTAAATTTATTCACCTCAGTCAGATGTGTATATTTTGTCTTTTCTCTAATTTGAGTAGACATAATGGAGGGTGGTTGTGGTATCAACTGAACATTGCGGATTTGTACAAGATAATTATTTCGAAATATTTAACCGAAACAGCAAAGTTGGTGTGCAGTTCTTGATGATCCACATTTCCTAGATAGCAAAAAACAGTGAAAGTTGTTTATAAAAGATTATTTTTTAGATGCTTCCACGTACTCCATCACTCACATCAGGCCTAGAGAGGAGAAAAAGAAGTCCTCTCCTCAGAAAAAAAAGGCAAGTAGAATCGAAGATTCCTTTTCCGTGTAGCTTTAATAAATGTCAAGTTTTGCTCAAAGTTCAACCATCATATTTTCAGGTCAATTCCCACTCAAAATGATGGACGTGATGATATTTGTGACTTGTCGAAAATTCCTCCAAAAACACTGGTCACAAAGCCACTTACGACGAGTGAAGTTAGTCTTTAATTGAAAACCCTTTTCATTGTGCAGCTCTGCGATCTTCTAGAGGCGTAGATCTGTTCACTGTGCATTTTCATGCTTTTAACCTCCCATTCGCATCATTCTTTGTAAGTTAGATTATCTTTACTGTTTATTAGTGATGAATTATGGTCTAATTACTTGAAGTTATAAACATCTGTTTCGTTTTACTTTAACTTTTTCTAATTGTTTTCTTCTTTTACTGTAGTGAAGGTGGAACTATATAAGAAAATCACACTTGTTCTTAAAGGATTTATTCATAAGGGATTTTTCCCATCTTCCGTCTACAGCAGGTGTTTCATCGTGTTTTGGAGAGAAGTATTTATTTATTGATGGCTTGAAATACTCAATTATTCGTTGTAGCGTTTTTGTAGATATTAAGCGATAGGTCATTTTTTGGATGCATTCATCTCATAAGGGGGCCTCTTTCTATAGACCATCAAACCGTTCCCGTTTTATCTGCTTGCAAATTAAGCTGCAAATGATTTTCTGGTTATCGGCCGACGAGAATTAAGCAAAATGTAGATATCATGGCTTTCCGATGTACAGTAATTTTATCACCGATAGGTGTGCGTTGCTTCGAATAATAGAACAGATTTACTGATTCTGTTGATGCAGGTTTAGTAATGGTATTTCTTTATAGGATGTTCTTTGGAATCAGTCACTGCAATTTGAGCTCAATGCAGATACCTGCAAATATTTAAACGTAGCTGTGCGAGCAAGACCATTAACTGTTAAAGCAACAACAGATGGCACCATTGCGCAGGACAGCCAAGTCGAAAAGGATGGTTCTCAAATGCTGGGATATGTTCGTTTTTAAATTGGATTAAAAATCACCAGCAGAATCTTGAGGGATTTTCAATTAATTAATGTACGACTGCGTTTAATTGTAGGCAAGTATTTATTTACCGCAAGTACTAGACGATTGTCAGCTCACTTTGTCCAATTGTCATCAAGAACTGTTCACTTTGCGACCGCCATTCTGGACTGTAGCAAGGTAATTCCAAACACTTTAATATTTCGCTTGGATTCAATTGTGGCAGCGGTAAATAAATAATTGAATATTGAGAGGAAATGCTGTAGAAGACGTCAATTTCCCGCTTTGATTTTTTTCTTTAATTTAAGGCGGCCATTAACACGAAAAGCCACTGAGGAAAGCCGCCGAGCTGGTTTTGATGAGCGCCTTTGTTATGGGGATATTGTCCTAAGTTTCCGTTATTTCCCTACAGGCCTTCCAACGGATGTTCAGAATAAATCGAGGTAGTTTTTAATTACTTTTAATTCTTCTCATGATTTATATCTTTATCAAGCAGAAGGAATTTTAGAGCTGCCCGTACTATGAGGATCTGCTCTATTTTGCTTGTGCTATTCTGGGTTATTGTCAAAGAATTTAGTTTGAAACCTTTTTTAAATGAGCTGTATTATTAGCCGCAGATAGAGAAGATTTATGAGAATATATTCAGTTTCGTAACTTATCATGATTGTTCAAATTGTTTTAGTGTGGAAACACAGATTAGCCAAATGAACAGTTTTGAAACATCGTCGGAAACCAAGCATAATTTCGAAACGATATTGCTGAGAGGTTTGTCCTTCAAAAGTTGTTTTACAAAAGCAAAATCCTTTCTGTGTTTCACTTTCGTTTATTTTTTTCAGGTACAACTGTTTGTTCAGTTTGTCAAGGAAAAGTTTGGCTAAAAATGGCTTCGCATTGTACAAGCTGTTTGCTAGTATGTCATAACAAATGTTTACCTAAGGTTGAGACTTCCTGTTCTCAACATCCTCCCATCGACGACTCAACATATGAGGTTAGTGTCTTGTCAAAGTATAACTTCAATGAGCTCAAAATAAAAAATAGCATAAAATGGATGGTACTATCTTTAGGTTACAGTTGGAAGTTGATGTCAGGAAAACTGAAACCAAATTTTTGTCGTCGTACATTTGTACATAGTAAATTGCCCATATTCCATTTTGGATACAAATTACATTATTCGTTTTTGTTAACGTGGTAAAGGTAAAGGTAGAGGATCAACCAAGCAAACTGGATATTTGGTAAATGGTTTGATCAAAAGAGAGATCAACTATTAATGATGACACGGAATGACTAAGTAAAAAGGGAAAAAATGTATATAAGGAGTCGTAGTCCATATTCAAGAAGGAATAGTTAACTCATTTATTTATTGAGTAACATCAACCAGTGATTCCCTGGATAAGAAGAAATCGACGGAGAAAGGAAATAAGCACTTATTTAGGAGAGGATAGGATCAGTTGTCGCAACAACAAAACGAGGAGCTATAGCTCAGCAAGCAAGTAGATTAGCGTTGGACAGCGGAAATAGCCAGTACACTCTCTGGACTATATATTCACTTTGCATGTTGTTACTTTTTTTTCAATTTTTTTTTACGCCTTCACATTCAACTAGTTAATTATTTTCGGTTTTGGACGAGTTACATATAGATTCAAATGAAGGATCCAACTTGCTGGACGATACTGCAAAGAATGATCATGTTGCAACAGAACTCAGCTTGCCTTCATCAAGTTACTTTTTTTTGTGTTGTACTTTTTCCTCCTTTTTACAAAGAAATTTGATAATTTAAGCAGTTTTTCGTCGAACTAACCCTCCAAAGTTTTTATTTACTTGGGGAACACAACTTTAGATTCTACCAAAATTCGTCTGTCAGCATCGTTGTAATTTGTTTTATTATCGTCTTATGGTGTACTTCCATTAACAAGAAAAATACTGCTTTAATTTTTTACATTAGTCACTTAGTCGTGATTAATATATGATCGGTCAAAAATCTTATGAAGATAGAGTTAACGGTAATCGATATACCTTCAAGTGTTTGAAAATATGAATTCATGGTAAAATGAAGTGCATCTACTTGCAGCTTCAATAACTGTTGGATTAGTACTCGAACTCTGGCTGAATCTTAATATAAAGATTTATAATCCATACTTTTATTGAAAAATGTTTGTTTGATAGAACCTGAGGAGCGATTGCTGTCTCGGCGACGTCGTATTGCAGTTAAAGTATCTGAAAGGCTTAGTTCTACATGGAAAAGTGTTGGACGTAAGAGAGCGTCTTTTCAGCCATTAAAAGAAAAGAAAGGGACAGTTGGTTAGTAATTTTACTCAGTCTCGAATATTGCCATTACTTTAATCTTATATGAAGCTAAAAATTTCAGAGCAGAAAACTCCAATTATTCAGATCGGGACCGATGAGGTGGTACCAGTCGAGGTGAGCTTTAAACTTTGGTTAAAAAACGCAAAATTTTATTACACAAACTTTGAAAATGAGATTAGAGTATCTCTGTGATATTTATTTGAGAATTTGAGTAACAAACTAATAGATATTTTCAGAAGTATGAAGTCCTTAAGGCATCATTCACTTGATGTTTTTATTTAGAGAGCAATACCGGACGTCTTTTCGATGTTGGAACTTTCGGAGAATTTAAGCCAAATGATGTACCAGCCAGGAAATGCATATAATGAGCAGATGATAAATGCTGCCAAGGTGGCTGGTAAAGATATGTTCTCTGATCTAGATCCTATCAAAAGGAAAGCGAAAATAAATGAAGATGTAAGTTCCTTCTGGCAATCATACTTTATAACTGCTTTTGTAAAATATCTTGGACAATATGCATTGTGAATGCGGTCCCACATCATTTCTGGAAATATTGATCTGTGGTGAATGAATTATATATCGATACTTAAGTTATGCACAGCTGCTGAGTTAATCGTTATCCTATTATTAGCATTAAATAGTATGGTCTTCTGGTTCATTTGTGCTGCTCATAATTTAATCTACAGATGGAGAAAATTCGAAGTATTATTCACCAGACAACTGTTGAACGTTTGAATGTAATGAAAAATATGAAAGATACCCAAAGCTCTGGTTCTCTCAATTTTGCAGTATTGGAAGACAGACTGCAAGCTCTCGCGGTTCTTATGCTACATTATTGTGCTGCTTTACAGGTATTCTTCTATACCTATTAGTCCTGTACTAGTTTTCCAGTGTTATATATTTTTGATTCCCAAGAACGGAATTTCAGAATTGTATTGATGTAGAAGAAAGCTGTGAGTATCAATATCAAAATAGAAATATAGCCGATGCTGCACAAGGTAGACAGGAGTCAGGAGATGTTGCCGACGAATTTGTTGCTGACTCCTCTAATGAATTCCAAGAATTCTATGATACTTTCTAAATGTTTCTTTCATTCAGAGGCTGTTTCAGCTTTTTCAGTAAGAATCAAAGAAGTTTAGAACTGGCGTTCTGGAAGGAAGTTTTTGTTTCTGATAAGTGGTATTTTGTCAATAGGTATAATGTGAATTTCCCTTTTTTAATATCAAATATATATTCTCACTCCATAGCACATTTCAGCTTTCCGAGTCCTTTTTTAAATATTAGAGGTATTTTTTTCACTTAATATACTTGCCTCTTCACAAAAATGGGTTATTTGAGATTATATATTATTGCTAGATTTTTCCACTAATAATTCTGAGACCTTTGATAGATCTCGAACGGAGAATTTTGATATGTTGCTATATTGTAACCTTGTTAAAACTGAAGATGTCTTAAAACAATGAGGATTTCTAGTATCGTCATGAAGTGCAACTTGTAAATGACACGCGCATGGTATCAGAGTGAATGGACTGGGTAAAACAAAGTAGCCTACAAGGCCATTTTCTGAACTTCTTATAACGAAATATAGAAAATTATGGTTCCTATAATTTTTTATTTTCATTCCGAAATGAGGTTAAAAATTATGGATGGTCAAGAGGAGCACAAATTTAATAAATGTTAGGTATTTTTGGTTCTTTCATGGTTTCTCTAAACTGGTGTACAAGCTTCTCCGTCCTTTATTACTCTTCTTCTTTTAGTTCATTTTTTTCTGTACGAAAATTATTTTCCAAAGATATGGTTCATTTTCGTATATTAGTTTTCATGATGTGAACTTTAACTGTTATCTTTTGCTGTACCTCATGCCTAAATGTTCGTTATTCTGATGTGTAAACGCAATAAAATCTATTTCGCATTTTTTTGAAGTAGTGATAAAGAAAGCAAATTTCCATTCCTACCTCTTTTATTAGCGTCTCGTTTTTGCTCAAACGAGAATTGTTCAACACTAATTAAATACTTGGCGCTTACTGATTTTAATACACTTACCGAAGCTTTTGGCATTTTATGACTGATTTCTGGATATTGTGTTTTGGCCCCAGTTTTTGGTTCCCTGTTATTTCACTTATTCATGAATTCATCAAAGTCTATTCCAGGCAAACCTCCAATTATCAGGCTTTCTGATATATTTTCATGTATTTTGAAGGTTAATTAGGAGTGCTCGAGTACAAATGAACCATGTGGTAATGTTCGAATTGAGAAATTTTATTCCCAATTCAACAAAGCTTCTATAAAATTTGTTGAATGTGAATATATTTCAACAATTGACATCATTCATATTAACCATAAGTAACAGCTACTGTCATCGTATTTCCTTTTACTAATGGATGTGATGTCTGTTTAAATCGTTTCATATTAGCAAGTGCTTAGCTACTTATACACGAACCGGTCAAAAGTAATTGCGATTAATCAGTTTCCTTTTTTTTCATTCCTTCTCTTCTTTCTTTTCTATAATCTTCTGATGCATTTTAAATTTAATTATCTGAGATGTGTTCAAGTGGTAGCCAATGTTGTTAGTCTGTAGACGAATGACTCACTAATAGAAACCTATTCTTTGGTGACGTTACGAAAATGCCATATTGTTGGATGATCGCAGAACAATGTAACATATAGTCGTACTCATGTGTTCATTAAAAGTGTATGCTATATATCGCAACACTGATAGCAACAAAGCGATGAACACATAACTTATTTGATCAATTAATGCATGCATCACTTTATGGTCACCATTCGACTCACAGTTTCTTGCAAACTCCTTTCTGTATACATTAATACTTCTGTTAAGATAGTGATAGGTATGCATTACGTTTATTATTTTAAAAAATTTTGTAATAGTTCCCCATTATTTTATTGTAGATTTCAGTGCCTCATTTTTTACATTTTACTTGGGTATAATTTACAAATCTTCTTGTAAATGTTAGTTCTAAGTATTCACCGTTTTTCGATTTGTTCGTTTACTTCTTAGAGCAGTTTGGAGCATTTGTCTAGCTTTTCTGAAATTTACTTTTCGGAATTACTACTTTCGATCAAAAAAACTTTGCCACACATCCAGTAACCTTTTAATAGGGCTCAACTAAGCAGAACATATTTTCTGCAGCATCTTTTGATTTATTAATTATTACAGCAATAATTCAAAACCTTTGCACCATTTAACATTTCTTCTACTCAAATTAATAAATAATAATAAATAGAGCAAATTTTTTCATCATTAACTGCTTTGCAGACAGATTTTTCGCACTGGTTAGCTGTTCTACATAAATACTGCTATATCTAAAATTATTTGTTTTAACGAGAAGAAGATTACGTTTTTACATATTAAGGATGATTTTCGAGCTGTATCTTCTCTTTGTGTTACCTAGAAAATGAGAATTGGAAGCTGGGAGAGATTATTGTCCTACTTTTTTCTAGCAACTTTCTTTCGAAACGTTGCGTTTTCTTGTCTTGAAAGTTATTTCTTCTTTTTCTTTTTCTTCCAGATTTTTTATGAAACAACAATAACGAGATTTGAGGGTAACGCAACAAGATGATGTATTTCTTTCGTGTTGGGATTGGTAATTTATTGAAATATGGCCTCGAAATAGAGGTATCGAATTGAGGGGATTTAGTTATTTTTGGAGTTTGTATACAAAGTTAATACTGCTGTAAGTGATTCCATTGTTTAATACCAATTCTTGCTGAGCACTGAGTTCAGTTGGCCCAGTATTACATTGAGAGTGCTCTCTAAATAACTTCCTTCAAGAGAGACATCATGAAGTGAAGATCATATATGTTGCAATGACTAAGAAGTTTGTTATTTAGATCAGAAAACGATTAGAGACATAAATGCTTTCATACGGTGTTTGTCGATTAAAGGATGACGAAAAATGGCTACTTAGAGTTATAGGAGACTAAGTTAAAAAAGCTTCATCAAGGATGAAGTATCGTGAATTTGGAGAATTGCGAACTCATATGAACATCGGGAAATATGCAATCAACGACTAAGATTGATTCGGACTTTGTTGATGTGAGTGGAAGTATATTGCATGATATGCATCATCAATATGTTATACAACATTAGTAATCATTGAGAATATTTTATAGCGGTGTAAATGGATTATAATTAATATTTTATGGATCACTTAACCTGATTAATATCTCAGTACCGAATTTGTAAAAATCTGCATGGAAGTAGCTCTTTGTTCAGCTGGAAATTCTCTCATATTTGTTCATCAAATTTGTAAAACTAATTCGATATAACAAAATGTAACAGCAAACAAGACAAAACAAATCAAGTGGTATTATTT
This sequence comes from Dipetalonema caudispina, assembly GCA_013365325.1. Lineage (NCBI taxonomy): Eukaryota > Metazoa > Nematoda > Chromadorea > Rhabditida > Onchocercidae > Dipetalonema > Dipetalonema caudispina. Next base: position 231,456 of record JABVXV010000011.1, on the reverse strand, counting down.
TATTATTTGAAGTGTTTTTGAAAGAATCAAGAAGGTGTATAAGCAGCTGCTGTCCTTATATTTTTTAACACTAGCACTAGTGGATGGTTATTAACTTTGGCATATATGAGTACTTTTGTATCAGTGTTATCCAAGAAAGTATGCTGGCAGTAAGAATTGATGAAACTGAATTTACAAAAACAAATAAGCCGATTTGGTTGTCCAATGCAATTAACGCTTCTAGATTAGTGAACCAATGAATCGTATGATAGATCTGTAATTCAACCAATAGAACAGCTTGTTTTTGGGGAAGGTCACATTCTCTCAAACTCATTTTTCGTGATTATCCTTAATTAGTTATTGCTAAGGTCATTTTTATGCTACTTGAAGCAAATTTAATGACTGAAATACTAAAATCCCATGATATCAGCAAAGTCTCAAATCCTATATGAAATTGTCTCTTTTTTTCTCAATTATTGCAAACGTTCTGCATTTACTACCCAAAAATATTGCATAAAAGAACCATAATTTTTTAGTTTGAAAAAGTTCAATGGATTAACATATCTATTTCACAGTGCTATCCGCTAGTCACTGTTACCGCACTTCTCATAAGTGCAATCATCTTGATATCTTCCTAAAATAAGTTAAGGTTTTTTTGGTATGTTTAGAGCTGCTTTCAAATCTTCTGCTCTTCTGTTTTAAACACACTGAGTCAATTCTAATCATAGCGAAAACGCATAGTTTTTAGAATATGTTAACGTATTTCGTAAAAGTCGTACAAGTGTTATAATACCATTTATAGTTTGGTTTAAAAGCAAGTAGATTGATTAAATCAACTTTAGCATATTCATATTCAAATCGTTGTCCATAGTAGTATGGTTTAGAAGAGAAGGAGAAGAAATGTTGTTCGTTGCTGTGTATTGCAAAACATTTGTTCTATAACAATCCATGTTTATCAAAATAGTTCCTTGTCATGAACGAGTTATTTAGTGTTCTACGACAATTCTGTTACTATCAAATAGATTCTTATTTTTTCTAGCTTGTAAAATTTTTATTACTCCAAAGTAAAATAACCTTAGCTATTCATTGCTATATAGTATGTGATCCACATCGATCCATACCTTCTGTTGGTCAAATTTTATAATGAGTTATCACTTACACTGCTCAGCAGCAGATCCACTCTACTCGTTCAATAACAAAAGTATTCTTTGACAGAAACAAATTATCGTCAGTTTTCAACGTTTTTCAACGATATTTTTTCCAACGCTTTCTACATCATAAAACTGTTTTTTTTTTTGATGGAATTTAATTTTGTTTTAAAAATGTAAAACGTTTCATTCCAAAATTTTCTGTTATATGCGTGGACGGAACTTCTCGGTCCTAAAGTATACGTACTCCATTATCGAAAAGAGCGACAAAATATATAGCAAGTTTGAAATTTGATTATTTTAAAATGCCAAAGTAATATTTTGTGAAGAAATTTTGCGATGTCTCAGTGGTAATGTGTGGTTTCAGACGGCTGATCTGTTTTTCTAGCGTTGTTGTCGTTCAAAGAGATGTTATCATTAGACGGAAGTCTTCCTCTGGTTGATGTTAAACTAGAGGGACGATATTCTATTTTATTGTTGCTAGTTCTTCCTTCATTTAACTTGGAGATGAGATTCTTTTTTACTGTTCGAACATGACTGGTTTATTTCACCACTGACTGATTCTTGGATTTTTGATAGAGTGATTCTAGACGATTAAATTTGATTAACAAGAACTTGCTCACATTGAACATACGTTTAAACACGATGAATCTCTTTAGTTTCCAAATAAAAATATCGACTGAGCTTGCATGGAATAAAATTACTATCCAAATTGCTTGCGAAAACTAAGTGTGTTGATTCTAAAAATATTGATAAAGATAATTTTTTGTCTTAAGCAGAAGCTACAAATTTAGTAGAAATTCTCAACCACATTTTCAGATCCTCCTTAGTTTATAATACCTTTTACAATTCTTCATAACAAGAAATACTTCACTGAGCGAAAACCTGTCTGAAATCGATAAAGAGATTCATGCATGATAGAATACTACTGCTATTGTGCAGTAGCTTTGTTTAAAAATTCATGAGCAACAATTGTAGGTGATGCCGGTTTCTTTGACTGCTCCTTTCCAATATTGAGATAACCTCAACTGTATGGCTGATTAATCTTAAGGTTTAGTTTTTGCTTCTATTTTCATTATTGTAATAGTTTTTTCAAATTATGAGATAAGATTTCGGTTAGTCCAATTGTACTATCGCTAAAAGCAAAAATTCAGAGAATCCCCTAACAACCTGATATCGCCTTGACTCATTTTACATTTTGAATAGTTTCCTGAATCATGGTTTCTGTATAGCTGGAAAGAATATAATGCATTTTATTAGTAATACTAAGAGCTACGTGATAACGCTCATTAAATCATAATCATCAAAATCAAACTCTTCAATTAAATAATGGTCACAAACTCAACCAAGAAAAATTGGATCAATTTGTGATTTATTACTAGCATGTATGTGTTGGATATTTTGAAAAAACTAAAACTGATGAAAAGTAGCCATCGATGGTACGAAAATACCAGCTGTGGGATTATCGTTTGAAGTTAAATTAATATTTCAAGTGGGAATAATGTTAAAATTATATTCTTCAGAAGTTGAAAAGCATCTCAATATAAAATTACGAATTCCTCAAATTCATTATGCTTATTTCTTCACATCATAAGCTTTCATCATCGCTTTGAGCATAACGACTTCTGCATAAAATTAGTCACATAGAGCGACTGTAAGTATTTGATAAATTTGTGAGGAACCGAATTAAATCTAATGCATGATGTTCGACGACTTCTCTTCAAAACTTGTCGCTTTCGACTACTGAAGCAGTGTTTTGTTATTACTCTCCACTTCAGAATAAATGGTTAGGATGCTGGGGTAGTGCTTTGCATAGACTCAAAATTGTCGTATACAAGTGAAGAGAAAAGTATTGTAGATATGTTAATTCAGTGGAATCAAAACATTTTAAAGAACAAAAATATAGTGCACAACAAAAGACAAAAATACCTAAAGTACAATCTCTTACTTGGCCATTACGACCTATCACTACTTCGAAATGTTCACTATAAGTGAACTGAGTAAATTTGCAAGCAATTTACTTAACGGATCAAGAAAAAAGATCCAATAAATTTATTACTTTCCAGGAAGCGTTTGGAAATATCAATTTACTAATAAAATTTATTGTTGAGCTTGCACTATATAAGGAAGCATTCCTTAACCAGCGAAATTCCTTTGTTCATGATTTTTACTTTCGTAGTAACAGAAGAATCCATATAGTGAGATTAGTATACTGATTCCACTACTAATAGTAAGATCATCTCACAATTTGGACTTGGTTATCAACTCACCCGCTAACTCTACATTGTCGCGTCGATTAAACTTTCCTGCAAGTTGAAAACTTCTGTTTGTATAGCATAAGAAACCGTCACTAACAAAAACAACGAACATTTAGCATTTCTAGATGAAACGTCCATAGCACAAACATTTCATAGACTGTGCTGGACCAAATTATTTACTGGGTTCAATCGGAAACGATGAAAAGAAGGAAAGCACCAAGTCACCTCAACTACTTTAATGAAGTCTCTCATGATCAAATGATAGCGCTATGCATTGAATTGATCTAAATATCTACCTTTGCAACCAGTAAACAAAATAAAGCAACTACAACGCAACATATAGTTTTACACGATATTGTAGATCCGTTTATCTGCTACCTCTATTTCACTATTTCAGTTCTTCGAGGATAAGCACCTGAAATAGAAATTTGAATTCAGTTAATGAAATCATTTTCCTCTGCTAAATTGAATATATCATCCTTGCAGTTAGTTAATCGCCTTTGTAAGTGGATGACTTGCAGAATGCTTTCAAGCATATTTCAAGATGAACGGATAAATCGACGTCTTAAGTCAGTAACATAATATTAACACAGAACAAACAGATTATCTGGCCGCAATGTTTGTGCTCATAATTTATAACGGCATGATAATTACCAAAATATAAACTGTTTTAAACACAGTAGATACAATTTACCAACGGAAAGAAAAACACAGCTTAGGAATTCAAAAGAAATGAAAATGAACATACTGCTTCTCCTCAAACACTTACAAAATATTGAAGAGCGTAACAACATTTACACCTTACGTAATTTCACTCAAATAAACATACATCTTAGTTTCTAATACATAAGCATTTTAGCACACAAGCATAGTTATGCCCACTCCCAAGTTCTTTTGAATTTATTAATGAGCAATCAGAAGTCAAATTCCAATCAAAATTATGACTACGACTGCACTAGAAATACTCACATGAACGTGGAGAGCTGAGGATTGGGCTTTGTAATAACACAAGCAGAACAAGAAATTTCAAGCGAACTATTACCACCAAATACTTGAAAATGGATACTTACATGTCGACCTAAAGATATATTACGTCAGAAAAACAATACAATGTGCAAGCAATCAAAACGTTTAGCACATAAATGCATGCATTCAATGACTGTCGGTGAAAGCAATTGATGATAAAGATTTGAGCACCTGATTACGAGATATCATCTCAGGATTCAGGCATCATTTACATATACTTTCGCTAGAGTTATCGAAATGCTTGTAATTTTTTGCCAAATAAAATGCATTTAGTAAGAAAAAAATAAAATGAAAGCAAATGCTTTGTTTCAATTAATGCTATATTACGCAAGATGTATTTTAATATTTTATGCGGAGAAAATCCCGAAGAGATCCAATTCTTTGTCACTGTTTCCCCTCCTCTTTTCGCCAGGATTTTCCTTGAATAAACGCAAAACCAAATCTCGTCCTGTACTACAATACATGTCTTAATGAAACTCAACATATCAGCAAAACTGAAAATGACAATTAAGAACAAACAAGAGGAAAGCTTAATTACCTTAATTATTCAACACCTGACATAAACGTACAAGAAAAATGCAAACAATAACGGTATCAGTTTGTAAAGTTTGTAGACAGATCATGTCCATCAGTTTTGCTATATTACCTCCTTTGAAATCTCGAGATATAAGATATGGTAAAACAATTCATAATCCTTAAAACATTACCTGATATCAAATTTCATCTCGAGAACCAAATTTGCCCACAACTTTCGCTGCAACAACAGTACCATACATTAAATTAAGTAATAACCACTCAGTAGTTGGCACTTACCAATATACGACACATCGAGTGACTAGAGCGCAACAACGAGCAATAAAAACAAAAGCGTGTTACGTTACCTATAACTGGAAAATCACCCACCCAATCAAGAATGAGAAATGAAGAATTGTATCATCGCTTACAGTTGCTGCTTAATAGGTCCGCACCGTCAACACCATAAAAATTATCTTTAACAATGATTCTCAAACACACAAGTCTGTAGAAATGGGGCAGAACTGGTCTCATCAAGGAATTTCGGAACGCATTGTAATTTGAGTGAAACTGTAATTCGCACACGGTAATTCATACAACAATAAAACACTAATCAAATGAGCAAATGATGACCTCGTTTGACCCAAGACGATATAAGCGACGAAACTCCAAATAAAACAAATCTCTACCACTTAAAACTTGTTCAAAGCCTCTCCTATCAAAGCCATACTACAAGCATTTGACAATTGTATTTAATGCCTTGTGATTGCTATGCAAAACCAAGTCATCAACCAGCTCCATTTTAGGAGAGCAAGAACATGTGACATTAATTAAGGCTTCGATGACAACCTTATATAGGAGATCTATCCCACAGGATTATTCCTAGCACGCAAATCGTAACAAAGAAAAACCTTAACATTTGTATCTGGGACAATATATGTTTGCAAAACATCAGAATAAAAATATCGAATGCTGACAATGAACGAAATATATGATTTGGCAGGATGATGAGCCAAGATTATAACAAGAACATTCTTGACTCAGACTCATTTTTGGTTTAAATTTACAAAAAACTGATAGTACCACAGCCCTCAGCCGTTACCATCGGAAAGACGAACTTCTAAAGAACCTAGCCAGCTCCGTCAATTGCGGCTCAACAAAAATATATTTCGTGCCATTAGATATGCGGCAACTTCGAAACTGAAACACAGCAAGTAGAAATTAAATTTAAGGCCAGAATAAAAAGAAATTAAGTTCCATGGTGACTGTTTCGTAAAGAACAAAGTGGAAAATGTAAAATGTCGAAGTCGAGAAGAGAAATTACCAAAAATTAATCAATTTGCATTAGGCAGACAACAAACCAAAAGAAGCATCGGCGCTAGTTTCCATGGAGATAAGATTAACACAGCACTCCGGAGGTCTGGGCAGTCGCCTTCGCAGCCAAGGATGCTTCAAAGCTTGCTGGGGAGTTAGTCGCGTATCCGGATCCCAGTCCAAACACCGCCTCAGAAAATCAATGAATAAATCATCACCCTGAAACAATCAGTTATACAAGAAGTTCTCGACAAACTCGAATCGAACATTTTCCAATTCGTTGCTATCTTTAGCAGTAGATATATTAGAAGAGATGCCTGATTTTTCAATGCAGTGTTCCAAGACCGACTTCCCGGAGGACCTCTCGGTTTACCGCGCTTCGATCGCCCTCCAGAGACTGCTACAGTTCCATCTGACATTGTAGTTATAGTGCAGTATCGCGGATAACCTCTCGATGATATGAAGTTACGTGTTCTTTTTGCATTCTCAGTAACTTTAAGGGGTGGCACACCAAGCAATTCAATTATTAACGCCAGCTGAAAAGAAGCACTTCAGAACAGGCAAACGCTATATTATATTAAACCTTCTAACAAATGACTAACATGTGAAGAGCTCGAACAACAAGCTGTTTTATCAATTCCAACTTTTCTAAATAAAGATCTTAAAAGAAGAAAAAGAGGCGTTATTAGTGGTAATGTCGAAAAAGCTAAAGAAATTAATAAAAACCTGATCACTTTCATCTTCTCCAGGTAAGAGTGGATATCCAGTAAGCAATTCAGCTAATATACATCCAAGTGACCACATATCGATAGGCATCCCGTATTTTCCACCCATAATCACTGCAGTACATTCCATTTTAAGTTAGTGTTGTGCTAGGTTTCAGAAAGCTTACGCTAAAGTTCCCAAAAATGTTTCCTTCCACAAGCTTACCTTCTGGAGCTCTATAAAACCTCGACTGGATATAAGTGTACACTCGTTGATCATCAAAACATGAGGAACCAAAATCAATAACCTAAAAATGAATATCCTGGATAAACTAGAACAATTCACAGAGCGATTTCTTCAAAAAAAAAAAAAAAAAAAAAAAAAAAAAACTTAATTAAACGACTAAATAGATAATAAGAACAATTGAAATAAAGAAAAAAAACCTTGATCCCACTCCTACCCTGTTGTTTCAACAAAACATTCTCTGGTTTCAAGTCACAATGAATAAGCCGGTTACGATTAAGCAAATCAAGACACTGCAGCATCGAATGAGCGAATTTTCGAACAAGCTGAAGGAGTGTTTTGATAAATAGAACAGTAAATTCCCGAACAACACAGAAACTTTTCGTAGAATTATTGCACCTTACAGTGGCAAATGAATGCATGTTAAGAGACATTCGTGATCAGAGAACCTACCATAGCAACGATGAAAATTTCTTTTTTTGATTTAAGACACGCTCAATTCAATCCATAATTGTATTTATGAACCTTACATTGAACAAGAATGAAATTATATTTAACAAAACAAAAAAAAGCCTAATTATACGCCGGGTAACCATCAATTCACCAATAATCATTTTGTGAATTATTTGCATGAGCTACAATCACTGAGCGGCATTAGCTTACAGAGAACATATACCAACCTGAAGGCTAAATCCCTGGAATTTGTTCTTCTTGATAAGTTCATAGAGATTAATGCTTAATAGTTCGAAAGTAATGCACTTGTGATTTCGAAAATTAAAATGATCTAGCATGTGAATGATATTGTAAGCACCTTCTGGGTCTTGCCTTCGCAAATGATCCTGAAAAGAACTGTACAACTCTGCCACGAAACATAGCCAGTATATTCCTTAGCCAATGTAATTACTTCACATAGTTGTAAAACATTTCAAATCATTAAACTCTAATTCATCCATCAAACAGTTAGTCTTTCACATAACAATGAGTATAGCACAATAATAAGACCAATTCCTCAGACCAACAGACTTACGAGAATTCGAATTTCTTCTTCTGCCTGGCGATGAAAACGCTTTTCATTACGAACTAATTTCAACGCGACATACTGCTGATGTTTGTGATCATATGCTCGTATTACCTGCAAATACACTTTAATGGACTCAAGATCGGGCCAAGGAGATCCTTCCCTTTCAATCCTCAGAGAATATGAAATATCTCAACAAAACAGAAGAACTGCACATTTGGAAATCATCGAAATGCCGAATAATGTATGGAACTATAATAATGGCAGTAAGGAAAAATACAAACCTGACCAAAGCTTCCCTTACCAATAACTTTTAGCACCTCGTAACGATATGCAATATGATCGTGAGCAACAAGAAGATAACTTCCCATATCATCGTCATAACCACAATTATTCTGAGAACTGACGTTACCAGTTCGCTTTTTTGCTTGAGATCCGACAAAATAAACACGAGGATAATTGTAAATTTCTGAGATTTCGAAGGGCGTGAGCTTACTTCCAAAAGTTCGTACGGCATCTTCCGGACGATATCCCTACAATATTGCTGGTGGTTTTCTCTCTATATTGTAACAAATGAATACACCATAAACAGCGTATAAATAATTGGACTGGAAGCAAAGAATCATTCAGATAATGCTGTTATTTTCAATGTTAAGAGACGGTTTTGTATTATTTAGTACTGCAACAATAACATTTCCTACATGGATGACGACAAATGAAGAATAACTTGAATCCATTACATTGCTATCAGTGCATAAATTTCTTTCTCTTGCAGAAAGTGTAGAGACAGATGACGAAAGATGTTAATCAGCAAGACGGGAAAGAGCACAGATATTCAGGCAGTATTAGAAAAATACCTTATTTCCATTGCTGGCATTCGTATTTGTTGTCCCATTCGAATTACCGCCACCACTACCACCGGAAGATGATGTGCGAGACCTACAAATTCACGCAATTTTTACGACACTTATAATGGATGATTTCACGACAAGTATATATATATATATATATTACCTTAAAGACTCATCAGATGGACTTTTAGCGATCTGCTGTCGTAATTCGACGCCCTGTCCAATTGCAGAAAGTGTAGAGACAGATGACGAAAGATGTTTTGAAGCGGACGACACGCCAGATGACGTTGAGGAGCCGCCACCTTAAAATTTTCCACGTTCAATTTTGAAAATAATGTTGCATATGTTATTTTGATTATTAGTGTAATTCATCAATTTTGCATCACTCTAAGCTAAATACGACGAATTAACAAGTAAGCACTGCAGCACGAATTTCCGAAATATTGTTAGCAAATTTTGCATTAAGTACAATGAAAATATACCAATTGCACTGCTACTCGTTGCCGATGGAATTGTTGCTGCTTCAACGACACCACCACGGGCGAGCACTTCGATCATAGTCTGAATACACAGTGATGGCAGAACATCGATGGCTGACGATGTTAGGTTGATGACTATAAGTGATGTTTCGCTCCTGAGGCTACACGTGTCACAATTTCCAGTGTCTCGTGCACTATAAATGTAGGAGAGCTGCAAGTATAAGTCAACAATGTTTCCATACCACAACACAGAAAGAATTACGGATATAAGCTTAACTCAGCAAGAAACCGCAAGTGAGTTGAGTCCGCCGACCAACGCAGATCTATTCTCATTTAATTATGAAGTGAAAATATATACTGTTGCAAACGCCAGAAATTTATTTTAACTGGTTATAGCAAAAAGTACATTATAATAGGATAATCTTATTGAAGAAAATTTTTATGAAAAATATTTATCTTCAGTCAGTGTATCAGAAGTAAAAAATCTCGACATATGCAACCTTCCTTAGAGATAATTCTTAGGGATTGGATATAGAGCGATTCTGTTCTTGAAGATTTAAAAAGAAATATCTGGCCAAATCGACGATGGAAAATGTTTACAAGCTTTAGGCGTTTTCCTCTGTCGCGTCGTAACACTTTGCTGCTTTTGATAAGTGTTCTTTCTATCCTACGGGCAAGCGAGAATGAACAATACTTGCTGTCGGCGGGATCAATAGTGATGGTGAATTTTTTGGCTGCACTGCTGTTACCACTGGGCCTCGCTTCAGCGCCAGGCGAATACTGCAACAAAGCCGCCTCTCCCGAGACCCCGCGCTTCTTGCTGAAAAGTAATGAAAACTAAAATTACAAGTCTTTGCACATGCAAAACTTTATATTATTCGCGTATCAAGTGAACTTTAGCATCGCGGTTCGCAAAATGAATCAGTGAAAGGATAGTAAAACGTTCCCGAAGAAATTTAACCATATATTAAACTGGTGGCAATGACATGATCGGATGCAGGGAAAATGGCAAAATTACTGTTACCAACCGAAAACACTGATATTTCTATTAATGCTAGCGAGCTAATGCCAAGAATCTGAGGTTGCAGTGTTTGAAAAAGCTAAAGTTTTAAATAACTTGAATATACCAGATTTGACGAATAGTTACTGCGACACGGCTGCACAGCGCTACCAACAAGACAGAAAGCTCAAATGCAAATTGAAACTTAGGATTAATCAACCCAGCAGAGCAATCAAACGAGCAATTAGCAGTAGAAAACCTTCGTATCTTGGCGTGCAACCAACTAAAATTACACACCTCCACCCTTCAACATAAAAAATTTACATGAAACTATACCACCCATTCGCTTAAGCTCACCCAGCCCTCAGCGTTGTGCTTCAGCGTCGCACAATATGGACAAACACACGAGCGGACAGTGCAGTGACACAATCACTGAGACTAAACCGACATACACATACAGACAAACAAACACAAACACACATACACATACACTCTAATGAGGACATTGGCCGCCCTAGCCAGACGACCGGTAATTCGAGGTATTATAAGAGAGGTTGGGGAAAAGCTCTTAGAATAATAGTAATGCTCATGAATGCAGCAATCACACAAGCAATGCGATGAGTGTCGGAGATAAAGGAAGCCACTAAAGCGTAGTTGGGATAAGAGCATCGAGCCACGCACTCCACTGATGGACATGCTGTAGAGGTCGCCACACAACAGATCACCAACAGCTCAACAACCTTGGATGAGCAAGTCAACCAGTAACGTCAACACCATTTACCCTCCCCTTCCCACTCCCCTTTCTCGTTGAAGATCTCTGTTGTACTACTGCTGCTGCAACAATAGCTACTGAACCGCTGCTGCACAATTATAATTCTACTCAAATAACGGGTGAATGCACCATCACCAACACCGACCACGAACACCACTATTATTATTATTATTATTATTATTATTATTATTATTATTATTATTTATTTATTATTATTATTACTATTATTATTATTATTATTATTATTATTATTATTATTATTATTATTATTATTATTACTATTATTATTATCATTATCATCATTATCATTGTCATCATCATTATCATCACCAACCTCATCCGTACTATTACCATTATCATCATTACTCTTATCACCACTACATTACCATCATGAAATCCCTACATCTTATATTACTTACACTGATTACATTTCCCTATAGTAATAAAACATTCTACAGTCGACTGTCAGTGATAATGAATATAGACAAAATTCTGCGCTCTCTTCTAACTTGTGATCAAACACCGCCCCACAACTTGCTTTACGCAGTGAAAGCCAGCATCTGCTACGTAACCATTTTGACGATTTCTCATTGGTTCCTTTATCAGACCAGCTTCTTCCAAAGCACGTGAGTAGTGGTGAAGCAAAACATTCACTAGAGTGATTAGCAGGTTTCATTGATTCAACTTGTTCTACCCTTACAATCTTATTCGAAGTCCGCAAATCCACTAAAATGATAGACAAGTCGATGTCTCCAAAACAAAACAAAAGAAAAATAAGCGCAACACGTGAACTTCATAAAAAATGGTTTTGATTTGGAACAAAACAAGAGAAAATTGTTATTGATTTGGATGCGGTAACGACGTTGTAATGTTTGCCATCGGCAAAAGCGGAATACGTTTATGAGTGTTTGTATGTGTGTGCGTGTGCGTGTGTGTGTGTGTGTGTGTGTGTGTGTGTGTGTGTGTGTGTGTGTGTGTGTGTGTGTGTATGTATGTATGCATAAATATTTATACATATATATATATAGACATGAGTGCAAGAGAGTAATTTGGATCAGCGGTTTGTTAATATTTCCATAAATCAGCACTAACACTGATCATTGAGAAACTTAGATATGATCTGTACTTGGGTATGAGTAATTAGGAGAATCCCATTGGGTACTCAAGCTGACCTTTTAAATGGAAATGAGGTAGCAAAGATGAATCGAAGTTGAAAGGATATTGGCTTTTAAAAGAAACCTGGGGAAAAAATTAAAAATTTCCTTACCTGGAGCGAATTCTTTCGGGTTAAGACAGACTTTTTTGTGATTTAGTAACCTTTTCATTGTCATGATTTCTTCGAATTTCAATGATTGTAAGTGTTTTATGCTTCCCCATTTGAAGCCGAAAATCGAACTAACAGTTAATTTGGGAACCAAGCCTACAGTCAAAATTCACTTGCCTGAAAATCTTCAGTTTTCTACGATAGGAGATTTTCTTCTCAATGCTTCTGCTTACAACAATCATCACTTAGCTTTTCACCATCTCGAAACACAAATCTTCACCCTCTTTTTTCATCCATAGTAAGATAGTCTGATATTGCGGTAAACAAAACTCCTTCTCTGTATTCAAACGAGTAAACTACTGGTCAAAAGGTCAAATGTCTCGTACAGTTTTGACGAAATGATGTCCAACACATCAAAAGATCTAATGCACTGATAGTACCAAAAGTTCTTCCTAATAATTGCAGACAGCGTAATTAAATGTTATAAAAATTCTCTACTCCTAAGTTTTTGGTTGGAAATTCTACTCTGAGGCGAGAAAATTCACATTTAAAATGAAGCGGAAAAAGACATTAATAACATTACAGCACTGAGACAAATCATTGCAAGGAGTTGCTGATGTCATTGCAACACAACACATCTAGAAATTCAAACAACGACGCACAACATAATTTTTTTCAGAATATTATCATGAGATGGGAGCTATTACGAAACATCAACCATCCTTAAAGATCAAATCCTCCAAAAAATTTCAAGTCTTAATCCATCATAGCTTGCGGCATATTTCGAACTTATATTTAAAAAAAGAATTTGTTACTAACCCGCACGCCTTTCAATCTTTAATAAAGACCACAGAAGCAGTGGAAATTAGTGAAAAGGTGGCTCTTCCAACAGTATTTTTAATAATGGCTAGTATATTTTTGATCCTTTCGGTCATAAGTTTTAATTGTTATAATTATATTCATTTGTTATTCTTTAAAATTTTCACTCGTTTCCTTTACTTCCAGCATCTCGATCAACACCCTATTTAATAGTAACTCGAATGGCAGTACTCTCAAATAATTGAGCCATCTGGAATGTTACCTAGGTGAGTAGTTGACTGTCAGCATCAGCGCACACTTTGGTTCGCTGAGATGAAACACTTTTTTACTGACAATGGCATGACAACATTCCGAACTTTCTGACAATCCACAAGACATCGGGGTAGGTAATATCCAGGATGAGAGAATTCGAATGGTAAGAAACTGATTATTTTATTGCATTTGATAAGCGGTGGATTTCAGCAGCGATTTCTAATTGACCACTCACCGAGTACATGATCCACGCACTGTGACGATCAGTTGCAACTGAAGATGACGCATGAATACGCCAAAAGAAGGATACGTTGCAGTGCAATCATAATAGTGATTGCGTGAATAAGTTCCGCGGTATATGAATCATTTATGATTCTTTGGGGTGTATCCTGTTTCTTAAAAAAACAACAAAACAGTAAATCAAAGAAATAAATGTATTGGGGAAAAATTGTATAAAATTCATTCCTTGAAAGTTCTTCGGAAAAACTAGCTAGCTAAAATCAAATAAGCTGACAAGACATAATCCATTGTGCATAACAGCTTTTGTTTTCAAATATTAAAAAAAAAAAAAACAAGTTCCTTCCTATAGAATTTTTACAAAAGCTACAACTTTATATTCTTCGTCTATTTACTGCAAACCTTGCTTACTTATTTTTCCAGAACTTTGCTGACTTGCTCAAGAAAAAAATAATTACTTTCCTATTGATGATACTCAATATTGAATCACTTTTAACATTTCATTACTCATTCAATTTCCTAAATGCAATCTCACGTTTTACGACATGAAAAGATGACAGAGTAATCCTGAGATCAGATCTTCGAATGTCCTGAAAGAGCGAAGACAGAATCTGATAGAAAGAATGTATTGAACGGATAAGTGTCCACTGCATTGTGACGTGATAATGCAGAACAGTTGGAGCATGCAAAAGATTTGGCTGAGGAATATTTACAAGGTCGATTGTGTCCGTTCATTCAAGTACCTTGTCTCATCCACTTTGATTTCTATCATTTAGACTCAAATGCAGGATTCTCAGCCTTATAATATTCTCCATTCCCATCAGATACTTTACGATAATGCAGTTTCTTTCTAACATAGTGATATAAAATGTAAGTTGTTAACCCTCACAGAACAGTGTAACAACGCAAAATTTGAACACGGTCGTATGCATGCCTATTAAATGAATTCAAAAAAAAAAGTTTAGGATGGACACGTTCGATGTACGGTCCCTTATACAAAAAGTGTCGATTGGTAGAGTTAAGGGAATATTGGTAGAAACAATCTATAAGGTATACTTGTAATGTACTGTAATAGCATAATTAACAAACCAAAATAAGCAAGCACTAAACTGCAAAGTGGGAACGAAGACAATCATATATGATCACTCGATCGTTCATTATCCCCGCACTCATTAACTCACTGTATATTACCAATCCATATTAAAGACGATGTAACGATGCAAGGACCATACGGCCTCCAATTTTACTATCATTACCTATTATTACCGTTTTTTTTTTTTTTTTTTTCGTGAATGTTTTGCAAGGAAAACTTCAAGCCTTCTGAAGAACGCGTCTTCCAATCCACACCCATTAATTGCGATAATTTCTCGATTTTCTTCTCAATATCAAGTAAAAACACTAGTCAAATTCTAGCTTCACCAAGTTGTGACCCGAAAATAGAGAAAGCTGGTGCACCTTTCAGAACTGACATTGTGAAGGAAAAGTTTGGTTTTAATTCCATCTTTCTTCTTGCTATTTGTTTATCTACTGCCTAAAAATCATTAGCTGCGTGTGGCATAGCAGAAAGCTTCTTTTTCCAATAACTGTTTGTTGGTATTGAAAAAATTTATATCCTAACCGCGTGAACGTTTTTCAGGATGTTTTAACCACAAAACTTGATTCTTTCAGTGCTCAGTTATTTAAGCTGATTTGGTGGAACAATTTGTCAGAACTGTACTCTCATCAGACAGGTGCTTTTGGCAGAAAAGTAGGTAGGGTACACGCAAAGCGTCAAGCATTCATCAAGAATGTATCAAAACTGTTTCTTATGGAAAGAGATGGAGAATGACATTCTCTTAAGAAGTAAAGTGAAAGGCAGTCGCTTCTGTGAAGAAAATCAAGTACCAGTGAGATTAAATGACAAATAATGACAACTGGAAAAAAGAACACTAAAAACTGTTCGTGTATCTCAAGAAGAAATATACAATCTTTGGCTTCAATAACATTACAGAGGTATTTTCCTTTCTGGTTAACTGTAACGCATAATTCGTATATATAAGTCATGACACCATCTTAGTTACAAAGTGAATAACGTCCTTCACGTCACTAAACAAGTGTGCTGTGATTCGGCTTTATATGGTGTTGATAGAATCAGTTTCAATACTTATCTATGATAAACAAGTATCAAAGCAGTGATATAGTCCCCTAAGTTCATTAGCGAATCCTTATAATAGCAAAAGAAGAATGTTTTAAAGTAGGACGGAAGGGACATTGCAGAAACACGGTTCCGCAGACAATAATGCATGATGTCAAAAAACAAAAGATTAGGTTAGGTAAGGTTTCGGATGAGCAACATTGCAAAATGTGGCAGCTTTGCTAGTGTAGCAGCAGTAAAAGTACCGCGTGCACGTCATCATTCATAGCATTAAAGAAATCCATAGCAAAATGAAGGCGCTCGCATAAGCGTGCGGTGGCTCTAAAGCTCATTTTCAACAACAAACTAAAGGAGAGGACACCTTGTGTAGTGCGCCTATGTGGCTACGGAAAAGATGGATATAAGAAGGAGGCGACAAAGTGAACTCTCTAACTAAAGACTGAGGCATCCTTTCTCATCTCTCTCCCTCCTTTTTCATCCAAAGTTTGTTATTATGAGAGCAGAGAGGGAGAGAGAGAGAGACAACTATAGCCCTTGTTTCAAACAAAGAGGGAGTAGGGATGGACACTAGTGGACATCGCATCTCTGCATCGACCCCTTCCGAAAGAGAGGAAAGAGAGAGAGAGAGAGAGAGATAGGAATGGTAGTGAAGCAGCGGAATCAAAACTGAGGGGATAGATAGATATTGATAACAAGCCAAGCAGGGGTCGTCATGTGGCCCTGTATCCTGACTTCTTTCTTCCTTATAGATACAAGACATGGCACTTGCCTCACAATTTTGAGAACAGACTAGTAACAGTTTACTCGTCTTCACTGACCTTTTACCTTTTCACCTTTCAATACCATTCTTTGGTGACTTTGGATTTATCGAAGGTTAAGCTACTGCTCAAACAGCCTCATATGATCCTCAAAATGAAATTTCTGCAATAACTTCAAAATTCATTATGGATCTTACGTCCATTAGTCGTTGACATATACTTCACACACTTTACCTTGAACAAACATAGCACCTAAAAACAAGCAACTCATCCTTGACCAACTAACCAAGAAACACCACAACATATGGTTAATTTTGAAGACGTGCCATGTATCTCGGTTCCGTTACTCAAAGATAGGTTGCTCGTGGAACTAACTACTTTGCCAATATGGTCATTCTTGGAATCACGATACCTGCGACATTTTAGTGAAGCACGCAGGGCAAAACGCCTAGATTAGATTCATCACTAGATTACTTCCTCAAGAAAAACGAGAGCAGCCTCTATATGTGAACGTTTTGTAATCTTCTGATGCCGAAGACAAAATCTCCGATAGATCTCTGCGGTATTTTCCCAGATTCAAAAATGACCCATGCGTGGCAAGTAAGAAATAAAGGAGTGATCAAACTTAAGCTGTATCATTCGCATGATACAATGTTTACAAGCAGGTATACAAACTATTCAGACGAAACTTCGGATGGAATTGAGAGGAGGTTTACAGTGCGCGAGGTGCGTGGTGTTGCTCGCATTTCTGATTTTGCTGACCAGAGAAAATGGATGCAATAAATGGAAAATAAACCGAACATACAAAGGTTGCGAGATGCTTGCAGCCCCGTGGATCGTTATCAAACAGAATGCAGCTGAGCTGCATCGTCAGACAATCACACTGCGCAGCGCTGAACGGTGACTGTGTGTGTGTGTGTATGTGTGTGTGTGTATGTGTGTATGTGTGTGTGTGTGTGTGTATGTGTGTGTGTATATATATGTGTGTGTATGAGGGAGGTGGACAATAAATTAAGCACCGGTGAAGATGGGATGAAGAAGATGTAGGAGGAAGTGGAGGACGAGGAGAAGGAGAAGAAAGAGGAGGAGGAAGAGGAGGAGGAGGAGGAGGGAAAGAAGGAGGACAAGGAGGAGGAAGAAGAAGAGAATGAGGAAGTAACTAGCAATGGATGCACTAAATTAGGATGAAAAACGGAGCAGTAAGAGCGGTAAGGGTGCGGGTGACCAGAAGTGGTGTGGATGACGTTGCCCTGGCAACAAGCTAGATGCTTCCTTGAAATGGCTCGTTGCGTCTTCTCTCTTCTCAACCAGAAGAGTGCGGAGAGGATGTTGGAGAGAGGTTTGAATTCCATTTCTGAATGGAAGGAAAAAAGGAGATGTTAGATCATGCATCTCAGAACGATCCATTTCAATCTGCACCCTGTACGGATAATCTCGTAAATTTTACGAATACTTTGCATACGTACTGAAAAGTAGTGATAAGAAAGAAGTTAGAGGAGAAGCTGAGATTGTAATAAACAGAGTAAAATAAAGGTAAAGGGAATACGCGAAAGTACTGTTCCTCGGTCGATATTTGAATTTATGAACTGTATAGGGAAGGGGAAAATCAGCGAAACATTTCATCTTCTAGGTGATCCCATAACATCTCATTATTCCCTCTTATCTAGCGAAATCTGGAAATCAGTACTACTAACTTTAATGTGACATCCGAAAAGTCGTCTCACTTCTGTATAGCATCCGTATCATGAAACTTGCTTAAACTGAAATAAACGTTGCCATTAAAGCTGAAGCATATTCGGTAATCCGGAACACTTGTTACTGTTCGAATCCACATTTAGGAAATCTTTTTGCAGCAACGGTTTTGGTTATCTCAGCGTACCGCAGCGGTACGTTTTTTTTTTTCAATTTGTAAAATGAATTGAATGCATTCCGTCCATATCGAAATTAAATGATCGCTTTTTGCTCGATAGTTGCACTACCAAGAATGCTAGCGTCCGTTAAGTACTCATTATTTATCATATTTTATTTATATGTAAACATTTTTCCTTGTAAATATGTTCGCAAGAACCCATATCCCACTTTTTTTAAAGGTTCCATGCAGTAATGTAGAAAGAAAAGTCGCGAAAGTCCAGAAAAATACCAACCTGATCTGACCAGAATTTCCAAATTTCAAGAAAAAAACATGACGCAAAAAATCTACTTTTGCTTCCAGCTCATATCATCATCACTTGGTATCTTTTATTACCCATTTATTTGTCACAGGATTTCTATGCATTCAGCGTGAATTTTTAAGATACGCATACGGTTCCTAGAAATAACTTAAGAGGATGCTTCTTTCGAATGTTACTGTAAAAGTTTGTTTCGGTGAAATGCAGTTTTTTCTCAAATTACAAATTACATGTAAATTAAACACAAATTCAACTCATTTTACATGTAATGGCACATAATTGTAGACAATAAATGAATGAAATATGAAATGTCGTAGCAGAATTTCAAAACAGTGTCGAAAAATTTTAACTCAATTTTATCGATACTTCTTCACTGAAGTATCATTTATCATGGATGTGAAATCCCAGAAACGAAAAGACTTCCGTTCGAAATTGTTTTTGCTTAAGTTTATTGAGGTGAAGAATGGAGAATATAAGAGTATAACTAATATTTTTTGAAACATCACCTAAAATATATTACCGAAAAATAGAAAGTTATGGTCAACATCATGTGAAATAAAGAACTGAAATTTTTTTAATGGATAATTAGTAGTCAATAAGAATCGCTAAAAAACTACGTTGCGACTAAAGATATGTTTCATTGTAATCGCTGTGATATGAAAATACGTTATTGAGAAAAAGGCTAATTTCTGTTCTGAGAAAGTAGCAATAGAATGATTTTCAAATTGCTGAAAGTCCTTGGCCGAGTAAGTAAAAAGATTTAGCTCTTTTCATCAATAATTCAAAAATGAACTCTATTTAAATTCCAATTCTTCATGAAATCTATTCTGATATTTCACCTTGATCTAGAAATGGAAACTTCTTTGTAATATCCAAGCAGAACAAGACATACTTCAGAAATTTAAAGTAAATCAAAAAACCATAGCACTTGCTACGTGTCGACCATAAAAGATTAAATGATTCGAACACTCGATTAATTGAAATAGACGTAATAACTTGACGACTAGAATTAATTTCAATCAAACCACAATCAAAAGATGTCCAAAATTGACTAAATGAAGAATTCTAACAAGAATAAGTTTCAATCTATTTCGTTAATTTGATAGATGTGCAAACTTTGTGCGATCACAATGGTATATTTTACCAAGTTCGGTAAATGAATAGTAAGCATCTCAAATGCGGAGCAAAACGCAAAGAAAACTCTTTTCGATAAATACTGAATACCTGAAAAAATGTTTTAATTCGTGAGAAAAATTATTTCTTCATGAATCCTAAACGGAAATATTTACCGATTAAGGCAATATCAAATAATATACTTTGAAATATATCCGCACTATTTCATTTCAAAGAAAGGTTTTTCTGAATATCGATACGATTTTCAATGTGCATCCTTGTTATTCGCGCTTTACTCTACCGAGATATTTTCCCAATGAAATAACTATTAAAAATTTTACTAAAGCTGCAATACTCAAAATTACTAAGTATATCCCGATACTAGAAAACTCGTATCCGCGTGGTCCACCATGAACGTAACCATATTGTGATATAACGATCTTAATAAACATTTGTCCTTCTTAACAATCAGTGATAAGAATAAATCTGCACAACTCAGTTACAAAACAACTGCATATTAGATATATTAGAAAGTGACGAGAATTTTTTTAGGAGAAACCAACGGAAAACAAATCATTTAAATAAATATTTAGCAGAATTATCACTATCGTCACTATAATGTTAAATCATTCAACAACTGAAGACTACTTATGGATAAAAAAAGGTTCATTACAGAAGCCCAATGCAGTTTCCTACGTAAGGCTCGTTTTTACTAGATCTACTGATTAGTAATATATATATATATATATATATGATAAGGAACAGAAAGTATAAAAATTTCGTTCCACATTTATGTTTTAAATCGAAAATAATTCGATGGTTTTTGAAAAAGTATTGCTCTGTATCGCAAACCGAAAATACCAAAAGTTAAAGAAATCGTGATGACTCTATTATATTAGCGAACTTCGAATCAATCTTGACTTGTCTAAATTTTTCATCATAGATCTTGTATATCTTAACCCTCACTATGGAGTAAAAAGTAAAAGTGAAAAAATAAACTTTTCATTGTCCTACAATGTAAAGCTTATCCTTTCGGCTTATTACCGCTGATGGTAACAAAGAGCAACAACCGATAATAATTATGAATTCAATTATAAATGATATCATTAATTGTCACCAAGTTTTTACACCAAAAAAAAAAACTTTTCTATTCCACAAAATTATGATTTTTTCTTTTTTTGGGATGGATTTTCCAGTGCCGCAACAGGGAAATTATCAGTTCTTTTTGTGACATTCATTCAGTAAAAGCATTTTAAACAAGCAATTAGAAGATAATTTATCTTAAAAACTTTGAAATCACAAAAGGCGTGTGACAGCTCAATTAAACGAATAAATTTAGGACAGATACGCGAAATGTTTCGAATAGCACTATTCATTTCACACATCTTCTAACATCGGCATCATTGGAAATATATAAGATCCTTGGGCTTAGAAATATGTTCTGAACTATCGACTTTAACTATTTAAAAAAATTTTGTTTAATATATTTTTCAGAAGAAATCTGAAGTGAACAACAATGAATGTGAAAAAGTTTCACAGATATAAACATCCATATGAAATGCATGATTAAAAAAGAAGTTGAACTATGCTTGCGCGATGGGACATTCTTTCTACCTAAGTTAATTCATAGGATTGTGCTAATTCATCTTTCAAATATATGTAGTATAAAGATATGATTTCAGGACGTATGAGGATAAATTTACTAATTTAAAAATGTGAGAAAGAATGCATAGTGTATGAGACAGACACTCACTTTTAATGATAAGAAAAAAATTTGATGTAGTTATTTGGAGATAAAAAGATAAGAGCTATTCAGGAGCTCAGTAAATTAGAATTATGTGTAATTTTATTGTAAATAAACCGTAGGTCATCAAGACTCTTTTTCATCAATGAACGCGTTTTCAGGGAGTGACACCATTGCACTATACATCGGGTATAATCATGCATCAACCACTTGTAAGAGATGAGAATCTAAACTAAAAAACCTTCTCATTTAATTCACCCGCTGGTCATACTGTCGGTCGTTAATTTAAAGGTGAAAACACGTCATTTGAGGCCAACAAAATATATTTTTTTTAATTCAAAATAATTTGAACTGAAAATAGCAGGTTGAAGGCCAAACTAGGGCTGCCTCAAAACGCTATTCAAAATCCATCATTTAGAGACATCACAGATCTCGAGTAATAGCAGCATCCTATATAACAAGCAAGCAAATGAGCATTCTTGGCCTGAAAGTTAACGATCTTTTGAGCATATCTATATAATTAATTTTCAGGTTTACCGTGATTTGATATTTATAAAAGCTAGGATAACTTTTTTTGAAGGAAGATTAGAGTGGTAACTTATGATTTCAAAAAAAGCTTTCTTAACCTTAACAACACAGTACCACAATTTCCTTTCTCTCTCTCGTGGACCAATCAATTAGCAGTTTTGATCGTACTTTATATCGGAAGTAGAAATGGTAACATGATTAAAATTCTTGTTTATCAAACCCATTTGCAATACGACGCTGTAAATAATGATAAAAAAGGATTATAAACAGAATAAAGCTGTGAAGAGCATTTAGTAATTGAAGTGCCAAATTGGTAGATTACATGAATATACAAATGACTCAAAATAGAAAACTGGAAGAAGCTGACGATAGAGAGAGAGACATAGCGCATAAGCTGGCAAAAGGTAGGAATGCTTTGGAAGGAACTGGTTTCAGCGCTGATCGCTGAATAAAAACAGACGGATGGATTAAACGATCTTTGGATGTCAACAGTGAAAATCACAAATAAAACCATAGTTTCCCTCTAATTATCGATCATCAATCTACTGCTATTTCCTTACTGTTCCTGCACTGTGTTACTGTGGCTGATCAGTGACACAGAAATGTTACCTTGGAATGATGTGCAAAGGGTGCACACATATGAACGTATCGTACAGATACACGGAAAGAGCTGTGATATATGTGACAGTGATAGTCTGTTCCGCAGCGATTTCAAATTAAATCAATTTTTTAAACAGTACGTAAGCAATGAGCGTTAATTTAATTGGATTCAATTCAGTAGCTAGAAAGATGGCACAATTACCGGGTAAATGTAATCTATTCCGGCCGAATCTCATTGCTTAAGCGATTTTAGATTGCATTATTGAAGTTGACAGTAAATCGTTTGATTGACTGACAGGAAGCATTCAGCTCCACTCTACGATGAAGTACAGATGTAAATCTTTGGAGAATTGGATGAAATTTTTTGTAACTCGATAAATGACTCAAAAAACAGGTGCAATTGATAAAAGTTATCCAACAGTTTTACAAACATAAATTTTCGAAAAACAAAGTGAAGCAAAGAAAATAGTTGTTTGAGTAGTAAGTAAATCATGAGTAAATATTGTTAAAATTACGAATTATCATATCCATAATCTGCAAATAGATTTTGCATTTTAAGCGTATTTACGTAAGTTTCCAGGCTAGGACAAAACCCAATCATACCTAGTCGATCCAAAAAGAACCTATCATATCTTCGTCTTAAAATTTTCCAAAATATTTCATAATTAAGGTGTTTCCGCAATGAAAATTCGTTTTTTCATAAATTTGGTCAAAACAAAACTGTTGTCGAACAAAATTCACAAGCTTCTAATCAGTAAAAAAAACGATCCTACCAACATGCCCAGTATTTTGAGTTGCTTTTGCACGTGAACGATACCGTAAGATCGATCATAACAGATGTCATAATATGTGATACACCATCGCAGACGGTTTCGGAAGAAAATTCCCAAGCTTCAGTAAAGTATATTATGTTACTGTAAATTTTTCATATCAAAGTTAACACGAGGCCAGAAGTAGACGATAACGTTTACCTGAGACATGAAGTAAGTATGCGTTACTATTTCTAGCGGCGGATACCTAAGCAGTAAGGTATACCTCCTGTTTTCAAAGATATAATCAACGGGAATGAGATTGAAGGTGGAAAAACAGGACCTTTCCGTCTATTGCAAGGAATTCCGAGATCACCTGTGATACACTACTTCTAGCTCTAGCATACACATCCATCATTTTATTGTAAATTAGACGAACGATAAATTTTTTTTCATGGTCACTGCCGTTGAAACCAGCAGCATATGTTCTTGTATACCTCACCTAAGCTAATTGGTATGTGATCTGATTAATTGAAAGTATGTGACGGGACTGAAATGGCTTTGGTAATTTTCGGGATAAATGGGAGGAAAGTAAACATCTTTCCAGGACATTTGCGAACCAGTTAGTGTGATTTAAAGGTAAGAGAGAAAGAGAAATTCAAGTTGAACTTTCCTTTTGTTTTCATAATCAAATTATGGACCATTTTTGCATGTGAGAGAATAATGTGCGATTGTAAATATCAGAATTGTATTTTGTAAGGTCAAAACGGATATCATTTATCACTTGGGGCTAATTCTAGATACCACATTAGCATGCGATAAATACGTATTTTATAGAGACTAAAAAGAGCGAAATCTTTAACCTAAAACCTCGGTGTTTTAGTGACAGAGATTAGCTCTGAAAAATACCTTGATTTTCGTATGAAGAAAGCGCCATTCACTTCATGACATCCAGCTACACTGTCCAAAAGTAGTGCTTTCCATCTAGGCTCAAAAAAATATATATCTGTATCCCACAGTGAGTTTCTAATCTACTTTCATCAGCCAGCATGTCTTACTTCCACAAGTCTTCAATTTGTTTTCAGTACAGTGGTAGTGAAGAAGTATATACGGTTTTGCCGAGTTATTTCCTACAAAGCATTAAAAATACTGTAAACTTGAGCTATCCGGCATTTATTACTGCGAAAATTTGCACTGGAAATTACGGAAACATTTACTTCCTAATCAATACAAACCGGATATGCGAGATTGTTAACTGCTTTGAGATTGGTGTCTAACCAGCGAAAAGATAACCAGCACATCCTCACTTCATCGCATCCACGATGGTCAGGTCTTCCTTATTCACTCCTTTAACACTTCACTCATATCACAAGCATTGCTCACAAATGACTATTATGTCATCCACGATTTAATATGATTAAGTCCTTCATTATCTGATCCATCGCTTTTCCATAAATAATCACGTCTCGTTTCTGTAGATTGTCGTTTTCAAAGAGATTGAACAAGAATCTTTCGCATCTTTCATTCCGCAGATCAGTAATGTCATCAAGAAATGCTTTACCATAGATTTTTTGCCAGAAATCGTAGGTCATATTTATTACTTCTATTTGGACTTAACTACTATTATTTCTTACTTTAATATCGTCTCGCTGCATATTGATATATGTCTCAGTGCTTTGGTTTTTGTGTTCAACTGTGACAGAATCTTATTTAGTTTATGAATTCCGTTCACAATAAGAATCGCGTTCTTCGCAAAACGCAGCTGAATGATGAATAATCTCACATGAATAGCTAAACTGGTTCCCTTAACTTAGTCAACAACTTTTTACTTTTAAATTTATTGGCTTATTATACAAAGCCCAAAATGCTTAAAATCTATGCGATTATTTACTTCGATAATGAATTGGTGTGCTGGAGATAAGAAGATCTCGGCCTGATTCATTAGCGGCAAGTCGTAGTAGCATTTTAGAAAAATCCTTAAAAACACTGGAATTTCTTTTCATCATGTAGTTGTGGCGATTGGAAGCTTCAAGGAATGAAATAATTTGTTTGTTCGTTTCAAATAATTATTACATCATTATGAACACAATTTGCAGCGCAGCAAAAACTGTTGCAGCTTATTCTCGAAAGGTTTTTTTGAAATATTTGCTATCCATTGTAGGAATGGGGGAAACTATAAATTTCTAATTATACTTCGAAGGAGCAGGAAAAAAGCTAATGAAAAAAAGGGATAAATAGCTTTTCGAAACACGTACTAATATGCTTGAATGCAAACGATCATCGTGCCTCACGTTCTAGGCATACTAGTTAGGAAAATGAATAGTGGTTAAGAGCAAAGATAGGCATGTAATATTAACTTTTTACTGGGATACAGCCTAATCTAACGTTTACTGGTCGAGACGTCTAGTGAGATTATTAACAATATATTTTGTGAACTTTATGCAAAAACAAAAAAGCAAGTAAATACGTGATAGTTCTTCATTTTTTCCTTATTATTTTTATTGTACAATGATGCGATACTAAATCCGACGGCGAAGGTTTTCTCTAATTCATATCAACTGATCCTGACAAGTGCGATACTATAATCATCAGATGCTACTGATCAGTAATGAAAAAGTTGTAGTAGTTAAGAAACGCGTTAATCGAGCATTTGTGGAGCTTTTTACCACTTCCACATCCGGCAGATCAGTGAGACGAATACATCTTTTTGGCTTTGAGGCAGTCACTGTTGTATGGTACAGGAACAATCCATCAAGCTCTGTTTTCTTTGAAATTCAGCTGCAGTTTGGGAAGTATTTCCTCTATTTCTCTTTGACCGCAACAAAATACTCAACATTTTCATTGCCGAAGCACCTCGATTGCATTGATAGTTTCTGGTTCTGCTGTTGCTACTGCCAACATACGGCTTTTTTACAGCACTAAAGAAATTTTTCAGCCAGACGCTAGTTGTCACTATACTCTTCATTATTCGAGCAGCAAATTTGATCATGTATTCTATTATCACATTGATTTCTCTGAGTCACCGTTTTAAAAAAATTGCTAAAAATATGATGTTCAGAAATCGCCGTGCATTTACTGCGAATTTGTTCATTACGTTTCAAAATTTGCAGTTCTGCTTAATTCAAGTCCATGAAAGTTTTTTTAAATGTTGCATCTTATAATCTACTGATCTTTGTTGTCGCTTCGATACCATTCCAGTGGTACTGTCGATTGGTTTGCAATTCTCAGTGATTTTGACTCTCTGTCAAAGAATGTGCTCAGAAGCGGTCATGCTCTAAGGTCATTCCTTGACTGTCATAAGCTGTTGTTAAGTGTTACCTGTCAAGTATGCTATCAGTGATACGAACCACAGATATCGCACCAATAAGTATTTCACAGGCTGCTTTAACTTCTGTGACATTGTGAATAAAGCAGAAAACACATCAATTATTTGATTTCGAAAAGCAGTGCTGGAACCTCAAAACGTAATCTTTGCACCTAGGTCAGGTTTATAATACTAATATCTGAGCCTTTTTGGTTTAATTTAGTTATCAGATCTTTCTCATGCTAGCAGTAATTGCAGTTTCAGTTAACCAAATGACGGAACTTGTACATGGTAGTTACAAGACTGACAGGATAGGTTGCAAATTTTGGTGAAGCGAAGTAATGAGTAGATCAGTTGCATAATTTACCATGTTTGCAGACATGAAATGATGAAAATGTTGTTTCCCATAAGTAAAAATAAATAGAAACTATTCGTAGATATATAAAGATAAAGATTTCTTCACGACAGTGTAGAACTCAGTAAGTTTCCTTCAACTTAGTACAAACAGCGGTGCGAAAAATTGAGGCCTACTCTACCATGGAGAGTCTGGAAAAAAATCTTTTCTGGATTCTCGTTCTCTCATCATTAACGGCTTAGGTCCATTCTTTTTATGTCCTTACCATTTTCTTTGTGGACAAATCGTAGAGAAGAAATTTCCATTTACTCTTCAACTCTAGAAATAGATTTCAGCCTTCTTGTAAGTTTCATCTTGAATGACTCCGAATATAATTACTTTAACATGGACTGTTATCGGTTAATTATTATTCAACACAAATCATTATTGATAAAGCCTTGAAAGACGGCAAAACAAACATTGTCGCCGATATCAGCAACATTGTAACATAAATTGTACTGCAAATTGCTTCAACGAGCCAGGTTAGTATAAGTAACTGGAATTGAAATTCACCAGTCAAGCAAATGGCAAAATAATGATATCAGGCACATTATTATCAAGTTGAAATCATAAATAATGGAAATGAATTCCTAAGACTGAGTTTTCATTGATTTCATTTGTTTGCATGAACCGCCAAGGTTGTTCCGTTATCTCCTTTCGTTGTCTTTCTCTCCCACTGTTATCTTTTAATATTTTCCAAAAAAAAAAAAAGAAATGGCTAAAGCGGAATATCCTCAAAAGTTTGAAATGCTTCGAATTCCTTCAAACAAGTTTTCATTCCCAATTGGACAAGCTCTCAAAGCTTCGAACCTTCTGAAAATAAAGATATTCCATTTGAAGATTTTTGCTTATGTACCTTTTCATCTTTGCTATTTAGATCAACCACAGATTTCACTATATAAGCTAGTTTTGAATGTATGATGCTTATAGGAAGTAGTTTCATGACTTATTCTTCTACAGCATTTTCAATTTCAGGTTAAATATTTGTTTTTCATTTCTTTGCATATCTCATCCTTCGATTTTGTATGAAAAATATTTTAAAAAGAGTGTTTTATAACAGACTGTGTCGTAGAAAGATTACTCAGCCAAATTTACATAATGAACAATGTATACAAAATCGAACACAATGAATAAAAATAGATATTAGAAACCTTTAACTGGAATGTATTTATACATTTTATGAACTGTAAATGATGAAAATTAAGAGGATGTATTTTCTGAAAAAGGGAATGGATGCCAAGAATATTCAAATAATTGTTATGAAGCTGATGATGTTCATGCCCATAATGTACACGTTATCTTCAGATTGATGAATCTGTCCTTCTCCTCACCCAACCTGCCAAGCGTTTCCAATTTTCAAACTGTTGCAATCACTCATCTTCGTCTTTTCCATACCTTACGCTTTTTAAAATTAGCAATTTCGTTTCTGATTATGCTCTAAATGTTTCTATCGGCAGTCTAAGCAACCGACAAATTAAACTGAATGGTTAAAGGGCTGGCATTATACGTATCATCCAGCAGTATGATGTTCAATCCTGTCTAGCACGTAGCACCACTATCAGAAGTTACACTGCACTTAAATTAATATCAAGAAATTTCTTTTTAAACTGCCCAGACAGTTCATAAGTGCTTTCTTCTACTTGTACAGATTGTGATTTGCATAAACCATAACTTCTTGTTTCAATGTATATTAAGTGCTTATTAGACAGAACCTGTTGTCTTCCATTAATTCACTTATTACTTGCAGATCAATCTAAAAGACATTTCACAGAGACTTAAAATTGTTTATCACGATGTGCCAATTCAAAGTACAGGGAAAAAATGAATTCGGAATACTAGTTGATGAATGTACAGCATGCTTAGCATTCTAGTAAATATAAATTCAAGCATGACCACCAACATGTGTTCCTTCTGTTATGACCTCTATAAATCTTTTGGCAGTCGGATATGTTTTATTTTAAACAGACGGATTTTTGTGATAACTTCGGATCAGTATTTTCCGCTCTCCAAGTAATGCGTTAATTAATTCCTTACTCAATACTTTCAAAAAATTTTGTCTCAAATAAATGCTACAGCACGGGTGACATGTGAATTTTATTAACTGATATGAATTTTTATACAGAATAATATCTTTTGTTTTATATTGGTACTTACAGAGCTTCTATTCATGATTTGTTCTAATTATTGACCAAAGAATAAATTTTGTGCATTTTCTCTATGAGAAAATTTGCGGTTGAATCAGGTAGATTACCCAACTCCATCGTTGGTATTATGAACTTTATGTTAATGTCGATTTAGATGATGACGGAACAGGAGTGATATCCAAGTATACGAATGTATTACACTGACTGGTCTGAGTGCCACAAGTAAGAAGAAAAGCTCAAACAGCATTAATAATTCTGTTCTTAATTTTGCATTTAGATTTGCAGCCAAAGGAGGTTGTCATTTTCTGACTTTTAATGACCAAACTTTTGTATTTTATTCGATGAATGAATATTTCTGAAAGTCTTGAACTGTATCAATCTCGGAAGACTTCCCGAAAGGTGGGACGAATGATTCCTGAAGCACTTGCAGTTTTGGCTGGAGCGAAGAAAATGAGATACTCCAGTGGTCTACATTTTGGCTAGTTCTGAATTAATATGACTTGTTTTCTTCGACGGAAGAACTGTACTCGTGATGAAACTATGTAGTTACAACATTTGGGAAATTTCCTTGGAAATAAGAAATCCGCCTATCTTATTTACACATAAGGATTGCTTGATCATTTTTAACGCAAGAAGCTTTTTGGTTTTCGAGGATCCAGCATTACTACACAAATAAATATTTGCTAGATCGAATAGATTTTTGCATCAATTTTTGTAATGGTGAAAAGAATCATTTGTCATTTTACAGGTAGTATCATCAAAAAAAAAAGCAAACACTAAGGTCATCCTTTGAGTGATAATATTAGTAGGTTTATTTATCAACATCTAACATTTAAGTTGCTTATTAAATAAACAGCATCCGAATTTCGAAATTTTTAGCATAAAAAGTTTGAAATTTGCATTTTTACAATCTAATGCTTTGAAAAATTTTGAAGTTGTATTGCTCTCCAGAATTGTTTGATAACGAATTCATCAAGACTTGAGGGGGGAAAAAGCGCACAAACTGCAGAGAAAGAAAGTAATATTAGTAATCGAACTTCATATTATGTCAAATAAAAAAATCATATTTGACTACTTTCATATCGGCTGAGTGATATTTTACAAGAAAAGCTATGTTCTGGAGTGGATGGAAAAAGGACTGAGTTACTTTGCCATATTGCTTTTGCGTGAAGATTTTCAATTATGTATGATAAAACCATTACTGATTAAGAATTGCTTCACCTGATAAGCATGTTTTTTGATGAGAAAGAGGACATGTTCCAGACGGTGGTGACATTATGATACGTATTTGATATTCCCGTTCACTATGTTGTGTCACTGTACGATAAATGGGAGAGGAGAACAGGCAGTATCTACGACTTTAATACAATGAAATGTCATCATTTATTTCATGTCGCTCAAACCAAACCATCACTTCTTTTCTCCTGCTGCAGATCAATAACGTATCGCTCATTTCTTGTTTTCAACCGTTCAGATATGTTATCCATCAGTAAGCTTACTTGCTCGTTTAGTTGAAAGGAGAGAAAGTAATCCTAAAATGCACTTTTGCTTTTTAAAAAATCTACCCTTTTTCAAATCAGACTACAAAAGACTATTCATCAGCTGTTCGCCTTATCGCTGAAGATTTAAAAAAAAAAAAAAAAAAAAAAAAAAAAACAGCGGACAATAATTTCGCCACCAACTGCTCTTTAAACTTCATTCATGATGTATCATTTTTGATATTCGCTTAAGATCAATAATAAAACGTCTAACGAAGAGCTTTACAAATCTTTTAAGCCTAGAAGTCATAAAGCTTGCTGAAACACTGTTAGAATGCAATCCTTTCAGATGACAATATTTGGGAAACATTGCCCCACTTTCGAATAAGTTTCGACATGAAGCAAATTTGAAGTGAGATCCTATAAGAATTTATTTTGATATACCTTTGCTGTAATTGAGTTTCATGAACTGCAGCAATCAACAGGATTGGTCATGCATACTTCATTCCAGCATTATCAGCAATTAGCTTGTCTTGCTAAATTCCAATAAAAACCAAAGCATAACTGTTTGAAGGTTTCTTATGAGTTCTTTATCATTTGAATGGAAATGCAATTAAAGATTGCTGTCAAAGACTTTGACCCACCTTCTCGAAGATTTTTAGGTTGAGAATCAACCATTTTTCAAAATAACCCAGCAACAAAACTACAGATTTCAGCTTACAATAGTGAAGATGCAACCATTAATTAACACTGGCACAAACGGAAACAGCAGATGCTTCCATCAACAAAAAAAGGATAAACTCAGACAATCAAGTGTTCCGGAATGTTGTGAGTGAAATACTACTTAGTCACAACAATCTGATCATCTAAACCTATCCATCTTTTCTGGGCTTTATGGCAGCATTTCAAATTTCTAGGTTTCCGGTACACTATCCCCACGAAACTACAAATCGGAACGTACATTGCCATTACTAAGGCTAACTACTAAATTCCTACGTTGGGAATGGCTAAATGGTAGATAGCTGCAAGAACAGTATCCGACAATGAGGAAAAATCGATAATTCCAACAATATTTTTTCCTGAAATTCGCTTCTTCACTGTTTTGTGTGTACGACGAGGCCGCTCAATAATAAAACGAAGATTCTCTAATTATGAACTAAGCAGTTACAAATGCTCAGAGAAACCGTTCCTGGAAAGTTATGAATTATAAATGGTCTATTCTGCTCTCTTGAAAGACCTCAAATTTCTGTTCTGGATAGAATTGAAGAATTTTGTTCTTATTCGTACAACGGTATGGTCACTTAATAGGTAATGTAAAAACGGGAGGGCTAGAGAAATCGAATTAAAAAATACGTATATAATTCTTCCTGAAAGCCAAAAACCGGCACTTCCCAAGTGCTTCCGACATTAGAGTCAGTTAGTTGAAAAACCTTAATCTCTTGGATTCTTTGTAGAAGATAAAGTGAGTGCCTTTGGCTCGTTGGCGAGCAGAGTACCAATCCACAACAACCTTGTATTCGATATGAAGCTGTTACAAGTCACTGTTTCGATGACATTAAATCCCAACCGATCAGGCAGGTATGGGCTAGTTTGGCGGGCCAATTATCACTTTCTTACAAAGGTGACCGTTCCAGTTCCTCTGGCCCTCTTCCCTCACATGAAGTCATTTTTACATCAACCTGACACGTGGTCGATCCATTATTTGGACACTTGTATTTTCTACTCTCGTCCAGAAAAATGGAGAACTTTCAGGCAAGTTGTTCGCATTCTACGGACATTTAAGAGCATATCAGATTTTTTTCTTATAACTTTTCGAAAAAAGTCATGCACTTCTTTCCCATTTCTCTGGCTCTTTTACTCTCAGAAATGTACAGGACATTAATAACTCTAGAACAATTCACCACAACTTTGTTCAGAAAAGATTGGAATATTATATTGTGAAGACAAACAGTCCTGCCTTAGACACATATGTGGAGATAATTCCTCTGAGGATTTCCGGAAAGGTTATGTCATTCTTTTCTCTTTCCCCACTACTCTAATTGTTGGTGCATATCCAAATTAGTCTTTTTGCAGTTGTTTTGACGTTTGGTCATTCCATTACTTCGATAACCTTGAAATCCAAAGTACTGCAACAGGGTTATCAAGAGTAATGGAGGCCAGAATACTGTTCTCTCTCCTTACTTCCCATATTCCATACAACTCACGGCTTTCTGGAAGAGTGAGCGGGCCTTCTAGACTTGTCTGTTGTTAATGTTGGGCACGCTCAGTTAATTTCTATTTTTCTGCCATTGAACCAAATGAGCTGGCATCATGGAAATTCACAGTCCGTAGTTCTTTTCCTGAGTATTCTGAAAAATAATTGGCTCTCAATTGATAAACTTTCAGGAAGAGTTGGATAGGTCACTGGTGGGTACATAAGCAATGATGTGAATAGACCATAGATCCACTGAGAGGCTCTATAATAGAGTGGACTGCAGAAAACATGCTCACGATACACAGCTTCCAAGGAAGACGGAATTCGCTGGTTTCTTTGCTAATTCAGACGAGCAAAATGGTGGGAATTTTTCACAAAACTTGTTCGTTTAAAGATGACAGCAGTTATCAAAAGTAGTGACATATGACATATAATGCAGATATGAAACCTTTAACAAATAATACGCCAATGAAAACATTCATGAATCATCACTATATATATATATATAATGTATAGCAAGGACGGCTCCACATAAAAGCTTGGGTCCGCCGCTCAACGGACGTACGGTTCCAATAATTCCATTTTTACACATTAAGTCCTGCGTGATTATTTCGTATTTTGAATATGACTAAATTCAGGTCTCAAGATTTGTTGCTTGAAATTGCTTAATTAGTCTTCCTTGGCTGCATTTTTCGCTCCTCATTATCTTTCATCCCCTTTTCTTTTCATATTAAACTTCGATCTTCCCAATATTATTTTTCTTTTTTTACATCTATTGAAACGTTAAGATGCATTGCAAACATATTCAAGAAGTGTTTACTAAGCGAATTTGTCTTCCACATGTTAACTGTGGAGGATTCAAATTTAGTATTCTCAAAATAGATACTGGATTTTGAAGATGTAGAGAAGAAATATATTGGCGGGATTATTGTGACCAGGCTTTTGGAGGCGATCATCAGCAGGAGGGAAATATTTTTGTATAACAGTGTTGATTACAGAGGTATTGCTAGGGTACACTGACCATCACATGTATGTTACACATCCTTTCCCTCACATCACTGATGACCCGATCGAATCACTGATAGGGTCCATTTCTATAATGTTAACTTTCCTATTCTCGTTTGTTTCTGAATTCTTCCTCAATGAGTGCAATTTTTTAAATGAGATTCAAAAATAAATACGCTGTTCTTTCTCTTCCTTCATATACTATTAAAATACGTTTCTTAATATATCCTATTTAAGAAAGAATTGATTCATTCCTTTATTATAACTTACATTTCCCGAAACAGAGCATAGAAATATTTAAAAAGGGAAACTTAAGCGATTCGAAGTACACATCTTTTGAAAAGACCACAGAGTCTTCCCCACGTTTTAAAGATACGTCGACGTCTAGTATGATCTTGCTACGCAATTTTATATTGTAATGCATCTGATACTTGTTCATATTTACATCTAATTTTGTTTCAGTGTCGAAGGGAAAATTCAATTAGGGTTTTCCAAGATGTGTGGGATTTTTGCTTATTTGAACTTCTTAACGCCAAGGAAACGGAGCGAAATAATTGATGTACTGCTTAGGGGCTTACACAGAATGGAGTACCGTGGCTATGATTCTGCAGGTACGGTTGTCAAATACAAAAAATTTCAAGTTTTTGAGAGTAAGAACTGGATTTCGACAAGAAAATGTTTCATATGAGATCTTCCATTATCATCAAAGAAATTTTTGCCGCGTATTTTGTTTTCTTATTATGTTAATGATGTAATCATTATGATACCCAAGTAGTAAGTATAGACACCTCACGTCCGTTGGAATCTATAAATTTCTCCTTTTTTCATAGCAATACGAAGTTCCAAAAATTTAAATTCAAAGAGTAGGTAGTTTAGGGCTTGCTGTGGATGATGAAGCAGATAATTCTAAAATTGGTTCAAAAGTAACTCTTCTGAAGAAGGTTGGTAAAGTCAGCGTGCTCGAAGACTATATAAAAGGTATGTATTTAGTAACTGAATAATAGAATGAATCAACCCCGAAATCGGTATTTTTTGGCGGTCATAATTATATACTGGTTTATGCTAATTTAGAATGCTTATTTAAAACTTAATTAAGCTAAATTCAGAAAGCCATGTCTGCAGTGATGATGTTGTCTACAAAACACACTGTGGTATCGCACATACGAGATGGGCGACACACGGTTCACCTAGGGATGTCAACTCTCACCCACAAAGATCAAATACTCAAAATGGTATATTTTTCCTATGTGATCCATAGCTGTTGAACATCATACGGTATCTGCTAACAAGCTTCAACTTTATTTTGAAGTCGTTGTTTTAACTACACCTCCCAAGTTATATGCAGAATTCTTGGTTGTCCACAATGGTATCATAACGAATTACCGCGAAGTCAAGGAGTATTTAATGAAAAAAGGTTATGAATTTGAGTCGGAAACTGATACCGAAGTGATCGTAAAACTGATTCAGCATATTGCAAACAAATGTGAAGGAGCTAGTTTTCGTCAGCTTGTTGAGGCTACCATCCAACATCTTGTTAGTAATTCAAACTTACATCGCTATTCATCAAAACAAACAGTTACAGTCGCCTCTTTTATTTAAAAAAGGAAGCAAAATCATTGTTTTATATTCATTATCGCTGTAGTCCAGTTTGAACTGAAGAGACAGTCTTACTTGCAGTTTGCTCCCAGAAATTCATATGTATTTAAATTTCTGTTGTGAAATTATACTAAGCTATCAGATTTTAGGAAGGTGCATTTGCATTAGCGTTCAAAAGCAATCGTTTTCCTGGCCAACTTGTGGCAACACGACGTGGTAGTCCCCTTCTTATTGGAATCAAAACCACCGGTAGACTGTCTACTAATCATTTTCCTGTATTTTTTAGTAAAGGTAGGTTACGTTCAGCTGCTTCTATCAGTTTTTTGTTTTGTAATATCAACTCTTAAGGTACCCCAAAAAAAATTGTTCCTTTCAAATTCTAAGAATTTTTCAGCTCGTCGCTTCATATCTTCCGAATACGCCAATGAATCATATATTGAACCGTCAGTGGTTATCGAAACAGGATTCAAAACAAGCACGCCCATCAGAGGAGGGGAAGGTTCATCATTTCTGTGTAAATATACATGGAAATTACTCTTGGCTTAGTTCTGTTTTTGCTGAATATTAACTTATAAAAGTGATTTCCAGAACCCAGTGAGGCGGCATTCCAAATTTTTGATTATAAAGAAGTGGAATATTTTGTTGCATCTGATGCAAGGTAACCCTTTGAATTATTAATACTGTTTTATCAGATCATCCTTTCGTCGGACGTGATGGAAAAGAATTGAAATGTTGCAGTAGATATTGCTTACACTATTAATTTTATACTCTTTTTTCAATTTTGAAATTGGAAGCTTTGAACCGAAGCAGAATAATTTTCTCTTAACTAGTTATATCCGTTGTTTAGCGCAATTGTTGAACATACAAAGCAGGTCATCTTTCTTGAGGACGATGATGTAGCTGTGGTCGAAAATGGATGTTAGCTTTTATTACTTTGTATCCGAGCGAGGTCATAACTTGCATTAGTCGTTACTTTTACTATCAATGTCAATGCAGTTAAAATTTCAGGAATTACTTATTCTAGAGAAAGCATTTTTTTGGACATGGGAACTCTAATTTTCATGTAGCATTTTGTTTTGTAGCACTTTCAATACATCGCATAAAACGTGGAGATGAAATTCCACAAACACGTGAGGTTCAAAATTTGACATTGGAACTGCAGCAAATAATGATGGGCGATTTCAAAACATTCATGCAGAAGGAAATTTATGAACAGCCCGATTCCATTGTGAACACTATGCGAGGTCGTATTCTTGATGATGGCACTGTTGTTCTTGGAGGCATAAAGGTCTGCTTCTTTTCAAAGTAGTGCTAAAATATCATACACATCATGTATTTTTCGATTAATCATTATGAATTTGAATTCTGCTGCCATTATCTCAATAGTGCGTAAGAGATAAAATGGTTGCTGTAAGCTTCTGAAGTGAAAAGAGAAAGAAAGGTAGTTTCTCTCATAAAAATATTTTCCGATTCTTGTCTTTTTTTTTTTTTTTTCTATTTAATTTGAGTACTGAAATGGCTTGATAACTCCGACTATGCTTAAAAATCCGTACCTTTAGCGGTAAATAAACTGAATAGAAACAGAAAAATTTTATACTGATATCATTTGGTGAGGAGACTGATATTTGTCTTCTCTGTTAAAGAATGCAGTCGGCTGAGTCTAACTTGTATCGCGCCATTTCTAAAAGAGGCTTTTCAATGAGGAAATGGGAAGTGCTGGATGCTGGTGGTCAAGGTGACATTTTACATATATATATTTATATTTATTTATGTATTTATAGTTAGTTGTTTGTATAGGTTCACATTAGTATTTCAGGATTATTTACTGGACATTAAGCGATGCAGGCGACTAATCTTGGTAGCATGTGGCAGTTCGTACCACTCAGCTCTTGCGGTAATCTTTCTTCAGTAAATAGATCTTAGTTACCCCCTTAAGCGATGCAGGCGACTAATCTTTTTGCTACTGCATGTATAAATTGCTATTGTTTCAAACTTACATAATTAGAGTTTAAGAACTTGTAGTGCCGACAAATTATGGAAGAATTAACAGAACTACCAGTGGTACTAGAATTGGCTAGCGACTTCTTGGACCGCGAAACACCGATATTTCGTGACGATGTTTGCTTTTTCATATCTCAGAGCGGTGAAACAGCAGATACTCTCAACGCTTTAAGGCTAGTATTGCGAGTGATAAGTAAAAGCGACTCCCAGCATGCTGGCAAATTCTTTTTATTCTTGATCTTTCGGAGGACTTCCTGTTTTTTCCTGTGAACTGTTACAGAATTTTGTGTTAGATTTTCCAGATATTGCAAGCCGCGAGGAGCGCTGACAATAGGTATTACAAATACAGTTGGAAGCAGCATTTGTCGTGAGACACACTGCGGAGTTCACATCAATGCTGGCCCTGAAGTTGGTGTTGCGTCGACTAAAGTACGTATAAATTAATCCCGCTAGTCATAAATTCTAATTTGCTAAGGATAAATCATAAATCACTTAAAAACAATGAGATGGGCTGGTTATAGGCATACACTTCGCAGATTTTATCTCTGGTAATGTTCGCTTTAACAATGAGCGACGACCGAATTTCGATGCGCAAGCGTCGTGACGATATTATCAATGGATTACGACAGTTACCAGGTTACACTTTTAGTCGAGCTTATTGAAAGATGATTAAGCGTCTTATTGATCAGATTTTCACATTGTTATTGTTTTCTAAATATTCATTCCTGTCAGTACAGAAAAAAAGTACTTCCTAGCAGTCCGACGTGAGGCATCTTTTACCTTACCATGCTTCATGAAACGGTAGTTCACATCGCTGACAAACTGTTATGTTGAGGAAAAGACGAAAAGAGTGAGTTGTTGCAGACTTGATTCGAGAAGTTTTGAAACTTGATAGTGAAGTACTTGAAATAGCGAGGAAAATCTACAAGGAAAGGTCACTTCTGATAATGGGTCGCGGATATAATTTCGCTACCTGTCTTGAAGGTGCACTGAAAATTAAGGTATGTATTATAGAGGAAAGTGTTCGAATTAGAACCAAGGAATTAGTTTGCTCAGTTGATTTTTTTGTATGAGAAGGAATTTTTAGGAGCTATCATATATGCACTGTGAAGGAATAATGAGCGGTGAATTGAAACACGGTCCGCTTGCAATGGTTGATAAGAATCGCAGCATCGTCATGGTCATCTGCAGCGATAACGTTTACAATGTAATTATACATAAAACCTTTCCGAAATTAAAATCGAGTTTTACAAAATTCGTCAGAAAAATGCATTCATGTTTTTGTATAGTGGTAATTTTCACTTCCAATATTTCTAATTTGCTTACATAAATCTGGTTTAGAAATCAATCAATGCTCTACAACAAGTGCTTGCGCGTGATGGTGATCCTATCATTATTGCGGATTTCGATGTGCCAGAGAATGACGTGAAAGGTAGGCATTCGGTGCTTCGGGTTCCGAAGACAGTGGATTGCATTCAGAACATTCTTACCGTCATTCCTTTACAACTGCTCAGCTATCATGTTGCTGAATTAAAAGGACTAAATGTGAGTTCTGTTAAAAAGTTGCATTGTCTTATTTGTATTCGAATTCGAACCTGCATTCTTTACAGGATTGAATTTCTAGGCAATTGTTATGAATAGTTAGTCCATGGCATTCCATTTAGGTAATAGAGCTGTTTTTCAGGTTGACCGGCCACGCAACCTAGCCAAATCAGTTACTGTTGAGTGACAAGTCCAATAAATATGCAGCTTCCTAACATAGAGTAAATCGAACCCTTTTTACAATCCCATCTGACAGAGATTTTTCGAAATTCACATTCTCATTGTGAATCAGCGCGTAATTAGGGATCAATATCTCGACACCTTTATTGCGCCTCACACCCATATTTGTTAAAATCTCCCTGTAACCATCCTGTTATCTCTGTTATCTCGGGGTTCTTTGTTCCTTCATATGTCTATTTTCCGTTATCTTTTATTTCAATTTCATATAGAACTGCTGTATATATATATATATATATATATAGCACTTCTTCCCCTTACCCAACATCAATCTTTTGTAATGACTCTTATGACAAAATTTGATACGTTCCTTCTTCAACATGAGTTTGTCTCTTTGCTCAGCTTTTTTGTGAATCTATTCAGTTAACAAATAAATTATTTGATACAGTAGAGCTTTTCCGATGAAACCATATAATCTCTAAATAATCCTCTACCGACATCCTAGCATAACTAGTTGGCTCATTTGATGAGGCATAATATGGCGCTGCAGCCCACATATAACAAGGAGCTTAGTAAAACAGCCGGTTCATGCATTTCCCCAAAAACAAACCATTTTCACTATTGCAGGAGTCGTTTAATCCTTAAAGATTAAAATAAACTAGTTAAATTAAAGAATCACTGAACGTAAAAACCATAAACAAAAGCACTTATATTAA
Organism: Dipetalonema caudispina; assembly: GCA_013365325.1. NCBI lineage: Eukaryota > Metazoa > Nematoda > Chromadorea > Rhabditida > Onchocercidae > Dipetalonema > Dipetalonema caudispina. The sequence goes on along the minus strand of JABVXV010000011.1, from coordinate 191,233 downwards.
AATACACCCTCTAAAACAGACACAAATTTACAGTAATTGGACAAGTATAAGAATTCGGCAAAGTTGATTAGTAAATCCCAAGCAAGGGTGACACATCCCCATTAGTCCTCACTTTTCCTCCCTCGACATAAGTAACAATGGGCTATGATTTGTGTGGCTTAAATTGGCCTCTAAGAGGTTATAAGCTATCTCAAATCAAACAAACACAAACATGGTAGTGATCACAAAAATAAGGTGATGATGGAGTTTCGAAAAAATGTGGGGCTGCTTTTGGCAATTTGCAATAAAATGAATTTAAGAGCAAAGACAGACGCCACTATGCAGTCCACAAATGCTTTTTATGAAATTCGCTAATTCCTAAAGGGGAAGGTTAAGAGATCTTGAAGGGTTATGTAACATTCATTGAAATAACAAACAGATCCTAAGTAATGCCATAATAAAAAATCAATCAAAATTCCAACCGAATGTGTCTCTTTAATTGACACCTAATCACATGAATACGGTTTTTTTGATAATTCTAGTACAGATATTAATAACGTCAACACCAGATGCAACTACCCGAGACTGAAGGGTCCGAAAAAAAAAGAAAAACAGTATAAGTTAATTTACATAAAAAATCAACCAGTAAAACTGGAGATATCTGAACGCTATCAGATATAATCAAAGGAAGACAAGGAACAGGACGAGGGTCCTGCCAAATAAGTATGAGCGAGTTATCAATCATCAGAGTCACACAAATCGATCACCTCAGTGGGAGCAAATGAATTTTGTTCCTTTCCTGCCTTATCTGAAACAAATTTGTCAAACAACATCATCATAAAAATTCATTAAAAACACCTGAATAATATTTACGATATTTACATGGACAATACGCACTGAACTGTAAACTAATTAAAAGGACTGACACGTCGGCATATCATAAACTGTACCACGAGCGTCATAAACATCACCACGCAATGATCGAATGAAAACCCCTGATGGTAACGTGACCAGCCAGCATCTCTCATATAGTGCAACTCTTCCTTTTCGTCCGGGATCAGTTAAGCATGGAAGCTCCATTTCTAGAAAAAAATGGGAAACAAAAATCGACAGAAATTGTCACAAAACCGATCCTCAAAATCACGAGCATTCCTTCTAAATTCAAACATGAAGACATACCTCTATCACTGATGATTTGTATGGCATGTCCGTTAGGGTGTTGATCTGATGTATCGTTCTGATTTTGATCTGATGCAAGTTCCTCATTATTCGAATTTCCCATGGCGCGCTCAAGAATCATTGCCATTGGTGTTGGTCGAAGTGGCATTGGACCATGCATTTGCTGCCTAAAGACTATGATTCATTTTTCAGCCACTTTTACATCAGTCCTAACAAGGGAAAAAACTTGAAAGTTTACGATGATGGAGGCCACATTCTTGGAAACGGCATTCGTGGACCTTCGAATTCATTACTACGACCACCACTACGTAGCGTCCAATCATAATCAAAATCTCCATTTTTGTAGATTTGTTTTTCTCTTTCATAAAGCATTCTGGCCTCGAGCTTTTCTTCCTCGCTTAGTCGATCTTCTCTTTCCATCAACAGACTTTCATGCAGGAATGGGATCTGATAAAAACGAAAATCATAAATCTGATGGAGAAACGACTACTGAAACATCTGAGCATTATCATTCAGTAAAATTGAAAAGAACTGAAAACTAAGAAAAACGAATTTTACTTGAGAAAACATTTTTGAGTGAGACAAAGCTGTCATCCAAAGCAAAGCATCATCAATTTGCCAGGTAGTTATGTTCCAATCTTCCGTAGCCACATCAAGTGCCTCCTAAAATAATTTCTGGTATATTCATATCATGTGCAGAGTGATTATCTTCAAATATCAAGGCAAACATAAACCATAGCTAACAATACTTACGCCAGTAATTTTCAACTATACTCTCATTAAATTTAAGAATCGTACAACAGGCATATAGCAATAAATACGGGATCTTACATCGTAGACAAGAAGCTGCTCCAGTTCACGTTTCGTTATGTCAATGTCCATCTGCTTATCGTCCACAACTCGTTCTACAAATGTAAATGTTTGAAAATATGAAAACTAAGAAACTAAAGATTAGGTGATTAAAATGTTTAATTTACGTTGTAATCCATTCTTTCCAATTTGACGACTGAAAATGGCCCTCTCCATGCTGTTGTCCGTAATCAAACGATACACGTATGTACGCCTCTTTTGACCGTATCTGTATATACGACATACGGCTTGTGCGTCGTGACACGGGTTCCAAGAAGCATCAAAGATAATCACACGACTAGCAGAAACCTTTAAAAAATCACATTTTTAAAGCAAACAGGGGTATATTCCATGGGTATATTTTTCATAACTACAAGGATATATTTCATACGATGTGTGAAAACATAAACTACAAATTTCTAAACATCAAAGGGCTAACGCCCACACTTCTGAAAACAAGAATTATGAAGATTACGAGATTTATTCCAAGTGATCCAGCCCGAGTTGATATAAGAAAGAGGAAAATATTAGGATCTTGATTGAAGCGAGTTATCAATTTTTCCCTCTCTGTGGCTGTAGTTGATCCATCAAAACCTGAAATTGCATCTTTTCAATGATTTAAACACTAACCACAAAACTGTGTTTCTTAAATGTAATGAACAAGGTGCAATAACTATCATGATTTCGATTCGTTCAGTAACGCAAAACTAACGGTAGTAATTGGTATTCTTTTTCCAGCGAAGCTTTTCGTTACCAACAGTTATACAGCTCGATGTTTCAAGAAAACGTTCAATCTGGTTCAGAGTAAGCAAACTCTGACTAAAATCGTAGGAATAAAACGTGTACACAAGCAATTAAGTCTGTTGCTAAGAAATCAAAGAAAATCCTTTTGGTAGAAAATAAAAATAAATTCCAATCTTGTTGAAATTAGATTTTGTTAGATGAAATTCTAAAAATACCTAAATAGTAACACCTTTTCACCATTCATCACAGCCTGCTCAATGATATTTAACGATATTACCATTTTATAACCATTCTCCAAAACACCAGGTCTGTATCCGTGAAGAGCAAATGTAGCCTAAAATAAAATATTCGTATGTCCTAAATAACAAAGTATTGGAAGAAAGATTATCCTTATGCAACTGTCAAATTTTAATTAACTAAGAGCTCTCAACACTACAATCTTCACAAATTTAAACTTTGTACACACTCAAAAGCAATTTAAACTTACCCAGTCATATTTAATCCCCTTATCAAGATTAAGTTCCTCAAGTAAAGCATTAGCGATAGTAGTATGCTTCGAACGAACGCCCACTTTATGAGAAATGCCATTCGTAGCAGGGTGAACCGTAATCGCATTATCATTCGCAGGAAATGCTTAAAAAATCCACACCTCTCAGCAACAAGAAGCCAGAAACAATAAACATCAAACAAATTATATACGTGAGAACACGTCAAAAAATTTTTTTAACTTAACAAAACATCAAATTTTAGCTTAGCAACCGATCAGTGACAACATACGTGGCGCTATTTGAGATGTCTCTTCCGCTGCTACACATACACCCCCAGTATCTTGCAAAATTGTATCCAAATCATCAGCAGAGAATTTCTCGTCAAAAAAAGATTTACTATCATAATTGAAGCTATCTAGCGAAGACTGTAATGTTGTCGGATCGCTTAATACAGTAGGCAACGTTGACGAATCAATTAAAGCAAGCGATAAAGCTGAATCTGAAGTATTTTGAATTTATCTCACAATGAACATCAAATTATATAATCTGACTACAAATACCTCCTGGTAAAACATGCCTTACCCGTCAAATCATCTGTGACTACTTCTGTTGCTGCGAGTTGAGCATTTCTTTCGCTAATTTCATTCTCACATTCAGTCTTTCTTTTTTGGAAAACTTCATACAAAATGTCCGGATGATTCCAAATCTTTAATGAACATACTGTTGTGCTATTAACCTCTTTAAAATTTTAGATTGGCGCATGAAATTTTTTGGAAATATGGTGAATTTCAGAAATGAAAAACAGCCATAAATTTTGAATACAAACAAAAAAATAAACCTTTGAACAAACGGCGAATGCTTTAAGTGGATTGAAGACTGCCGTTCCATTAATACTAATTTCGTTCTGTGCATATTGCAAAAATGCTCGGTAAAGCATTCTCTGTATCGGACTTTTACGCAACAATACAACGAATTCGTAACTCGGCGGAAGGATTTTTTTTAACAAATGATGTGTTCGCCTGCAATTTTGTACTTCTCTACATGTTGTGGAACAGATACTAAGAATGCAAAGAACAAAATGTTCGAAATCTGAATTAGTACCGCTGTACAAATCCTTTCAGTAATTCAACAAGGACATGAGTGCGTTGACGAGCGATTTTGAGATCTGACGGCGTAGAGTCAATACAGAGCCCGTTCTTTATTGGCTTTTCAAACATGACGCTGAATTCTTTCTTCGAACCCAGATAATGAGGTCTTACAAAATCCACCATACAATAATATTCCATCAAATTGTTCTGCAGGGGATAACCCGTTAACACAATCCGACGCCTGGAAAACTTTCTCATATCAGTCTAAAAAACAACGCACAGAATTAGACTCACAAGAAGCATTCACTTATCCTGGTACCCACTGAGAATTCTATTAGCCATTGAATTATGATAGATTGGTTTAACGACTGAGTTTTTATCAGAAAGCCTCTACATGTTGTGTGTACTGGTCTGGACATTATCAGTAAACATAATATGCTTATTATGCATTTATTTACAATAATATGAGAAACAACGTCTCAAACTGAAGCATTTATTGAGAAGAAAAAAATCAAAATATGGAATAAACTGCAATGCCTGAACTATGTACTAAAATTTTCATCCCAGTATTTCATTTTCCTCTTTTTCAGGAGAAAACACTCAGGTGTTAAACTTAGTATCACACATTAATATGTTTTTTTATTATCTTTCGTAAATATTTTATGGGTTACCTTGTCTTTATAGCACTTAAAGCTGCTGCTATGCCTGTTCTTTCATTTTTTATACGATGGCCCTCGTCACACACGACCAAATCAGGACCAGGATCCAATAAAGCTTCTCGAGCTGCTGCAAAGTATAGCTAGTTGGCAGTTCATCATCAATTTTAAATAATTTTCCAGTAACAATCTTATAAAAACAAACGCTTACCACAAAGAGCTATTGCATCCAACTCTTCCTTTTCCAGATCAACTATTTCTTCTGTTTTCTTGCTGGGTCTTCCAGTAACTCGTTTTTTTGGTTTTATTTGCACCAGTAAACGAAACATATCATAGCCAATTAATAAAACTCCCCCTTCTGTGTGCCATTTTTCTAAATACCAATAGAATCCATCAAAATCTGTACATAACTCTCATTCTCTTTATGAAAAAAAAAAAGAAAAAAAAAACTGAAATTAGCACTACCAGCACTACAACCTTTTAATTTTTGAGGCTAAAAAAGGAGAAACTCAATCGCCCTAAACATTTTCTTTTCCCATGTTTCCTGCACAGATTCACTCCTTACCAGTTACTGTGTCGCTAATGCTTTCTTCAACATTTCATAATCGAGAACTTTTCATATCACAATAAATTTCAACTCAACGAAAGTGTCCTACATCCCTTAACATCGACCAGCTTAAAATATTTGGAAACAAACGTATTAATTCTGCGCGTTGTTCATTTGTTTTTACTGCGTCACCCAGAAGCCAAACTATAAACGGACGTATATTTTCACCTGCTTCAGTGACTTTGCTGGAAAAAATTAGCTTATAAAAAACTAACTTAAACAAACTAAAAAACGAGAGGACAAGAGAATCTACAGGTTATTTCCTATAGTAAGCGATGATATAAACATGAAATAAAAATTAGGCTAAAGAACTTTCACTACAACTTCCACATATAGCTTTTGTAGACTTTCTTATCCATTGCTTACTCAGTTTCGCTATCCATCGTTCATTACAGCGAATAAGGAGAGAACCATTTACACAGATGAATTCGCACAACCGAATTTTAAAGCAATTCTATATCAAAATTTAACAAAAAAAAAACAAAAAAAAAACAAAAAAAAAAAAAAAAAAACGGTCGCCGATGCAACCCAAAACTTAACACAGATTTCGGTCTTACGAAATGATGACAAAATGGAATATGGAGAACCATAACCACGATCACGACTTATTAATCCCCAACTAAAAAATAAAAGAAGAGAATGTTAGCGAAATGAAACTGGACAACAATGAAATTTTAAACAGAAAAAAAAAAAAAAAAAAAAAAAAACGGAAATTCAAAGAAGACAGGAGAAGAATGTAAAAGAAATGGAATCCAAAGAAGAAAACAGCTCTTAAAACAATTTCACGAGAAAGCGATGAAAAGCACTCACTTAGGCAACCATTTTTCAAACTCAGAGTACCAATTCTGTATTGTATTTACCGGTACAATAATCAATATCTTTTTTGCACTTGTCGTACGAACAAAAACGTCCGTAAACGCAATTATCTGAAAAAAATTTTCTGCTTATTATATTGCTTCTCAAAATCTGCAATTTTCTAAGCTAAAATAATTACCTGAATCGTTTTTCCTAATCCCATTGCATGTGCCAAAATACATCCAAAACCAGGTGAATTCGCATAATCCTTCGCACTTTCGATGATATTGCCGTACCTGTAATTCACATTTTGTAGTATATGAAAGAACTAACAAAGAACACATCTATCAAGTTAAATCAAAATTCTCGGTTTATATTCTGCTCAGTTTTCTTTTTCCTTATTTCTTTTATAAAACAATCCATTGTAAATATTTCTGCAGTAAATGTGGACAAGTCTAATTAAATAGAGGTAAAGAACTAACATGAACCGTATGCCTCCTAGCTGATGTGGCTGAAGCACATCATTGAGATGAAAAGGAACATAGACATCAGGTTCATCAGATGCCTTTCCAGGGTTCACAAGCAGTCGACCACCCATTAACTTCTTACTTTCAAGTTCCTCCTCCGTAAGCAGCTTTTTACACAATCTTTCGCGTTCAACACGATGCAGCTCATCGGTCACGTCTTCATGCAGCACCTGTACTTTTTCAATGAAGAATTTTTCCAAAGCATTAAATCAACAATTTGATGAAAAAAAAAAAAAATCATCAGCAAAACACACCCTGTATAACGATGACCGTCGGCGTAATGGCAGTGGTTGAATTAGATCTGAAAAGTTTCTACCTGAGAACTTTAGAGACAAAGTGTTTAGAAAGAGATACGAAAACCTAGCAACAAGTTATACCAAGTGACGAGAAAACCTTAATAATCACTGCTTTGGAACAACTACCTCTACTTCTTCCTGGAATCCCATCATATACATAAGGACGAAAACCACGATTACTTCGACCCCGATAACGTCCGCTCGACGTCATAAATAACTTGTACAATAATGCACCGTTAGGACAAAACCAAATAATATAGATTTCAAATAAGCAGCTTTGAGCCAGAGAAAAATGCTTATGCAAATTTCATCGTAAAAAAACCACAAAGTTTCAAGACAAACCAAGTGGACGACAGTCGACATCGGAATCTTCATCACTACTTAGTTCTATTACATCATCATTCATAAAAGATGTTGAAGGCTTCACATCAGGCAAAGACGACGTCTTCAGATGCTTGGATACTGGCTCCAACTTCACATATGGATGTTCATCGATACTCAATCTTTCTTTGCACTCTTCTTCTACCAAATTACCGACTTTCGATTCATATATTTTAGACAGACGTTCCAGCCGCTCTCTTTCTCGTCTTTGCGCCTCGGCTGCATCGGATGACACTTTTATTTCATCGAAATCTGTCCTGAAATATAAAAAGAGCGGTATGTTCCATGTTCGAAGTCGATATAATACTCAAACAGTTAGAAACCGTTTTGATAAATGTAACAGTCACTCCAAACGCATTCCATTGTCCTAAACCATAAAACATAAGGAGCAGCAGATTGTGACAAAAACAATGGATGAATGCAAAACCTGATATGCTTTCTTTTGTTAGAACGCGTTTGGGTAGGTAAAGTTAGGGAAATAAGTTCATCGGCATTGTTATTTTTAGTCACTGACTCTACTGGATTCTCCTCTTTGATCAGTTCTACTTCAAGCTTTGCTTTCATTCCATTTTCTTCCATTCGCACCTGTAATATGTGCTTGTCAAAGTGGAAAGTACCATTTCATCTCTTCACATTTCAGAAAGAAGACCATAACTTTGCTTTCTATACAAATCTGCATAAAGCAGATAATTACTAGTGAATTCTCGCAACAAAAATGAATCAAATCCCCCAAACAATTACCAGTTAGTTTCCACTGGAATGATTACCTCCCCTCTGTGGTATAGCTCACAGTATAAAGGATCCCTTCTAAAGATCTATGTGAGAATTGCAGCAGAATTGTTGCTGTTAATAAGATGACCGATAGTAGCCATGTTAAAGGGTAGTTATATTGTCCTGTATCGATTGTTGGTCATTTTTGGTAAATGATACAGGTTACAGTATGCAGAGAGGATGAGAAGTGATACGTGTTGAAGGGTCTAGTCGGAATTTTAGATGGAAGGAATGGTTGTTGGCTTTTGGATTTGTTTATCTCAATCTATTCTATTTACATTTTAATCGTTAATCCTGTTGCAGCGACATGAAGTTGTTGCCCGAAGGGGAGTTGTTAGATGAGAAAAGTTGGAAAAAACTAGCGATGCACACGAGGTGCTCTCTGTGTCACTGTCGTGGTTGGAAACTAATGTGTGATAGTGAGAATCCATATGTGATAACCAGTGCTTTTCTTGATGATGTTCTTTTTTCGACACCTTGTGAAACATGCAAGCACTCTCTTGGTTTGTTTCCATTATTTCTTTTAGTAAATAAAAAACGGAATACCGATTTGTTGGCCAACACAGCTTCTAATCTCAACTTTTTATGATGTGAAGTTAATGGAATGGATAAATGGATGGCACGGTGAGCCTCTTTTGGAAGGCCAGTATATTATTGTTGTATCGATATGCAGCCGCATTTTCACTGAAAGATGGATTAACGAAATATGTGACCAATACTGCTGAGCACGGATAACCTCTTACAAAACCTTCTTACAACTTTTTCGACTACCTGATATCGCCTGTTGTACTTTGCAGGAAGACATTTAGACAGGTTACGAGAGAAGGAAAAAAATGATGTTAGAAAGTTATTGTTGATGATGTCAGATGCAGAGAAAATGCAGGAAAGGCTCATCGGGGATGAGCCTTCTGAAATTCTACAGGTGTGATAAATAAATTTCAGAATATTCGAGTGGTTTTTTATTCTTTTAATGATTCAATTGGTTCGAATTATTAAATGTTCTTCCACTGATTTATTCAGCTCAGAGGAACGTAAAGACTCTTTGCTTAGCAAAATTCGTTGGCTGATGATTTGGTGAGCATGTTAGTATTTGCAGATCGTTCAGCAAACCCAGAGAGCTTTAACGAAAGAAATCAGCAACGGTAGTTGCAAGGGACTAATCACATGTTCATTTGGGTTTCCACCATTTGAACCTATATCAATTGAAGATATTGTTTCGAATTTTGTTATCAACAAATGCGGTGGGAAACAAAAGTAATATTTTAGTTTGTTTATCAAGCCCGATAAAATAGTATTCTCGTACCAAAGCATCTATGAGAATAACAGTGCTTTGATTGCATCTCCTTTTCCACTGCATTTTTTTTAGCTGCGGTTTCCCAGACCCTTATAGAAGATAAACAGGAAATGCTTTCTATTTTTAGAACTGATCCTTTTGAAAAATTTATCCATGTTTTTATTTATTTTTGACTCGGTTTCAACACTTTTATTGTCACAGAGCAAATTATAGGGAACTGGAAAATATTGTAGAAACAGCATCAAATTTTTTACGTGCAGTAAATGACTGGAACATACCGCCTGTGAGAGAAATGCAGGAAAAATGTGAGTTGGAATGCTTAATTTTCTATGAACTTCTTAAACTTCTTGTGGTGTATTTCAATATCGTGTTAGTGAGAATCAGGAAGATTTTTTATCCTGATATGAGAAAGTTCTTGTTGGTTAATCTGTAAAGTTTTAGTGTCGGGTTCGACTCTATTATCTTATCGTATTATTTATGCAAGATGGTTGCGATTCTGTTCTTTGCCCAAGAAGCATGGGTCACTTCGACCTTATTGTGTTATTAAGATATTTGGTCGCAAATTTCTAACCACTTTACTTCCGTTCTTCATGATTGACGTGAAAGAACGTGCTAATTTCGTGAGAGATCAGGTTTCTTTTAACAATTTCATATCGCTAAATCAAAAGACAAAAATACATGCAAACTTTGAAATTAACATAAAAGGACTTTCAAATTTCTGCTTTTTTATTGGTCTTTATTCATTACCGTTTGCAGGTCATTGGAAAATTAATCGATTTTGCATCCGATTTAAGAAAAAATTTGAACTACGATGACTCACTGACAGATTCATCTGTAACACTTACTTTTCCCGAGGGAATTTCTCGTCCAACTTTCAAACGAGGATGTTCCGTCTGGGCTGCCGAGCCTCATTTAGATATAGCTGCAGATTTTTCTGGAACAGATCCATCCTTCCGAGGTTTTTTTTTTATGCAATTTGTATTTTAATTTTTATGTTAATTTTTCCATGAAGTTGTAGTAATAAACCAGACATCATGTTCAGTGTTCTACTAACATTTTTTCAAATTTAGTTGGATTTCATGTGAATTTCACGTTGTCCTCATATTGGTTTATTTTTTGGTTATTTTAGAATCTGAACAATCAAATTCAAACATGCACCTTGAAATGAAACGTGAGGTTGATGAATCTTTGATGGTACGATTCATTGCTCGTATGGAATTAACATATAGGGCATCGAAACCTCTGGGGCATAAAATGGATGCTTTTGAAGTCGACGTCGCTAGGAGTGAAGTATCACGACTAGAGGTATGTTGAACTTATTTTCGTTCTGCTGTAATTTTTTTTTCTTGGGTCTTCAACTTTTCACTAAGATTCGGCAGAAGATGTTAATTTTTCGTAACACATGGTTCGTAGAAGTTTGACGTTTCATTGGAGATTGAGGATTGTTGGAGTACTGACACTTAGATTTGAAGATCTGTATAAATTTCAGGAATGTAATGGTATCATTTCTTTCCATGTAATTTCAAATAATTTCGATGCGGATCAGAATCGTCAAAAGTTGACATGGTTATTGCAGCTGCAGTGTTTGTTTAGTACACAACTGCCTCGCATGCCTAAAGAGTATATCACGAGGCTTGTTTTCGATAATCGTCACAAAAATTTGGTCATCGTCAAAAAAGGTTGCCTGTCGTAGTATTAGTAACTTTTGTATTAAGAATGCGTTAGGCATTGCATCTTTTTTACCTTTGTTTTGATGTTGCTTTTCCATAGGCATTCTAGATATTTAATTCACTTTCAGAGCGAGGCGTGATCGGAGGTATTTGCTTTAGACAATTTCCAGCACAAGGGTTTATCGAAATCGTATTTTGCGCTGTAACTGCAAATGAACAGGTTATTTCGTTGGTTGTTTAATAATGTTTTTTTTTAGTTTTCTGGTGATAAAGGAGTCGGATTTTTAGGTGAAAGGTTATGGTACTCGTTTGATGAATCATTTGAAAGATTATCATGTGGGGGCATGTCATATATATCACTTCTTGACATATGCAGATGAATTTGCTGTTGGTTACTTCAAAAAACAGGGCTTTTCCAAAAAAATAGCAATGGACAAAAAGCAGTATCATGGATACATCAAAGACTATGAAGGGGCAACGTTAATGGGCTGCCAGTTGCATCCATGGTATGTGTTAATTTTAGAAACTAAAATATTTTACTGGAAATATCGATTATTAATTCTAGGAATCAAATTCCTAGAATAAGTCATAGAGTTTTACACGATTTTCAGGATAGTTTATACAAACTTTGCGGTGTGCTTGAAACGTCTGCACGATCTTTATCGAAATGCCGTGAAAGAAAGTTTTTTCGAAGAAGAGAAAAAATGTCCAGGAGTTGAAAATGTCTTTCAGTGGCATGGTGTAGTTTCCATATGTTTTATATGTGTATAGTTTATGCTTATTGATGCATTGCTTAGTCATCATTGTAATTTGGATTTTAAAACAGTGAATGCGTCATTATTGTCAGTATTTAATCTTATTCAACACGGTACAATCTCCAAAAATTTGAGAAAAGGTTTTCCTACGAGATTCTTTATTAATTCTGTTTTTTCAAAAATAATTTTCAGAAGGTTCATTAGTTCCGTATGCCGAGTTGCCTGGGTTAGAACAATATGAAGATGAGTCAGTGCCGCATGAAGAACTTGAGCACAAAATTCGAAGCATTCTTCATAAACTGAGAGCTGACAAATCGTCTTGGCCATTTCTAAAACCAGTAAATGCAGAGGAAGTTCCGGAATACTACGGTTACATTAAATTTCCTACTGATTTGAAAACAATGAACGACCGCTGCAGAGCGAAGTATTATGTGCACGTAAGTCTTTTATTCTACCATAGTTACATAATTGCAAGATTCTCGCAATTCCTCAACACTTTTTATATTAAGCAGCTAAAATGAATTGCCTTGAAATTCCTCATTGTACTTAATTTCACAATTTCTGTTTGTAGGAAAGACTGTTTGTTGCTGATCTTCGACGATTATTTAACAATTGTTTCAAATTCAACGCACCTAAAACTTTGTACTATAAAGCAGGATACGATTTGGCGGAGATTGCCCGGAAGCTATGTCAGAAAGCATTCCCATGTTTGGATATATATCCAGAACTTCCTGATGCGAAACCCGAAGTGTAGAGCTGTTATCATTCATTTGTTTCTTCCTTTCTTTGCGCAACGATATTTTTTGTTATGTTCCAAATTTCTTATGTTCTACTTTTATTCCTGTGAAGGTTTGGTTGCTTTATGCATATCCTTTGACACAATGTTAGCTTAATCAAAGGATGAATTAATACAATAAATATATGCCGGTTGTGTAAAGTTTCTGGTGACTTTTGTGTTTTATCCTTTAGTTGCTTAATATATAATATTAAGTTTTTAATGGTGGTTTATTCACTGACACCGATTTTTTAGGCATTTCTATAAAACTCAATGGTAAATAAAATGAAAAGGTACGATGCTGCTAAATGTTTGTTTTATCAAATAGGTACTCTTTGCTTTACCAGAAAAATTATTTGTTGATGAACTTGTTTGATTCAAATAACTTTTCGGAGGTGTAAATCCGTGGTTATTCTTGAACTTTTGTTTCTTAGTTTTCTTATCGCTGAGCAGTTGTTTCGACCAATATCACAAGTTTTTGTTGTCATAAATCGCATGAATCCCTTCTTTTCATTGGTGGCTCTCGTGATGTTATATCTGTTCTCTTAGATGAGAAAAAATTAATATTTGTTTTGTAGAATGTGCTTCACAATGTACTTTGTGTTCTTCATCAGTTATTGATCGACATGACTTTTGGGATGATGATCTCATCACACGTTCTTTATTTACTTCATGATTTGCATATATATTATTTATAGTATTTTTCATTTTGTATATGTTATGTATAGTGTTTTTCATTATTTCTAACTGATTCCTATTAGTTTCTTATTATTACCAGTTTTTATAACAGCTGTTTTTGTTGCTTTTATTTCTAACTGATTTTCGTTAGTTTCTTGCCACTGCCACTTTTTACAACAGTTGTCTTTATTACTTGTACTGTAATTCCTTCTTGAATTCCTTGTTCATTTTTCAAAACTGATTTTTCTATTGTCTCTATGAAAAGGATTAAGATGGTGGCATCAAAATTAGTTTGCTATATGAGAAGCTTAAATTTTATTTGAAGAATTTTTTTCTTTTTGATTCTACCGAAAAAAGCTGTTAGCTTATAATATAAAATGACCTTTCTAGTCAATGCCCTTGCAACAATACATCGAATTATCGTTTATGCAATATCTATTCCAAAGAAGGGAGAAGTAGATCGTTTATCTGCAAATGAATGGAAGGGTTATGTTTAGAAATGCAAGGGAAAAGGATTTTATCAAATAAACCAGCAAGCAAAATCAATGCAATACGAAAGTAGTTGATTAATGAAGTTTCATAAGTATCCAACGATTAGAACTGAGATTCACCGTTGTACTTAATCAACTTTAAAATAGCACTAACACAACATTATACGTCTCAATCGTGTGTCTGTCACCTCACGCTGTTAAATGGTAATAATCACAGTATTTTCTTTTCGTTCATGATAACATTGAGTTATATTTAAGAACTTATTTCGATACTTCTCTTCAGATTATGTTTGCTATACCAATTAAGTCTGGAGCTGCAAGAGCTAAGCTGAACCGGGAGCATGCTAAATGCGAGGATAGAGAAAGAAGAGAGATGCGAAGTGGGAAAAAGGTGTGGCAAGGGTTGTCAAGCTTTATTTCAAGCTTAAATCCAAAAGCGGGAAATGTACATTAGTATTAAGCGCATTAAGATAGTCTTGAAAAAGCTTGTTGCAGTAGTTTAATAAAATTATTGATGGATGGCCGATGTACGTCTCATAATAAACTTATTGAGGCTTACTTCCCTCATTTGTAACATTTGTTTTCACGACTAACGCTTTGTGTTAATAGGTAAGCAGGCAGTTTTATGTAGAAAGGAATTTATGGAAAGGTCGGCCAGTTATTGATGATTAATAATCAGTGAATGACTCTATATACGCCAGTTTTTTGTTAGAATTTGATCACTTCCGAGAGGTTAACTCACTGAATCTTTTTCTTCTTAGTCATTAAATTTTGCCAAATACGATAGTAAACATGGTATACACCACAGACACAGACACACAGTTATGAACATTTCCACCGTATCCCTTTTGCTAGTCGCAATTAAATTCGTGCTAGCAAGCATTGAATGTTGTAACTTCTTTACGATCATGCTTATGAAATTACTTATTTTCAAATATTTTTGTTAGGTAGCACATTTAATAATTCTGTACATCACTTTGACTAAAGTTTGATAATTGCTGAAAAACAGATGTATGTTATCGGTGGTGTTCTACAACATAGCAACCGAGATCCCTTGGAAAATGTATAGATTCAAGTGACTCCCTGATATTGCTACATTCTTATGACAAAACACTTGATAAGATGGTTGGAATTTCTTATTATCTTATCTTCTTGGTGACAATTTCAATCTCCGATGCTGGATTACAGTATACGTATCTTAGTTTTGGAGTCTGGCATTAATTTACTCCTTTCTATTTGCATATTTCAGATGGGAAGTGAATATACCATTACTAAACTCTCTCCATTATATAGGAAAACAAACTGCAAAATGTTTTCTTATTGTACAACATAATTCACGTCTTTTGATAGTTGTTATAGAAACATTCAGAAATGAAAAATTCGTATTCATTAAACGATAAAATTTACTTGCGTTATTAACACTTATTTGCTTGAAATGCTGAAATAAACTATATTATCCAATATGCGTTAGTCTACATTTGAAAATTTCAGTGTCCAAAATGTACCATGTTTGCAAGTTTGTTCTTCGGAAATCATTCGAGATTTTCTCTAGCCTTCTCTTCACTTCATTCCTACTGCAAAAATTATGTGCAGTTTTGCAACCCATTTCTGATATCTTCAGTAATCGTTGATTTACTCAACTTTAATATTATTTTCAAAACCCAAAAATGAGACTGAGTCATCCTGTGAACATGGCTACTTAAGTTATAAGAAATGCAACTATGATTTTTTTTAAACGGTAAACGGTAAACCGTGAAAGTACGTTATGGAAATGCACATAAGAAAATTTATTATACATTGCAACAGTCGTGCCATTTATTTGTCTTTCTGGTGAAAAATATGATTCCAAATATAATTTTACTTCCATGTTCGATTTTACGCACCCGTGGAACAATAATGCTTGAGAAATGATTTGTTTTCTCACTAATGAACCTTATAAAAAAGACTCAATAAAAGATCTATGATCAGTTTTTGCTTGTCATCTGCTCTACCACATATCAAACCGCTTATAACAGTATCAATTAAGAAGTTATTCCTACAGATTTTTGCCAATTTCTTGTATTCCTGTTATACATATCGCAAAACATAAGCAAAGTAATGCAACATTCTCTGTTGAAATTGCAGTAGAAGAATACTTTTTATATGGCTTTTAGTTATGGCCACTAAACATTTAAATATTGTTCCCTATTTTTTCAGATGTATTGCTAAGATCAGTGCCAAGTTAATTGCTTTTCTACTTAACAAATTTACAGCCCAAGAAGGATAATATATTATTCAGTTTTGAAATTCAAAATGCAAATCATAGTATATTTTTTCCTATTTTAATTTTACTCTATTTCATGGTAGCTAGAATCGCTTATTTTTAGAAATCTGAAATCAGAACTATTTGATGGACTTTGTAAGCAAAAAAGTTTAATTTAATGAAGCTAATGCTGTGACTGGTCAATCAAAATTATCTGAGAAGTGCATAATTCATTATTCTTTACTTTGAGATTTCTAACCTAAATGATGAATTGTCATTTTAAGATTTGTGCACATCGTTACGTCACAATGAGTACGATTCACAATCTGCTTGGATTTCTTGAGAAATAAAAAAGAATAAAAGTTTCATATTTGCATAACCAATTAAAAAGCATAAGTAAGCAGCACAAATAGTTCATTAAGTTTCAGAAATGTGCAGTGTTTGATAAATGGTTTTAGAGATTTGCAGACTATTCAATATTTCTGGTGACTTCCATTTTTTGATGCCTAGAATCGTGAAATGACGAAAATCGTCCAAATTTGGAATGAGGGATTTGATGAGGATGCAAGTAAGGAAGACGTAAAAGTCAACTAGTCATTTCTAACTTTGATTTTTAGCTTTTTTTTTCAATTTTTGTTCCGCAATGCAAAAAGACGCTGGTAAGCTGAAAAATAAAGTTTTTTTTTACAGCTAGCCAAATTTCGCTGCAGCTCCTCGAGCACTTAATTTTAGAAGTCGAATATCCAAATTTATAACATAATCATATCTCACGATGCTGTATAAATTTATTTCAAACAGCTGTAGTTCTCGGCAACTGAATATTATTACTTTTTTGTTCTCAAAAATAACATTTTGATAACATGTACAATAAGTGTTCAGAACTTCAACAATATATGTTAATTATGAATAACAAAAATTCAGAGACATTGTCAAGAAAAATTACGAATTGTTAGACGGTTTCTGAGATTTGTTTAAACTTACAAATTAAGAGCCGATACATATAGTGATGAGATACACAACAGAATGTATTTTTTTTAATTTTAAGACCTTAAATTTCAGTAGCATGAAATTTCAAATCGATCCAAAGTAATATTCAATGTGTTTCATGTAAGAATTGATTTAAGCAAAATTTTACTTCGACATGTAATAAAAATTTAATTTTGTAACGATATCTAAGTCCACTGCAACAATTTAAATTGCTACCATTCAAAGAAGTTCTACTTGGCCACAACGTGAAATAAATATAACAACTTCAATAAAAGCAATTATTTGCCATAGATATTGTTTCGAACCTGATAGATTACATGTTTCTTGTCGTCAATAGAAATAAACAAATAGAAAGTTAGTCAGCCCAGTCACCATCACAACGATAATCACCGTGTACAAAAGCTCGTTCGACAAATGGTAAAACTGAGATTTTCTTTGTTAGCGATTCGATGATATCGTGAGTGATTTTGAGTGGTAGGTCATCATCCAGGACAATATGTACTTCCACTGTTGCTAAGGAACCAGTATGATAAACCATAACATGATCCAGACATTTGATGTGCTCATCATGATCCACACAGATCCGAATGATGCGGGATAGATTCTCCTGATCACTACGTTTACCCACCAACATTGGAATATTGTCTACTGCATTAAAAAACCACGATGAGGCCACAAAAGTGCTGCAACAAGCTATTTGACACTCTTGAATAAAGGCCTAGCCTTTAAATATTATTGCAAAATAGTGATAGCGTGATCGAAATGAAAGGTAAGTAATTGCAAGCAGTATCAATAAAAAATCACAGAAACAAAATCTTTTATGATTTTATATTTAAAACTTATATTCAGAAACGAATAATATTTTCACCAGACGCAAATGGCTCCAATCGGATCCGCATAAAGCCAGTATTTGTCACCAATAAAAGCGCTAATTAATGCAACTGCACTTGTTATAATATCATTTCGCTGATCCATTGCTAATGTCTGAAAATACTTTCATCAGGATTGGTGGTTATATCGGTCATAGTTATTTTATCAGTCATTCAGATACAACTCTTGACAAACTGCCAACAAATCTGATTCGTTTCTCAGGAAGTTACCTTTATTTTCAGTCCTTAAATGACATTGGAATATTCATTTAAAAAAACAAAACGAACCCGTGAACCGGGTGTACCATGTTTGTAGCAAAATATCATCAATAAAACTTTTATAGCACAGGCAGTAATTAATATGCAAACAGTAGGTAAATTTGCATTTGGGTATATCTGCAAATGATATTTTTTCAAAGATTTTCAGTATTTCAAACGGTCATAATGTTAGCTAAAAAGGAGCTATCAGCTAACAAATTAAAAACTGAAGCATTGAAAAGCAGAACATTTTGAAATTAGCATTCTTTAGAGCAACTCAATTATCGAGCGAAGTTACAAATCGGGAAGCAATTGGGTTTGTTGCTCGAAATTTATCATTTTCACCAAATGAAGCATATCTCACACTCTTATTGATAATTGATTCAACTGATTGAATAATCATCATAATGTTGGCGACACCCATAATGACAGAACAAATGAGAACAATGATAAGCTCTAAGCGTGCTCGTCCTCGTGGATAATTGAATGTATCCGTATTATTGATAGCCCAAGTACTAATATAAATTAATACTCCACTGATACAGTCCACAGCCGAATCGAGGAACGTGCTAAGTTAAGCAAATTTTTAGTTATTTCCATGAAAATTTCCAACTTTTGAAAACTGAAAAAGACATTGCATAAAAATGATGTCACTGGCAAGATTCTCAGAAAGATTTAGGATTACAAACACTTCCAAATTTTTTAAAAAGTACACCTCATAATAGAAAGAGAACCGGACAATACTGAAGCAATTCCATTGGCAAACAACAAAATAATATTCGTTGCAAAAGTTATTCCTGCCAAAATACTATTTATGTTTCTTTTTCGTTGTTCTTCGTCATTCGTCACTTTTACAACATTTTCATGTAAAAAATGCGTAAAAAGTTGTTCATCATGACGATATAAAGATTGCAGACGTTCCTGATGTTCGTTGTACTATAATTTCTACAGATTAGTCTATGATTGGGATCATGGCTTTTAGTTTCAATTATGAACTAATGCCTGACTTCTGCATAATACTCTGTTCTTTTTTTATTTATATCAAAAATCCACATATAAACAAAACAAAGGACAATAAACTCTTTTAGAAAAATATATAAAAAGCTGCATTTATTCCTGCATTTCCTGATAGTGGTATCTGTATAAGAGGAACATTGATAAAGCAATTAATTAGTAGTTAATAAAACAAAAGCTGGAATTTGAAAGGAAATATAACCTTATGGAGAAGTTTTTTGAGTTGCCTTCTTTTCCAGAACGAAACGTTAACTTGATAAGGCTGATTTGTTTTTGTATATTTAGTTGGGGATTCTTCCGAATAACTATTAGTAGATCCAGACTCGTTTCCAAGCAAGGTTTTCCTTTCCTCTTGACTCATTTACCAACTAATCAACTGGAATTAGCAGACATGCCTTTTTTTTTTCTCAAAGTGAAAGCAGCGTTAACTTTGAAGTTGGAAATTAAAGTAGTATTTCGTCATGATGTTAACACATCTTGAAGAAAATGATGGAACTTTTTCAGTTTCTTCTTGCAAATATTCTTGCACTTCTGCTTCAACTATCTTTTAACCTTAATGCTTGCACAAAAAGTAACAGTTACTTTCTTATGTTGAGCAGTAAAAATTATTGATCAAAAATAGTTTTTTAAGGATATGAGGAGCGGAAAAGTGCTTCTGAATCCCTCAAAGACCGGATTTCAATTTAATATTTTCCTGAGAGGTTTTCGAATTTGAGAAAAAGTTTGAATTTCTTGGACACGTCAAACTTTCTAATCAAATTAACAAAGAATAGTGGAATATGGGGAGAAAGCTACTGGTTAGCAATTTGTACAAAATAAAAGGAAGTGTTGGTTCGTACTGATAGCTAAACAGAGTGATAAGAATGTCGTCGCAGTCACTGGTTCATCATTTTATAATGTGATAATACTCTGGACTACTGAATGCTGTAGACGCAAACCATCATATGGTTTGCGTCTACAGCAACTGCGCAATCGGTGTGGCTCGTGAGAATTATCGATTTCTGTTAGAACAAACAATACTTCAATCAGATGTTGATTAAAGGTTATAGGCAAGATGGACAACGAATTGTGTCATCAACTGATTTGGTCTCCTTTAGTTCAGCTCTTCAAATTTGTGGCCTTTTTAGTACTGACTGCATCACTAACTTGACTACATATAATACCAACGTTTAGCTCTGAATGGATATGCTTTACCGATTAAACTTCAACAAATCTGAATGGATCACGATTCACAACACTTCCAAACAGATGACATGCATGCATAACTGTAGTTGAAAATATTTCGGGAAAAGTGAATTTATGCACAAATTAGAGCACGATGGGAAAGTGAGCATCAAAATTGATCTCAGCAAGCATGGAACATTTCTGAAACTTTTAATCGTATCTAACTTTATAGAAATACAAAAATTTACAAGAAAACAAAATAGAAAAATCATCAAGAACTCTCTCAAAACAAAAGGAAAAAAACAAAAAGAGAAAGCAGAATAAAGAGATCGAAATCTCTCCGGATCTCAAATTTCCACTAAATCCGAAAATCAACTGAATCCTACTTGCTGGATTTTCCAACAAAAAAAACACAAATATAAAAACATGAGTCGTAAAACAAACAAAATTAATCGAGGTGATTGACAGTTATCTTGGATCTTGAGATAATTTGAAAAGCAGATTCAAATATCATAAATGTAAACCATATTTCCTTTATTAATTTCCCTTCTATATTCTACCATCTTTAACCTACATATACTAGAAGACGCGTACCTAATTAACAGACCCATCAGTTCACTGCTCAACTGCGAAAGACCAGTAGTGGAGCAGCAATTAAACGAGATACACGGAAATTTGAATGAATCAGCACAAGATGATACAACCTTTTGGAATCATCGTATGCTGAAATGCATATAGGCATAGTAATCGTAATAGTAGTCATGATAATAACAGTGATAGTAATAATAATAGTGATAATAGTAATAATTAATAATAATAATAATTTAAATGATAATAATAATTAATGATTATAATTAATAATGATAATCAATGATAATAATAATAATAATAATAATTAATAATAATAATTAACAATAATAATTAATGATAATTAATGATAATAACTAATAGTAACAACTAATAATAATTAATAATAATAACAGTAATAATAATAATAATAATAATAATAATAGTAATAATAATAATAATATTAATAATAATAATAATAATAATAATAAAGACAATAATATCAAGTGGTGGCAGAAACACCCAATTCAATATAAAAGAATGTGAGGGAACTTGTACAATGATCGCGACAAACAAAAGGAGAAAAGAAAGAAGCTAATCCTACTGGGATCCGTATGCGTTAAGGAAATGTCTCAGCTAATCTTAGGTACCAAAAAACACATGAATGGTGAAATACCAAAATTCCCATCTAAAGTATCTGGTAGATCATGCAGGCGACGAATATAACAACAATGCTGTTCGTCTTGGCACAAAATATTCAACTAATTAAGGAGCAGGTACAGAAAGACAAGAGCACGGAGGAAGCAAAAATTTAACATCCACAAAAACGATTCGTTAATCACCTAATTCTTTTCCGTCACTTCTATATTAAAAACCAGTGAGAAAAAACTTACGAAAGGTTCACTTGACACACAAGTAAAATTCTCGTGGAAATGACGGGAGTTAAATATAAAACTGATTACAAAACATAATGATGCACAATAATATTTGAATCGGTGGGACAAATTAAACTATTTCAAAAGGCACTTTAAAAAAACACCCTGAAATTTAAAGTCGAATAGCGAATAACGATTGGTAACGAGAGACAACAGCTGCCAGGGAATCATCACTTCCTCTGCATTTTAAAAGTAACTGCGACAACATTAAAATAAAAAATATAAACTACAATTCAGTTTTCCTTAATAAAGAATAGCGATTTTCTGAAGGTTTCAATTCCTTGAAAACGGAAGGAGGAGGTGTTGCGAATGACGCCACAGCCGGTGGTTTTGCGTCATTTTCGGCGAACGTTTCAAGTTTTTTCAAAGCCAGCTTCTGCAAATCTATCATTTCCTGATCCATTTTTTCATGAAATTCTTTGTGCAATTTTCCAGAGTGCAAGTCGAGAACAAACTGAAATAAAAGCTTCTAATTTAGTTTCCGCATCGACCCAGTATATTTAATATAAAGTAGGAAATCTATGTTAAATACATGTATTTAACGTATTTAAATACTTGTAAAATGAAGAAATTGTAAGGATGAAAGATTAAAAATAACTGGTGACAATGAGACAAAATGTATTCACTATAGTCTTAAAGAAAGCATTACTCTACTGAATTAGCACCTAAAATATCATCCTGTAATTTCAACGGATATAAATGAAATATACCTGCCGAAGCTTTCCAGGAACATATAATTCATTCATATTGTCAAACAAAAACATATGTTGGAATGAATCAATAGCTAAAACCGGCAAATCATCTTCACTTTTACCTAAATGTTTTAACGGATGCGCAAATTTATGACCATCCGCCAGTAAGGTATTGACAACATTTTTCTGATCATAAAGTTCACGCATCACCTGTAAATGAGAAATGTTTAAATAAATAAACCACAGAAAGTGCTGCCTAAAAAGAAGCGATGGATTTGGAATATGAACCAATGTTTATTCAAACTTGTAATAATCTAAGAACCCGAAGTTCCTCCACTTACCAAAGTATCATGAGATACAATTTACCAATTCAGTAAACTTTTTGTCGCCTTCTTTGTCACTAGGATTTCTGAAGAAAAGCAAGAATGGTAGACCTTCTTCCGTCAGCTCTTCAACATTTTCAAATGTAACTTCCCGTACCAGTGGTATACACTTATCTGTAAGCCACTGCTTTACATAGCTGTAGTCCGTAAAATTGCCCGTGAACTGCAACAAACTTTCAGTGCACAGAATTCATAATATCCATAGGATTTTTGAATTCATAATGCATTCAAACTTTATAAATTCAATCTATTTCAATAATTAAAGACTTCTGCGACTTACCACCAAATAACACCGAAAGTGATTAGTATAATCTCATCGAAATGAAACTCCAAAATTATCAACCTTTTGCTCATCTTCAGTATCTGGATCTCGGAAATGCATCGTGCTCCCACTCACATCTTTCAAGCCTTCGTCAATGCCAACCCAAAATGCACAATCTTCGCGTAAAATAGTAGCAACCTTCTGAAAATATCAAAATGCAATTCATAAAAACTGATATAAAAAAAACCTGAAGCTAGCGAAAAATGCAACCTGGAAACTTCGATATTCGTCGCTATTTTTGTCTGCAAAATAAGCAATCACATTTCTTTTGGATTTGTCCATCTGTTGCTCCAGATCATTTTTAGTAGCAAAATCTTGTATGCTGGATGACAACTGTTGTTTAACAAACGCTGTGAGTGCTTCAACTGAGCGCGTAGATCTGGCAATTAAGTAGAATGAATTTTTTACATCAAAATCAAACAGTTTCGAAGAATACCTATCCGTAAATATGCAAGTAGTACCAAATAATGCAATGAAAATACCTATATTCCTTGTTTGCTAATTCTCCATTGATAAAAACTTTCATCGTTGGATATTTACTGACAGAATACTTATCCGCAATTTTTGCCTATAAACATTGAACTTAACAAAAAAGTCAGCATTCTTACCACATATAGTTCCTTCCACCGATATAAAGAAAATATTAGTTAACTTCCAACAAAACTTCACTTGTTCGACGCTATCCACAAGAGCCCAAATTACATTTGCCGTAGGGTTCTCTTGTGCAAATACTGCAGCAGCTTCCTCAAAAATTGGTTTAAGTCGACGACTAAATGGACACCAATCAGCACAAAACGCAACAAACACCACCTAAAATAACGTCAGAATACATTAGTTATCAACGGTGATTGCATTACTTAAACATTAGCAACCTACTGAAAACAAGTCTGGGCCACTCATCTTTTTCATTTTTTTTTTCACAATTTTATTTCACGAATACAATCTTTTGTACTCTAAATCCCCACAGTGACGAATATCAGCATTTATAACCATCAGCACACTATCTAGAGATATTACAGTAGTTTTAGATAAAATGTCCGTATCTAAGTGATAAAATTCCGGGACTCAGTCAATGAGAAAGAAAAAACGCAAAAAAGATCAAAATACAACAACGTTAAACTGGACAGGACCAGCATTTCATTTCATGAACCCAAACTCATGCTCCCAAAATAGGACAAAAGTAAAAATCACGAAATTATGATAGTCGGATTCTTTACAGATTAAATATATTTTCTAAATACCTTCATTACCAGTTTTATTTTAGATAGCGGAATAAATTGCATAGAACAAAACGCAAATTATTACTACTACATTCAATAACACTGACGTATAGTTATCAGAAATCAGACGTAAAAAAGCTTCCTTTTCAATGACGAAACTACATTTCCAAACGATATCGTTTGTTTAACATATTATCCACATTTTCTTGCTGAATAACTAGTTTCCACATCTCCTTGCAATGATTAAAATGACATCCTATATCAAAAGAATCTGCGAAAATCCTAAAGCAATTGTTGATTTCTATACCTGAGCACTTTCGATGATACCATCGTGATTGTCCATATCCAACCAAATGACATTCGTCAATACAGCTGGCAAAAATAAAATTATCAGCGGCAACCAATAATTCCCTATTATCATTTTATACATGAGGATTTCTGTTACCTGAAAACTATTATTACTTATCGAAATTTCGATAAATTTCTCTTCCAACAATACAAGTCTTTTTTTTGTTGAATAACAAAAGCAATCAATGAAGTCACTAGAACTTTCATCTCGGAAAGTTATCGATCTTCACTAATTTCACTGCTTCAACCTTATTTTCCATCAATTCTTAAAAGATTTAAACGTATTACTGTTCATTCAATTTAAAAGTGAAATTCGTCTAAGGAATAAAGACTAAAAAATACAACATATAGAATTTGTATGAAAGTAGCGCTGATACTCCGAAAATTGGTGTCGCCTTTTTTCTGACTCACTTTATGAAATGGAAGTGATACATAGAGATACCACAACCTTTTCAATAAAAGTTGTGGAATTACTACCCCGTATTCCACCACCCCATCTACCACTAAACACCATTCGCAACTCGTACCATTGCGGATTTCGGAAAAGGGATAGACGTTGGGCGACTCAACGTATCGTCCATTCTATCCCCTGTCCACTTCAGTCACTGAATTGTCCTTCGCCATTTCCCACTACTCTGAAAGACGTACTCTCGTAGAAGTTATTACACACTCTGTCTCCTACAAATTTTTGTGCTATTTTCATACTACCATTTTATAATGCATTCGTTCCTGTAATTCCCGAATGGTATTCTATTTGATTAAAGATGGGTAAGATCGAGTCGAGTCAGGTTGGGTTGGATTGGGTTTTGATTATGATTAACTTGCATACATGCATTAAACAAATACAATGAATAAATCATCGAAAAAATGTCTGGAAGACTGCAAAAGAAACTTTTAATGCTTCTGAATACTGATAAAGCGAAATAAAATGGCCGATATTGTGTAGGGTTTCCTTATTTAGCCACAAATTGTTGATTTCTAGAGAGAGAAAGTTACCATTAAAAAATCCACAGTTTTGGTTAATACAAATGCGAAACGGATCAATTAATGCAAATTTTCGAAGTTTCAGCAACGAAAGATAACTGAAATTTACTCCTTTTGTGGCATCTTTCACTTCCAAGGATGCGAATTTCCACATTCTACACATTGTTCTTGATAGCTTACATTCGCGATCGATCAT
Organism: Dipetalonema caudispina; assembly: GCA_013365325.1. Classification (NCBI taxonomy): domain Eukaryota; kingdom Metazoa; phylum Nematoda; class Chromadorea; order Rhabditida; family Onchocercidae; genus Dipetalonema; species Dipetalonema caudispina. The sequence goes on along the minus strand of JABVXV010000011.1, from coordinate 165,029 downwards.
GTTATTAAGAAAGAAAGATGACTTAAGAAAATGAAAATCATTTCTTCCTGATTAATTCTTGAATAATCTAAAGTGAAGTATGGATTAATACAGTGATAGACATGTGAAATGAATGTTATAGAAATGGCAAACTGTACATTTCGTGTACTTTGCAGTTAGGTTCCACCCAACAGAACACGAGGAAAAAAGTAATCTGGAAAATTATTAATTGTAGTTAGAGGAGAACCATGTAATAGAAATTTACTTTTTCAACAGAATCACAGGAATGTGCTTTCAAAATAAATGTGATATGAAATTGAAGTTTATTTTGAGCTAATCACTGTGTCGTATCCAAAAACTATAAAGGTATTCAGGACATGGGTTGGATGTGCATTATTAGTGTAGTAACAAAAAATCGTAACATTGGTCGGAGATGTTGTGAATCCATCACTTGTGGAAGTATTGTGTATGATTGTGACACTCTATTTCTGAAACACGAAATGTGATTCGATTTAAAATGATTAAAAAAAAAAGAAAAAGAAAAAATGTTCTGGACGTGATTAACAAGTTCTCCGATAGCGCTGATTAGAGAGTGTCGCATGACAGCTCCCCATTGTTGTATTCATTTTGGTTTTTTAAATTGTTCATTGTCATTGACCGCTTTATAGTGAGCTCTCCTTTTCACTGTTTCAAAACTTGCTTTTCCTACTTGCTCTAACTTTTCTCCTTTCCAATCTTTGATTTTTGCAGTAGGCAACGGTGTTATTATTTGAATGAACTTTTCTAGTAGTTCTAATTTGCAAGGAATGAATAAAGTGGGATGAATTTGAGCTTTTTGCAAGAGATTCATATGTGCCTTGAGATCAGAGTTCGTATTGGATGATTAAATAGTTCTAGTAGTTTTAATAGTTACTTTGTCAACATTCACATTACATCTTAAAATAAACCACAAAACTTCATCTTTCTCTCAGCATACTTTTCAAAGATCTCACCTACCTAGATATCTTGCACTGATGATCAAATAGTATTGACAAGAAGTTTTACTTTTTGGAAGCACAGCTGGTGATGCACAGCGTAGCTCATGGTCTAAGAAAAGCCTAATAACATTAAATAGTATTTTTGGGAAATAGTTTTATTGTCCTTCTCGTATACCATCAGTTTGTTTCGACAATCGGGCAAGAACTTATTGATGGAAAATACCAAAAATTTGAAGTGAACACCCCGAAAAACATGTAAGATAGACAACGCCGGAGAAATTCAAGTAGTGCTTTGCACAGATCAACTCTAGGCCAGAGGAAACATGGAAGGTGAACGAAGAATCGAAACCTCTTCTGGCTTATATTGACAACTGTTCACTACATAAGCTATTAGTGATATCATTATAACAGCACAGCAAACTGTAATCAGAAAAGGTTATTTGGTCAGTGGCAACGAGTGGTCAGTGACATTCTGTTGAGTGATATATTTGATAGAAAAAAGAAAGAAAGACGTCCACAAATTGGTTTAAGTAGGATGTGGAAACAATGAATGAGTTCTGAATGGAGGGATTCTGCTCAACTAACAAGGCGCTCTTACTGATATATTGCATATAGCGTTTACATTTCCGAGATAACAAACGATGGTTAAACAGAGACTAAATTATCAACACTGAATTCCGAAACGATCAAAATTCCTGGTTATCACTGAAATGCGCAATCTAACAACACCCATGGATACAGTACGCAATCTTGGATGTTCATCGAGTCGTGTTGAAGTTTCATTGCTGAACTGCAAACCACCCCCAACAAAGTACTGCATCATTTCTTCACGTAAATCGCCTTTCGGCCTCCACGTATAACATTTCATCTGTATTTATTAAAAACTAATCAAATTAACCAAATCATTAATTGACTACAAACCGATTGCGAAAAATCCAAAATTTATAGTTGTTTGCAAATGTCTTAATTAACCACTGCAAATAACATACTGACATCAATAAAGAAGTATTTACCTGATGTTCACCAGGTGAAGCTGGCAAATATATGGACCCATAACCATACAGTTCCTGGCGACCAAATTCGTCGTAGTGCCAAATTTGTAGACTAATCGAAGGCCATCCTGAACGAAGGCAACATTTTGAGTAAACTATAACTGCCATTTTGAGGTTTTCTGACTACGACCAGTCACACAGCTCTGGGTTATGAAGGACTGCAAATGCTGAACATAACAAGTCGGATAAAACTGTTAAACTTCACAATGTTTTTAGAATAATTCCCATTTCATAGTAAAGTCAAACTGACCTTGTATGGTTTTAGTAACAAGATGTATATCCAGCGGATGTGAAAAGGATGCGAAATCTCCGTATTCAGATAAGTCAGTCTGAGTTTGTCCTTTGCTCACTCCTTGAATTATACGCCATCCACCACCTTAACATGATTTCAAACACTCTGTTACATCTAGCTATGAACGACCTTCTTGATGAAATAGTTGGCGAAATAGCAAAAATCGAAAGAATAATCGAAATCCCGAAAGTTGAAAATATTCTGGTTGAGACATACTCCCATCTTTTTTGAGTAAAAATATTCAAAACTGTTCACGAACTCTTTATCTGACTTAAAGAATGAACAGCAACTCACCAAATCCGAGTTCCCAGCGACAAAAAAGCCGTTGTTCAGGGAATCCAGACGCACTTTCAATCTCTCCGATAATATGCACCTCAGCCATTCACTTCTCCGGTACCATTCCATCCTACTTCTTCCCAATTTCTTATCAGCGTCAGTGTCGCCATGGAGACAACAACGCGTTGCCATTCTGTACCTTTCATTTATTCCACTTTCACCATGAAAACAACTTAAGATTTCTTGAAATTAATTCCTGAGTACTATAATCTCTTGCAATTCTCCCACTGGTCAACTCCTTAGCCAATCATCATAGGTTACCACACCTTTCACGTTTACATTTAGTCCATCAAATTCCCATTCCCGTGAATTACATTTCCATAAGCAAAGTATAATGTAACACAGACACCAGCTTCTAAAACGTATTTTATTTTCTGTTTTGTAGAACAAAACGATTTTACTATTAATGGAACAGCTAAGGAAATTGAAAATATTCACTGGAACAACTACCGCTATCAACAATGAAGATAGAACTAAATAACAACAGAAGTAACATATCAAGATATGAAAGATATACACGTGCTTTTCAAAGAGTTCTCAAGAAGTGGTCTATGTATCAAATGCATCATTCATTATTCGGCATATGTTATCCAACAGGATAATAGCACCATTTTATCAATTAATTACTATACGGTGGTGATACTGCTCTTTTTTGCTTCAGCTAAGCCACCACTCGAACTGCATTCGGCAAGCAACGGCGCTACTCCGCCATTCATGAACAAATTCAAACACAGTTGTGCTTCACTCCGCTGCTCGCTACTGTTCACAGCCACGTTATTGTCAAAAGTATCTGATGAGCCTATGGAACGATCCATTTCATTTGCTAAACACCTAAAACAGTAGTCAATAAAACGTCTGCATGAAAAAAGAAACGTATTCCAGGTGAATCACGAGTGAAAATAAAATCTTTAGGCGGCGATAATCGGTAATGATAAGATTGTAGAGGATGATGCATATACACTGTGTAAGTGACAGATCGAAAATATAAGATAATTTAAAACAGTGGCTTTTGCAACCGTTCCTGAAGTGTTAGGACATTCCAGTAACAGCAGGGCATCATAATAAACAGCTTGAAGAAATTAGCAGATAAGATAGCACAACTAACATATATGAAGGGGAAATAACGTCGCATGTCATCTGCATGTCACTGTTTTCTGGTAAGGTGGTTGTTGAGATTAAATCTGGTACTTTCCTTTTGTTCAGCGTGCATTTACTTAGTGAACTGTATTCTGATGAATTATTGGTACGCTCGAAAGCTTCAATGCTTTCGTTTTTCTTTGGTCGGAAAGCCAAATTCTTGATGGATCTGCAATATTCGACATGATCTCTGTAACGATATTTCTGGAAACTTCATTCCAGCAATTTCCGAGCACATCCTCAAATTCCACTTTTTTCCACTTAACTTTACTGCTATCTATGTTGAAATTTCAAAACAAGGTTTGAATTAGGTTTAAATACCTTTCCCCTTCTCTTCCCGCAAATGTTGCAAGATCGAATGTGTTGATCACAATATCATCCGAAACATGACTCAGTGAATGTCCATTCGAAAAACGAAAACTTGAGTTTTGCTCTACAAGAAAATCTCGCAAATTAGATGTTGCTGCGAACGGTTGCACCGGTAGTTTGTCGATTTCACGTCGTGGAGCCATCTGAGATGTGAAAAATGTTCAAGATTTATGTGGATGAAGTTTTTGAAAGAAATCTATGAATTTAAAATTCAAAACTAACAAATACATCATTCGATGGGACTGGAAGATTCTGACGCACATCGGTAGATGTACACCAGTCCGTCGGCGCAATGATCGTTTCAGGAACCGAATTCGCGAAAGATAATCTAAAGGGATAATTGCTCAAGTTCTTATGATAATAAAATTTCTACCGTTCTTTACAAAATGCCATGAAAAAAGAAACAACAAAATGAACTTAGTGGCTGTGACGCTCGAACAAGAGGGCACATCGTTGATAAGTGTACCTCTTTCAACATCTTCATCTTTGGCCTGTTCTTGCTCTTAAATATGAACGGTTACAAAATTATTTGACAGAATCTATAAATCAATATGATCGTAATATATGCTACCAATGCTGAGATAACAGATTATACCAAACATTCTCAATGATTGTCATCACGATCCTCTCTTAACGGATTCATGATGGTTTGAGAGAATTGAATTAAGCGACCGGAGGATAGTTCTAGTAATTACTTAAAAGGATTTTGGATACCTGATTTAAAATGATAAAAATCAAACCAGAACAAAATAAAATTTCAGCATTCTCACAACAACTGTTTGCCTGCTCATGATCATGTGGTTTAGCCATATCTGGTATATGTTCGTACACTTTATCATAGACATTGATTGAACTTCCTGAATAGGTGCGTTGACTAGGGGCGCCTCTGCAAAGAGGAAGTACATCTTTTACTTTTGCTATTTCAACAAGCAAGGTCATTAATAAATAATAAGGTGGAAGAAAGATTTTTTGTTCAGTTTATGTGAAGATCCACTGGCATATACTTCATCTGCTGTCACGTCAGCAGCCAACTACACCGAATTACAGTGGAAAAAAATATAGATAACTATTGGTGAAGTGAAAAACCTGAAAATGAAATTACAGTTCCGTCTAAAAAAATCTTTTTTGAGATAAAAACACCTCATGTGACAAAGGCGTCAAATGAATCACAAGAAACCGATAAATATTCGTAACATACTTGATTTGATCCAATAAACTGGTATCAGCAAAGTTGGTTGTGAACGGTTTGTTTAACGTTTCCGTACTGCGCGAATTTCCTACGGAGTCGCCTGGTAAGTATTCATATGTCAGATCAGGATCATCGGTTAATCGTCGATTTGTATTCGACATTGTTGAGAACTGCTTTGATGCTTTTAAAATTGACTGCAATCAAAAATAAACGTTCCATACAAAAAGTTGTGCGGTCAAACTATGTGATATAATGAAGTGAGTGAAATATTAACATTTGCTTCTCAGACTTTAATCACAAATATTTAGTCTCGAATTAAGGTTTCTACACGAACTCGTACTAAAAGTTTTTAAACACTCACAAAGACAGATCTTTGCAGTGTTTGGTGAAGAGGAAGTAAGACATAAATTGTTTGGGCACTTAATTTGGACCGTATAACTGCTTGGATTAAAAGCATTAATAAAATCAAACAGTCTACTGCATGAGAAGGGATCACTGATTCTACAAAAAAAAAAAAAAAAAAAAAAAAAAAAATAAGGCCCTCAGCCCCAAACCAGTTAGTCAATATGTGCAATTTAAGTGAAGTGTAACCTTTGGAACTGGAAACGAAAGTGGCAGTGGTGTTTTTGTTGTTGAAGAAAACGTTTCGGAAGCAGTATTCAAGTTTAATTGGTCGACGTTTGTAAATAAATTGGAAGTGGATTGTGTCATTTTGCTTTCCTGTGGACTATGTTGGCTCTTCTTCGAGTACTTCTTGAAATTCGGTACTGATACTGCGCGCTTGAAATTGCGAATTCTTTGTTCGAAAGAAAAAAACTTTCGTAAACTGGATATCGATCGATAATGCAGACCAACAAGCTGTTTTCCAATAGTAGTTAAGAAAAGGAGATTAAACATAGGTGGGTCTGATAGGCTGGGCAGGCATGATTATACTTAATGCTTAATGCATAATTACGTCTCAGATGCAACAAAAGCGAAAGTCCCGCTAGGATATGCATTATTGATTATTGCTTGAATATGCTCAAAAAAATTACTCGTTTCGAGATGTTGTCTGACTGGATGATATTTATGTAATCCTTTTCCCATTTCTGAAGGGCAGCTGAGTCCAATTTATAAACTGCTGAAAACGAACGTTTGAACGGGGGCGAAAATGTTCGGTCAAGTAAGGTTGAATTGTCTCTATCAACCACCTGAAATTTCGATGGTTTTTAACTTGTAGCATGCAGAAAAATTGGATTAAATAATAACTGAGAATAAACTAAGACGAGAAACCTCGATCTTGACTAGTTTAGCGCGACTTTTCTTGAATGCCATTGAGGTAACAGCGCAACCTACGAAGGATGCAAGAAACTGTATTGTCGTCCCCACTACTTGCATATATAGCGCCCATCCAAAATACTGCTAAAATTGAGAACAAAATTTAGTTGTCGTGAATCTTGCAAAGACACTTGAAACTCTCGGGGAAAGTTCACAGCTGTTATTCGAGAGATGTAGTGCAAGTTATATATAAAGTAGTGTATTCCGATGACGATATACTTTACACTATGATGAAAAGATCTCTACAGTTTGCAAACTTCTCAATTTTAGACTTCTGAATTCCATATCCTTTAAATAATCTCAGAGAAATAAACAACAATTTTAGAATGAAAATCCCCTCAAACTCAATAAACAAACATGTCGGCATGATATTACAGTCAGCCGCTACCGTAAATACTTCCCAAGTAGCACACAACCATTTTCAGAACGGAGATTCAACAGTACTGAATTGAGAATCCATTCTGTCGGGGAAAGAAATTTACATCATTAAATGGTTCGACTCATCACGGGTGGTTGTACTCATCAGTTCTTGAGCACCACCAAGTAGCACTACCAATACACTATTCACACACCACCTACCACTCTGACAATTAATTTTAAACAGACCAAGTTCTACTGAATTGATTTTTATGTATCCTTCAAACGTTGCTTAGCTAGAAAGATTTTCCGAGTGAAATGTAAAATCAATGCAAAGTATAATTAGAAGTACGCATCAGAACATGAGTTATAGGCTACTGACATTTCAAGCTGGCCTAGCACTTTAACAATGTTATTCTTCATCTAATAGGTTTATTCTATACTGTCGATGAATATTGTAACCAATAAAAATTAGTCAGTATCTGTTGTCCTATTCTTCCAACAGTATATCTATGGAAAAATGTCCAATTCATAGTTAAAGTAACCTGATAAATGCCATCTTCTTCTTTAATAATATTGTTGTCCTGATAATTGGCCCAGATATAAAATATTAATAAGCCCACAGAAGACAGCAAGGCTATAAAGGCGAATTGTTACTCAGAAGAAGAGATGAAATTTTTTTTATCCAAAGTTGAACTTACCGTTCACACTTTACTAATACCACAGCTGCAAATGACAATTTTCGTAAGAATTTACTCAATAACTCAATGCTGCTGAAACTTGGAAGAAAAAGACTTGAGAGAAATCAATCTTGAAGTAATTTTTAAAGTATATGCTAACCAGCAACAGTGACAAGAACAGTTGCAGCACAAATAAGAGTACGATGACAAAAAGCGCAAATTGAAAGTAATAATGCTGCACTTGCTGTTAGCGCCGCAAATCCAAGAGCAGCTAATGATGCTATCTTCCAACCTGAAACAACTTATATGAATGAGAAAGGAAGGAAAGAGCGGGAATAGTTTAAAGAATTTAAAATGTAATAAGAATATTTAACAAACCCAATAGTAAATGCTGGTTAGCATCGTCTTGCAGGCGATTTTCGTCATGATTATGATCGTAGAGATCTTCGGTATCAATATAATAATCGAATTTGTATACACACAATAATGATGTAAGAAAAAATTGATCAAATGGTGACTGCTGTTTATCAAGCCTAGAATTTCTATATACATCAAAATGAATTGAAACTCGAATCGGGTGGAAATTGTACGCTAAATATTGTCATGTGTAAAAAAAGTTAAGTAAAGTCCTTTATCCTCTGCATAAATACAATAAACCTAAAGAATAAATACCCTCTCTTCAATCTTCTATCAAAAATGATTGCATTTTTAATCATACGAACCTATACAGCGTTTCGTAATATTCTCGGGTTCGACCATAATCATGAGAATAATCACGCTTACAATCAAGCCATAATCCATGATGATGTTCTGTACGTCCATTCTACAATATTTACTGTTTAGTTAATAATAATAATAATAAATATAATAACATAAAAGGAATAGCATGGAGGGAAAGGCGGAAAGGTAGCGAGAGAAGAAATTTAATGTGGATCGGAACTTTAGCGAAATATAATTAAATTCAAGTCAAGTTATATTGTTTTCTTAAAATTTGAAAAAAAAATTCAATCGAATTGTGATACTCACTTCAAGATATACGTACTGCCAGCTTGGGCTTATCAGAGCGATACAGCCCAAAACATAAGCAATCAATTCAAGCAAGAAAAATAGCGATAAAGCTGTTTTCTGGCCACACTTGTTTTGATTTCCTTCAACAGCACTCATTGACTGTACCTTGAATTTTTCCTAACTCATTGCTTCCTTCCTTTGCATCCAAATACAACCTATAACGATAATTATTTTATCAACTATAGGAAATATGCAACATTGTTTCTTCTGTCATCTGAATTGATAATAAGGATTGAGAAGGCATAGCTATGTAGAATACTGCAATACTAAGATACTACTAAGTCTTCGAGTCTGAAGATTTTCCCGATTTAATTTAAATCAGTATGGCTATGACAGCGAGCACAGGACAAACAAGCAGTCAATTTATGATTTTAAAAACATCTCAAAAAGTGTAAAGTAAACAAATGACTAAAACTGAAACCGGTAATAACATTTACTGATATCATTGGCGAATCGCCTAATTTCATCGAAAATCGAAGTAACAGAGAAAGTGAAAAGAAACAGCGAAATGGATAAGAAGAAAATAGAATGAATGCCAGTGGCAAGGCAACTATGCCAGATTTTTGAAATTTACTGAAAGAAGATGGACAGTATTTCGGCGATGAGTCATCAGATGTTACCTTTGCTAAACATCACATACTTTCGATTTTTATCAATGAAAATCTATTTACAACAACAGATCTTGCTACTTCAATTTAAACAACCACCCATATATCAATAACATTGATCTTTTACCATTAACGAAACTAGAAAATTCAAGTCACAACTTTGATAGGAAATAAGATCAGTCTCCTAGCGCAATAAACTTCTAAACTTTAAAATATGATATCTGCGACCTAAATGATCTAAGAAATCCTTATTTTATAGCTTTCATTCATTTACATCAAGCAATAAGCAATGCATTGTGATGTTTGTTTCAAACAATTAATCATCAGTACGATGAAATTCAATCGTAAATTCATATAAAAAATAATGGCCTTGCAAAGGATTTGATCATTTACAGAATAATGGGAAATATGAGACTGAGAGAGCAGTAAATAGATCATACTTTAAAAGAAATTTAGAAAATCCGAAAACAGTAATATGCCTAAAAAAAGTTAAAAAAAAAACATCTGCAAGTCACAATATCTTCGTTTGACAAAATAGAAATTGAATTGATTACTTCAAAAGTTGTTCCTAAGGAAACAAAAGGAAATTAATTTGTAATGGGGAATTACTGAAAGAACTCTGATTAAGATATTTGCTTCCCTTCTGTGAGTGAATAACGAACTGGTAGTAATGATAGTGATAACTGGTATCCACACTCTCAGTAGGAAATAATTCACAGATTGATGGTTCTTGTTATCGCAACTGAAATCGATCGCTCAGCTCAGTGTATAGGTCTGACCTACGTCCAGCTAGGTGCATTTGTATGTGCATATGTGCGTGCATATATGTATGTATGTATGTGTGCATTCGTGTCCACATCTTTGGTCATCAACGTCTTACACAAGGATTTACAAACATGATAGAAACAGCGACGAATCTGAACGAATCAGAGATCATGCGATACAGCTTTTATGCATCTCACCGATAGAAACGACCAGCGTCCTTGGAGCGATCGGTTTTCAAATTTTTATAAAACTGGTAGATTTTCGTAGTAATACCCATGTGGGAATTGAAGTTGGGAATTTGTACTACCTGAACTTTTCAAGGTATTATTTATGGATTAACATCATTCCATGTATTTATGGATGGAGGGAAAAGTTTTAAGATGATAACAGAGGAATGTTTTTATAAGTAATAAAAATAGAAGTCAAAGAGTTCAAATCTACTTTTGTTCCATTTGTTGGTGCAATGTTCTAATTTTCTTCTTCCATTCATGTAAATATGTAAACTATAAGGATCTGGGCTAGGAAAGTCCATGCATAATATGGAATGAAGAAATAAAACAAGTTACAAAGATGATATTATATGGCAGATGTCTATCCCCGAGAAGAAAGGCTGATATGGTCATCATGGCCTCCCATCTGATGCTTTTTAAAAACTGGTCTCAATCACTAGATAGTGAAGGTCATCCTATCGTAGATCGCATCCCTCACTGCCTTTCTTAGTCATCATTTGAACATTTTTCAAAAATTTCATTCTCATGGAAAATTATGATCTATGAATTAAAAATGATAAATTCAGTGATTTAGGAATTCGTGCTGGACACTATCCTTAAAAAAAAAAAGAAAAAAAAACATTCCTGTGAATCCATTTGACCATGCAATGGGCAAAGAGAAAAAAAATAGATTTCTGGAAAGCACAGCATTGCTTATTGAAGTGTGAAATGAGGCCCAATAATGAACTATATATATTATTCTTTATTAAACGGTATTCGTAGCCGTTGGTAGAGAATTTTGATAACTTTCAAAAAATGAGTATTACAAAATAGGAAAACATTTATGAACGGAGCTGACTCGTAATTTCTGAATAACAGAATAAAAACTGACCTGAAGCATGGAATTGGCAGGCCAAAAGGTATTAATAAAAGTGACGTCTATAAATACTAATTATATAATCATACACAATAACATATTTACTTCGAAGAAGAATATTTATTAGTGAGCCTGTAAATTCTTTGAGTAATCCAACCCGAAGTCATAGTATGTTTAGATATTTCAAGTTGTTCGTATTTAAAATATTACTAGTCAATTTCAATCACCATGTATTCCGATCATGAGTTCACATTGCTGTCATTTTCTGAAAAACAAATGCCTGCAATTAGCATCGTTAATGAAATGCTTATCTATGAGCAGTATTATTTCAGATACATGTAATAGTAAGGTGCGCATTCCTTTCAAACATTCCGTACTGTATCGAATTTGATATAAACTTTTATTGGTTGCCATAAAAGCACACCTCAAATCATTAACAAGAAAACTGATCAATTTCAAGTGATTTTTCTACAAAATTAATCAATCACTAAGCAAATACCAGAAGGCGTTACAAATGAACCAAAATAAGGCAATGAAATCCGGTTTAGAAGTATAATGTTCAGTAGCACACTCGGTTATTCAATGTATTTATCATCATTATAGTCGCATATTTGATGCACTTTAATACGTTTATAGTTTTAGCCTTTAGAATTAAAAGAGGTGGATTTTGAAAGGCTGAAAATAGTGCTTGTTGAGCTAATAACTTAAACTTCGCTTGGGAAACTGGCAATTTTACTTACTAGGAAATGGATCATAGCTAGAAAGTCTGCGTATTGTTATTTGAAATCTTTTTCAATAAAATTACTCGTGAATACTAAACAATATTGGATCTTCTCATTCATTGGATCGTTAAGATGCAATTATAATATAATAGACAACAAAACAATATGAAAATATATTCAATTAGTCAAAAAAATTAAATTCACAGCAAACTTCCGCGAATATTTTTTTGGAAATTATCATAACTTTTTTAAGCAAGTGAAAGGTAAAAGTTAGCGAAATTAAGCTGTAAAGTCAAATATGAGTGAAATAACTGATCATTGAATTACAACAGTAATATTAAAGATCTGGAAATAAAAACAGAAAAGTTGAATAAATGCAGTGGCTGTAAATGTAAACAAAGAGATGTTAAAAGACACATAAAGCCATGATGAAATACTTACAAGAACTTGTGAAAAGCGAGGTAATATAAGTTATCATACAAATCGTACTTTGATAACACCAACTACAACATTTTTTGACAAATCCATTAAAAGTAGCCCTAGGAAATTTCAACAAATTGGGCAGCTCTTAATCAGTAGCTTCCCAAATGAAATCCAAAGCATCGAAAATACACTAAAAGAAAACACAGACTGATTAGTGAAAATGTGATTGTAAAGTTCATTGAAATAATATGAAATTCGCGGCATTAGTGAGAATGAGTTTAATTGCAGACAAAATAAAGTCGTAATCATTCATTGACTCGAACGAACTTATAATTATTATAAGTAACATTGGTGGCAGATTTACAAAGTCTTCGCTAGAAGCACTGACCTCTCAAATCAGTTCAGTATATCTTAAACTGAAGAACAGATATTAAAATATAATGGAAATTTATGAATTTACAAGAAATTCATTGGTGCACATAAAAAATGGCTAATTCATATCTTTTTTAAATCTATTGAGCAATCTAAACAAGAATACAGTGCAACGAATTTTACATGAAGAAAATTGCATGGAAAAAATTAATTACCACAATTATTTTTCCACCTTTCTTTTTTGTCCTTCAAATAGAATATTTTAGACACATTACTGAAGCTGTGAATTTGGGATTCAGGATTGAAATTAGTCGAGATTTCACGTCTAGTTAAATAAATTACATTTTCAGCAAATCAATTTATGCATAAAGCACACAAATTTTCACAAAGAAGCAAATTAAAAGTTAAACACAGGTTTCACTTTTCCGTCTTACTCTTTGTCCAAAGAATTCAGCAGATAATTGTCTTGTTCCTAACTCAGGCGTACTACCAGCGATATTTTTATCGTACTGTTCTTGATGTTTCATATAATGAGGTGGACGAATTCCAGCGGGTGCCACATTTTGCTGATATATCATTTGTGGTTCAAATTCCAATGATCTGCAAACAAGTAATAGTACATGAGCAATGCAATTCAAATGGAACCTCCAGCAAGCAATACTTATGCAATTGCACCAAACTGAACAAATGTTTTCTAAATAATAATTTGCAAACATTTTCTCATCAAAAAGCTCTATAGAGTTCTATTTTTTGAATTTTTTAATGAATGAAACATTTCTCTGCCTCTCAGATCATTTCTCGAAATCGAAAGGTTATCATATAAGTGACAGGAGAATATTCATACTATACCATAAACAATACCTAAAAAATATGATATTGTGCTCAAAAAACAGTATGAGAAATGTTTTCAGATGCAGACCTTCCCACACTTGCCACATTTAATTTTGAGCCTTGATTAAAACTATATCGATCACTGGCATCACTTTTACCAGACCATACGAAATATACAGATACTAGTGAAACCAGAAATGCAATAAAATGACATGCACATGCGGCCATCTGTAGAGTAAATGCCAAGCCAACTCGTTGCTGAAAATAATGCTATTTATGATAATACCATAACACAAATGTATACCTAAGTTTTCCCCTGAAACCAAATAAACAGCTACGACCGAGTTAACAGGTAAAACACATTGATCAAGAAAGCCTCGAATAAAGGCAAATATAAAAATTACTGGAATTACTATATGAAAAGTATTTCAAACCTCGTAAGTACTGACAATACCCTTGATAAAGCGGACGTCAGCACGATGTGAATAAAAAAAGAATAGCCCTTCTGCGATTACAGACAAAAATGCTGAAAAAACGTTTCTCTTCTCCTCTGTGAAAAGTTGTGTATCAACAAATTAAGTCTTAAAATATTACGCCATTACAAGATTTTAGTAAAGAAAGAAGTATAAGTAGCGTAGAAGTAAAAGTAATTAGTCCAACTTACTTGTCATCAGAGTTACACCCGTGACGATCAACGTAAGTGAATTGTAACAACACGCAGATAGACCTAGACATATAGACAGGAACGACGTCAACAACGCCAACGCTAATAAAATTAATGTTGCTGTATGCCAACCTGTAGCAAGTAATCATTTATGATAAGAAAATCTTTTACTTCGAAAGCTTTGCATTCAGTATTTATATCAATTACCAACATTATTTTTCAAATTTGCGTAAATTCTCAGCAGAAGTATTCAAAAAAACGATATCACGTTACATTCAAGCTTTTTGAATTTATTAGATTTTGACCGAAAACGCTATTTTAAATTTATGGATGTAGATTTTTTCTCACCCACTCCAAACTGTAGCATCGGTATTTACTTGGGTTTTTGAAAAAATTTTGGAAATTTCGATTTCATTTTGAGATTTTTATAATCAGCCAGAGCGTGGCAAAGAACACAGAGACGAACCGTAAAATTTGTGCCTGTTTACTTCTCCAACAGGACTATTATCATCTTCCAAGTCAAAGGTGCCCGAATATTTGTCGTAGTCAAATTTATAAACACAATTCAATGGCTCCGTATTTGTTGTGTACCTAAAAATGATGACTCATCAGTAATTTTCCTTCCTTTAATCAAAATATCGCCATTCAACCTAACATCAATCATGAACAACAGCAATTACAAAAAAAGTGAAAAGCAAAGAATCTTAAAATTTTTTTTGAAAATTTTATAAAGCAGATTACGATGTCTCGTGCTGAACTCATTCCAGCACACATATGGATTGTAATTGGATTTCCAAGAGTTGTTTTAAGTTAAAGTTAAACTAAATCTGAGCTAAATTCCGATTTAGAAAGAAAAAAATAACGATAAAATAAGATAAAACCTTCTGAGAAGTACGTTGGCATTACTATCTCTGCTATGCCTTCTACAGTCCAACCACAGGCCATGCTCGTGAATCGAATTATATTCTCGCAAATTTACCACCTAAGTCCAAAATAAAATAAATGACAACATAATAACATCACATTTTAAAAACAAAAAGTCTAAAAGTAGCAAAAAGATTGCTAAATCTGAAAGCAAATTTTAATTAACTATTTACCATATTATCATATTTTCAATAAAACATACTTCGATTGATTTCTCATATAATAACATTATTAAAATTAAGAGAGAAATGAAGTCTATATTCAATTTTTAATTGTCTTTCTCGAAAAGTAATCGATCTTCGGTTCTGTTGCTTTAAGCGATTTGCTTTGTAAATTAATACCTGCCATGACGGTAACAGTATAGCAGTAATACTTAATATCAAGCCGATCAACGTTACAATAACAGAAACGAAAATTGAAGCCTTCTCGCCAAACACGTTTGAAGATGATGTCATAACTAATATGTACTATCCAGTTGTGACCTATGAACCCTTCCACAATGACACTGCCAGTTCTGCAACATCGATTGAATTGTTGAATTTATTTATAGATTGGACATAAAAATTATGAAATGAGCACACAAGTTTCAAGATTGTACTTGAACTTGAGTAACTTTTTTTAATCAATATTTGATGAAAAGAAAAGACAGAGAGGAAATTATGGAGTACACTGAAATAAAAACTCTTTCATTCAAAACCATATTGAAATCAAAATCTACATTTACTTGAAAGTAAGGAAATCTGTTTATAAATTTGCCGGAAATAAACCGGAACTATTTCTACTCTTACAGAAACCAGAATTTTATAAAATCTTTATGCAGAAATTTTTTAAAATGACAATTGAATCAAAATGGAAAAATAAGCAAGCATGCGCGCATCCCGTCCAAGAAGAGAAAAAAGTAACCTAAAAATGAACAAGTCATGAACATAAGTCTAGTCAGATTTTATAAGAAAGTGTAGAACATCTTGTTAAATCTGGGAACGCTGCAAAGTCTTCTTAAATTGTTAAAAGACAATAATAGCAAAAGAACCGAAAATGAGTGGATGAAAAAGTATCTGAACGTTAACTGCACTTGTCAAGAATTCATGGATTGCATGATAGAAGTTGATTTCAAAACTTTCAAAATAAAAAGAACCATAACAAGATTTCTGGAAACTACCTAGTACCAGCAGCGAAAAGTTTCGGAAATGAGTCACTTCATGAAGATTTTGGATTCCGAGAAATACAGAAAATTATAAGCAACGGAAAATATATATATATATATATATAAATTAATTAAGCAAAAATCATAAAATACATTCGAGCCAACAAGTGGTTGTTGTTAAGATTGAAATAAGCTAAAAATGTGGAATAACATAAATAAATCGATGACAAAATCTATCAGTATGGTTAAGCTGAACTCAATAAAGTGGAATCATTATAATCTCCCAATTACATAAAATTCTGTTGAAATTCATTCTTTTAAGTAAAATGAATATTCAGGAAGTTCAATACTTAAAATACTTTGGATGGAATTTTGGATATTTTGTTTTGTCTTGTACGAGATTTGCATTCATTTTCAATGAAGCATTCCGAAGATATATTAATTTGCACTAGAATTAATAAATAAATAGAATGTACAGATCATTTCACAGTTATACAATGATGTAACTTTACAAATCATACTTTGATTTTTATACTTTAACTTTTCTTGCAATTCGATTTTTGATTAATTTATGGATTCCATATATTATCAGTAGTGTTACATAAAGAAATTCCAAACTGCTTAATATTATTTTGCAAATACATTCACAACGAAACGTAATGCTGGTGTATTTGCTAAATAGGCAACAAATTTGATTTGCGTATTTGTAGAAAATGAGAAGTGAAACACAGTAAATTATCATATAATAAAGTAATTCCTTGGACATCCTATGCTGATCATAAGCCATTCTGTACTAATTTTGCTTTTGTATTATACTTTTGCTATGTAATGCGTTTGCAATACTTCGTGCAATCTTGCTTCAAGTTCATATTCTGAAAATTAATATAACAAAGGATTGCTTTTCCTCACAATATTTCAGAAATGAACGAAAATACATGTAAAGGAAACCATAATGTTTCACTCTTTAAAATTAAATTAACAACAAATAATCTTAGTTTAGTATGACAAAAGTATGAGTTATAACTATTCAAAATATTATGTAATTGGACATGTAGAAATTCAAATTTTGAGCATTACTAAAACATTGTTGATGTTATAATCATTGCAAGAAACGTATTTTGCATGAATGATGAAAAGAGGATTGTCATTGAAAAGGAAGAGAAAATGCCATTCAAAATCGAGGTTGAGAAAAAATTTCTTCCTTGTAATTGATATTAATTTGTATGCAAAAAAGACAAATGCATAGGTAGAGGTATTAGACGATTGGAAGAGGAAAAGAAAAGAGAAGAGAAAGAAGACCCGCCAGAATAGTTGTATCGGCTGCACCACACCAATAATTTGTCGTGAAAATTGTATAAAATGGCCCGAAATCGTCAAAGCACATTTTCGATTGGTAAATGATAGACGAGTGTATGATGACATTCTTTGATCAGTACCCTTCAATAATCAAATCAATAATCCTAATACTTAATATCGATATGAAAAGGGAAATGAGGCTGAAATGTTGATTTAATTTGTTTCTAATACTTGAAAAATTTTTTAATCAATTTTTTGACACTTGAAAAGTTTTTCAAATCAATACAAAACTATTTTTTGTAAATTTGTATAACATGAATATTTTAAATGCATAAAATGCAAAAAATCTCTTGAGTTTTTATTTAAAGCATAGGCTTTCAGTTTAATCTACACAAAGATTATTGGGGAGTTTTTATTTTCAAATTCCTTTTCTACTTTGACAAAATAAAATGCTATGAAAACACCGCTATCATAATTGTATAAATATGTATCCTCTAATTAGTAGTTTAATTAAACTAAAACAACTGAAAATAATTTCGTACCAATCCAACCAAAATCAAAACAACACGTGAGATAGCAATTAAACTTTCTGATTCAACTCAAATTTATAAGTAAATATCATAACGAGATCGACTAGGGATCCGTATTGGAAGCCGAAAAGTGATGAAAACCGTGTAGCAATGATTTTCAGAATTATAACCGGTGCATATCCTCATCAGCAATAATTTCTACTAACAAATGGTTTCATCCAACTAATCATGGAACCAATGAAGCACAAGATCACATTTGTCAAAAATTGTTTTTCTGTTTATAAATGTATTGTTGCAGCTATATGTAATTAAGAAACTTAATTAATGGTAATTTTAGGAATAATTTTGGAAACGAAAGTGAAAAACAAAAAGCAAAAAATTTAAAGAATTTAGTAGGCATATGCTATCATATATTATTTAATTTCTGAGATATGCATATTATAGTCCTAAACATAACGTAGGGAATATGTAACATACAATGAAAAAGTTCAGAAAATGTTTGCAAAATAGACAATCAATGCATAAGAAGCAAAATTACAAAAACCCAATATATTGAAGAAAAGTATTTTGAAGAATTCAAATTTCCAAAAAATCCAACGAAAATAGCAATCGGATAGAGTCTGATGTGATAAGATACGCATTTGTGCTGTTTGTCTGAAATTTAAAATAGCTGCATAATGCTCTTAAGTTAAATTTTGCAGAAAAAATCATCCGGCTAAAGAGTTAAAATCTTAAAAAGTAACATATTTTCAAATACCACTATGCTTTCTGCTACAGCTATAACTGGGCTTTTTTTTTGATTCTACTCCTAGAGCAGAGCATACGGTTGTGGTTATACTGCATTTGTTGGCTTAGTAGCCCAGCTAACTTAGTCAGATCTGATTTAACCCAACACATTTTTTCCAAACTCTACAAAATCACCAGTTAAGCATGAATTACCATGCCAATGATGACAATAGACTTAGCATTATGGTCTGTGTTTTGAGCCAGTTTCTTTCTTATATATACCTGTTGCCAGTTTCAATCAATTTGATAATAGGTATACTTCAGAGGAAAATTGGTTCAAAATATCAATCAATTTCAATAATCCTAGGAATTATGAATATCAAACACATGCAGCAATACTTCAATGCTATTATTAAATGTCTTTATATAAATTGCACATTTAAATTAAGACACTAAATACTGAAATTGCTTCTCTGAGACAATACACAACTCTTTTTTTCTTCTTTCCAAATAATAATTCATATATTAAGTAGTATGCTCAAAGATGGCATTTGTGTTTTCATCTTTGATTAAACATTTAGAGAGATCTATGAAAGATGAATATTTTACTGATTACTTTATTTGCTCTAATTAGGACTTGCGCGGAATTGATGACGTTTTTTCTTGTGGAACAGATCGTAAATTGGTGCAATAGATTTTGATGTGATAGTTGCTCCGATATGTCAGAAGGATATGAATAAATATAGACATTAACAATAGTGAGATATTTCCACTATGGAGTAAAAAAAAAAAAAAAAAAAAGAAATATTAAATTTTTCAAAAGAAGCAGTGATTACATTAAATAAGGATGTTAGTTATTATTAACTTTCATAAACGGGGTATCCATTTATGAGAAAACTGTAAAGATATTAGAACTTTTGGCTATGTTTTTTAGTATTCATCAAAAGATTTTCCTTTTCTTCATCATTGAGGGAATTAAACCAATCAAACTTTAGGAAAATAGCATTTCTTTGAGAACTATTATTCCTTCTGCTTTTTATCAAGGATTTCATTTCAAAATGTTTTCATTTTGATCATTTCGGCTTATAAAATAGTATAGCTATTTCTGGTGTTGTTATAACATATGGGAATTATAAATAAAATTATTGTGTAACTAAATAAAAAGTATTATTCATCTTTTCAACAAGTACGAAATTTGACGGAATTGGATTATTTACCTCTGCAATTGCAGCAGTTGTAAAACGTATTACGTTTTTTAAATACAGGAATAAATAATACAAAAGGATCGCTACTTCATGGAACAATTTAAATTAGATAATTAAAAGAAGTTGAAAATGCTCCAAAGAGGGATTTACATCTTCCAATTTCAGCAGCTTATCTATTATCACAATATTACACCTAGAGATCTATTTGAATTCTAATACCTTCATATATTATCCTTCTTTACTACGCAACCGAGAACAGACTATCACGCGTTTGAATTAAAAAGCAATATCGTTTCAAGTAATGACCTTCAGTCCCTCCTTGTTCAGCAATTCTTACAATCAGTTGATAATGTTCCACCTTTTTATCTATCCATATGCTCAAACACTTTTTCAACTTTACTAATACTTCAAAAAGTGACCTTAACTAAGTGACCTGCTCTATGTCGCTATGCATTAAAAAAAATCTCAACCAATGTGTTTAAACCGCAGAGTATTAAAATGAAAATGTTTTGGTCATTCATTCTAGAAAGATCGTTTTCTCTCCTTTCTAATCAAACGGTTCATTTTGCAAAACAGTCTTAAACTTATCGCATGGTCAAAAGCAAAAAAATCCTTGTCTCATTTACTTTTATAAGTTCACGTTTCTTTTTTTATTCTTTGTTTGCATTTGCATTTAGCTAAAATGATCAAAATCACTTTACCTTTTAGTTACATCTTCAGATTCAACTAAATGAGCAGTGTAAATGTTAAATAATTTTTGAAATAACAGTTATTACCTCGAGAACTATATTAGCAATTTCTGCTTACTACGGTACTTCCGTTATTTTTGGCGATGTATGAAAAACTCAACGATGACAGGAATTTCATAACATAATGATTTTCTAGTTGATAATTCCTCAACACTGATGATTTGTTGCTTTAAATTTTAGCACTGAAAAACCATTTTCTGTAAATGTTAAACAAATTATAGTCATCATAACCTCTCCTATTTTGTTTGAGTAGCATTCACTATTTCCATCATTACCAAGAGTACAATGCATTTGTAATTTATTTGAATACTTTTGCTCACACTCGTAAGAAAAAAAGATTTTCTTTAAACCTTTTGTAATTAATGAAGAATTGTTTCCATCTTACTGTAGTTTCATTAAAGCAAACTGATTTCAACTTCAAAAACGAAAAGTGTAAAGAAAAGCATAATTCTGGCTTTTGACAGCAAAATAGAAAAATGACTGTTGACCTATGTTTCTCACCTATAGACAAATTAGCTCCGTAATTATTTTGATTTACTTGCAAATCCTTCTTAACAGTTTTTCGCATTATGATTGCATGATTAACCTAATTTGCTTACAGAAAGTCAACATCTCTATGGAATGGTTGAATCATCCGTCATAATCAATACACTAATATGTAGGTTGAAAGCACCAAACAGGTAAAACAAACTTAGATAGAGTTTCGTATTTAAATAGAAAATTCAAGTATACAATAAAGAATGAATGATGAGAGGAAATAGGAAGGATGAAAAAGTAACAAGGCGGTGGAAGAATAAGCTAGAAAGTCTACAACAGCAACAACAAACTACAAACGAAGAATGCTTGACACTTAGCAAGCAAACATTTTAGCATCATTCCAACGGTACATACAGCCTCTAAAACAGCAAAATAGATGAATCGGAGTTGCACACAACAACGATGATATGGTGAGAGGGACAGCACCGACTGCGAATCACTGAAGGTGACGCGGGTGACAACGACGTCAACGTCGCTACCGCTGTTGCTATTGTCATGCGCAGGCGACATGCAGTGCGTATGCGCATGAAGAGTGTGGAGATTGCTCGATGGCTGTCCCAGGTGATCCGTTCATTGCACTCCCAACGACTAAATGATACGCTGCTGCAGTTGCTTTTACCTGCCCAAAAAAGTACCAGCAGCAGGTAGATGCGCAACATTTTGGAAAAGGACGAATCTTCCGATTAGCACCGACAGCATCAGGAACAAAGAGGAGTGCACTGGGAGAGAGGCGGGCATGGAAGAATGGAATTTCTCATGATATTGTAGATCCATCATTAGATACCCATTTTTAAGTCTAACCTGCTGCTTGCTTTTTCATTATCATATGACTGCACAACTTCTTTGATGAATACCAACTCCGATAGAGAGTAAATAATTAGTGATAAATAAAGATTACAAAGCACGGGTCAAGTAACAGCAGCGTGATTTATCAGAATGTAACATAAGAAATAATCATAAAAATTTCAAAAGTAACTCGTGAAAAAGTAGGAAGGTATTAGAAGATAGTAATAATGGTTAGGCAGTTTAGTGTACCGTGACTCATCAAATATATTTTGTGTTCAATGGCCTTGAGCACTCTTTGGAAAAATGGCAATTCTTTGCCATAATGTTGCTGGCTCACCTCCAAATCATTGGTGACACACAAACATTTTCAATATGAAAATCGTCTCTCTTTTCATTCCTATTTTAAATAGAAAATTTGTAAAGAAACAAATAATTTCTTAGATCACACCGAGGTTACAGGCTAGTCTTGTTTATATGACATTGAATATGCAGACTAGTCTCATTCATACATCCATTTGGTAAATATTTCTACTTTGTTTCGACTTTTTTAACTTCAAACATACATACAAAAATCAATTTCATATATTAAATGTATTTTTCTAAATGCCAGTGATTTCATTATGCACCAATACATATTAAAAAAAATGAATCATCTCGAACAGAATTCGACGATTAAAGATTAAAATAACTTAACTGTACATTCATAATGAACTAAAAAATATTCCGGTGAGTATCAACTACATTATTTTGGTGAGTGAATGCTGAGAGTACTTTTCACAAAATCGAATCATCGACAACTGAAATGAAAAAAAAAAAAAAAAACCAGTAAATTTTTTCAGTTCGATGCTTCGGTCAAACTTTCTTAAAATTTTCGAAAAACTAAACAAATGTGCAAATCACTCCTATCATGCAACCTACCTTAGCGATGTTATTCTCAAGACTCGACAGGTTGTCAAGATAGATTCTGTGAAAGAAATTCATCAATAATAAAAGTCAAGCTTATGTATTTTCGTCCGGAATCTACTATATCAATTCAGTTCTCATCAAAACGGACTGTTTTTCTGATTCAATCGTCTTCAATGAACAAATTTTGTTCATTATACAAATTATGGAAAAAGTATCAGTAGATGGGTCGAGGAATAGAGTGATTAGTTTTTTTTTTTTTTTTGAATAATTGTCTAACAACTGCGATTTTATTGTATCTTGAAATTACTTGTATGGAAACGAACGAAAACATAAGTAAAATGCATCCTAAAGCCAAGAGAAAGATGGAATGTTTCAGAAAATGATCAAAAGAAGCACAACAATTATCATTAGTTTGAAAAACAAGTTTGATAATTGTCTGGAACTATTTTATGAAAAAGACAATGCATCAGCTATCGAAAACATTATTAGATTTCTAAAACTAATAGAATCCAAATGAAAACTTCTGTGTTTCCACTTTTAACAAATAAATAGTATGCAATAACTTTTATCATGAAGCAGAATACCCATCCATTTTCAATTATCAAAGATGACCGTTAGGCAAACAATCTTCAGGATGATTCAAAGCCACTGTTTTTAAGCAAATTATTCGAGAACTCATTAAATTCAATCGATTGTTTTCTGCTGCCAAAATGATTTCTCTTTATAAGTTTGAACTTTGAATTTTTAAGGCTTTATCTTTTTCTGTATTTGAGCACGTGATATCAATATTTGATCTGTCCAAGTCGTAATCAGCAACTGTATCTCACACGTATGTTTTTTTGCAAAAAAAAAAGACGAAATTGGTGACGGGTTGAACGCTACGCCTTAAATTCTATTCATGTCATTGATTCTGAATCGCGCATTAGAATGACCGCAAAAAAAAAAAAAAAAAAAAAAACTTGTGCTCCAATGTAAGAATTGCTAAAAAGTTGAAAATAAGCTAGTGTAACTTAATTTCCTGCACTTGGCAGTTAGAATTAGTTATCTGCCATGTAAAAAATTGAAGGAAATGAAAGTCGGCAGCGTATTATCTTCTACCATATCGCTTTAAAATTAGGCCTACTTGTTTATCCAACCTACGAGTTCCCACATCAAGCAGGTAAGGAAGGTAGGTGATGAGAGATGCTAAGGTGTGAAACATTACAAAGGCGTTTTTTGCCTTTATATATAATATCTGATTTCACATTTTGAAAGCAATATATATATTTCAAAATGTGAAATGAGGTATTATAACAAAAAAAAAAAAAAAAAAAAAGAAAAAAGAATGTTGAGAGATCTCTCAGGAACAACCTTTTTTTTAAATCAATATAATTGATGATGACAATCCAGACTGGAATCAGGTGGATCGAAATGGATAGATATAATATGGTTGTAATCTGCTCGATGTTACATCTTAGTAATACTGAAAAGCTTGCTTTCATGTCCGAACTCCTCTAACAGCCAGGATTTTCTGCAAGGTGTTCAATGTTAAACGGACAATTCTTATTCCTGAATTGTCATCGTACATGTTTTGTTGTCTATTTTTTTCTTTTTTCCATTCGCAATTTTTCTTGCGCTTTCTAAATTAAATTGTTTATTGAATAATGATGGCCCATGCAGAACGAAAGTAAATAACAATGCTGCATCTCGGGTGAGGCATTTTCTTCTTTAGGATTAACTTTTCTGGAAAAAGAAATATATTTCTCATGCTATTTCAATTAATGAATGAAACCTGATTTTATGAGATTATAGCGTTGTGGAACCGCTCTTTTCTATTCATAAAGAAATGGCTAAAATACATTCGAAAATCTGATCAATTCACTCACCTGAAGTACTATTATTGCTATCATATGCATAACTGATTTTAGGACATACTTAAATGCCAATCTTCTGTGCAAGCTATAGTCCACTTTTCTAGCTTCCTTCCTGAATTGTTTGGGGAAACTTTGACCTTTTTAATTGTATATGGAATAATTAGCACTAGCTTTTCAGAGAAATATAAAAACGAGCAATTTAGTATTCCTTGTAATGTTATATAAATACTGCTCTAAAATTGTACCAATTAAAATATATATAAACTCCGTGGGGTCCATGAAAATTTACTTACTCATTTGATCTATTTTTTAGATTTCAATTTTCGGAATTGATACAATTTCTGGAAATCACTGATAGCTTTTCATATGGCAACAATCGTAAACTTCAGGTAAATCCATTGGGACAGATTTTCGAATGTATCCAAGCTTTTTCCAAGAATAGAAAAAGACATTTGCGTCTGATGTCTCCAGTTCATTAACCGTAAACATTTAACTGACACAGCATGCATTAAATTTCTAACATAAAGTTTGTGTCAGTTGACTTACTAACTAATTTACTTTCCACTTGATTTAAGAACTTCTTAATTTGTATTTCAGCACTTTTTCCTTATTGTGCAATTCACACACCGTTGTGATTTGTTTTTCTTTCTTCTTAAATTATTTTTATATTTTCAAAATTTTTCTTCATCATTATAGAGTATAATTATGATTTTCCATCTGAAATAAGGAGTGGAACAAATTCAAATTTAAATATTGTTCTCTAACAGAAAATGTATGATGGATTCATCGGTTTCGAAATAATAAATTCGAGCAACCATCTGTTGCTTTCATAATCTCTCGTATTTCAGTAAAAAGAATGGGGAAATAACAAAAATTCATATCATTTTCGTTTTCAGAGATATCCATTTATTTCGGTTGCATAAATTTGCAATATTAGCTTTTAAAGAAATTTAGCATAAGAAAAATAGTTCCAACTGCAAATACTACCCATATCATCAATCTTTATCAACAATTTAACAATATAAAACGATTAACCTTACAATAGTTTTTCTATACCTTAGATTTTAATTTCCATCCAAATCCAATCACCGCAAAGGATCAATAGTGCATCTTCCTCTATGCCTTTTTCTCAGCGATAAGCTCATTTCTCATCAATTCTTTCTTGAATAGCTTTGCCATTAATAAGCCAAAGGTTCAAAATACTCTTTTAGCTTTTTTCATGTACATATGCAGCATATCTTAATAAATGATACTTCTGACTGGGAAGTCAATTTGGAATATTGCTACCTTCCTTCTTTTCTATATTTAGCAGTCATAGGAGGATATTGGCGTATGGGAAATGAAGGTCTCATGCAAATATTATTTGAACTATAAGTGAGGCTACTTGAAACCACTGGCATGGTTTACTCTCCCACTGTTGTGAGACAAATTCTAAAAGGTTTTCTTTTCTCACTTTAAGACAAAAATTTCGTAAATAAACGCAATACAAAAATAAAAGAAGTCTTATGCATGTGGTTTAGTTGGTCTCATTGTTGAAATTCTTCAATCCTATGTAATTGATCTACAGTTCGCAGTACTATCTTGAGATACTAATGCTATCGTTCTATTGAACTGTTGCCGACTGATTGTATCAATATTCATATATTCCGATGATTATGACAATGAAACACTGACCGACGTCACTATTAATCGCGGAATCGTAACCATGATCCCATTTGCTTAGCACAGTTCCTTTCTTCTAGCCACTACTAAGCATCGTTGACCCAGCTAGTTTTTTGTTTCCTTTATTCAAATGCCTTAGAAGATGCATCCCCAAATTACTGCATAAGGTGATACAGATAATGTCAATTGTATAAACTGCGGAATATGGATAATTTATCATTCACATTACACATACATCATTTCAGCTATGCTGATAAGATTAAAGAGCAATATTTGAAAGCCGAATACTTGGGGAACAAACCCTTGGGGGACAAAATTGATGCTGACAATCGTTAACAATAGTTATATGCTCGAGATGAGATAACAAAGTTTGATCGTTTTCAGGGTCATACATAAAGGTGGTGATATGTAAGACATCATTCCATAACGGCATTTCATGTCGATAACTGAGGATGATCTGGAAGATTTCGAGGAAAACGACAAAACGACATTGTGGGCTAATTAACAATCAAATATGTTACAAATAGAAGAGATCGAAGTGTATATGTTATATATAAAGGGAGACGATGAAATAATACACTAAAAATAAAACAAAAGTAAAAAATCACGAACTTATCTAAATATTTAAGAGATGGACCTTTCATAGATCATATAACATTTATATCGAAATCTACGCCGTTATGCAGAACAACAAAAATAAGTCTCCTCGAACGCGGTTGATACCCTTAAAGTGTTATCTCATCATGACCATACTTAATTAGGGACCATCTCCACGAATTTATACAATTGAGATTTAGTTACACCTTTTTCCACAAAACTGAAATCAACATTTCTTCGGATAAAAAAGATTCCGGGTTGAACGGCTTCAGAGATGAGAGAAGTCAAGAGACCGCTCGAACTAACAAATTTCCAGCCATAGAGTTACCGGTTGTATATGACTGGTTCGCGTTCTGACTGAAATATGCTTTTTAAGACTGCTTCGAAAAAGAAATTTGAATGGCGATTGAGCTATCACAGATTCATAACTGCATGTCTTTCGTCACAAAAACACAAATTGTAATTATATAATCGGCATGGCTAAATACGCTGCATCACTAGGAGCTGCCAGAAGAAAAGTTTTTTTTCCCTTACTTGTTTTTAGAATTTTGAACCAATTTTGATGACAAATATAGCCAATGAAAAAAAAAAAAAAAAAACACTGCTTAGAAACAAAGCTTTTACTGCGCTGAAACTGATGATATTGAAAAAAAGAAATTTTGCTCCTTAATAATTTTGCATAGCAAGAACAGCAACTCATGGTACTAGTACTTGTCATTTATACCTATCTGTTAAAAATAATTAATATTCATCGTTCTAGAACAACTTGTTAAATTGTCTCTTATGCCTACTACGACTAAGGTTAAAAATTTTACAAGACAAGACGCATAGGTGCAGATTGCAATTTTTATGTGAAAATATATCATCCATTTAAGTGGAAAATGGGTATTAGTAAATTCATGAGTACTTGTTTTGCCAACTTAGTTTCCATCACAGTTTCCACTATCCTCATAACTAGTAAAGTCTTCGAAAAGAGTAAACAAATTCTCAAAAAGCCTTCAATTCCAACTATTATCCGGTTGTCTAAAATATAATATCATCATCTATGAACTTGACCAGTGTTATCCGATTACTCATTTGTCATAGAGAAATGAACTGAGAAATTTACGCGCTACTATGGAGTATTACAGTAAAAAAACAGTAAAACCTCAAACGACAAACAAATATTATTCTTAGTTTACTGGACTCAATCAAATAATTCCTCAAAGCAGTTCATCTCTCCGACTCAGCGGTTCCAAAAATTTTTGCTAAAAAAAATTCTCAAAAGCTATTTTTATGCATTGCAGAGAAAGAGTGAGCATGTAGAGAGGGAAAAACAATTCCTCAAAAGTATTTAAATGATGTCAAATTTTAACACCAAAAGGCAAGTCCTCTCCTCGACAGTTTTCCACCCCATAATAAGTAAAGTTCAGCATAAAAGCTGTACTCAAGTACAACCATATTTCAGTATTGCCATGAGATAAGGACCTGTCCTTCATAGAACTAACCTGCAGCTCAATAATTAATATGCTAAGAGAAAATGAAGAAGCAGCAGAATGGACTAAATGCAGAGAAATTACAAGCAGTAAAAAAATGTTTAATAGTGGTCATGTGGTAATTTTGAGCGAGAATTTACAGCAATGTTTTTTTCATTAAGATTTTTTTTACCTTAATTTTATTATTTTTTTTATCAAAATGTTGAAGACAGTGACAAAAAGGAAGAGAAAGTAACTGAAGCCAATAAGGAAAAACGCTTTTGTAATATATTTGACCTCTTCATATTATGGTTATACAAAAATAACAACGCTAATGACATTCGTTAGGAGAGTTCTACAACTTTCATAACAACAAGATGATAAGTTGCAAAGTGAAGAAAACAACGAAATAGAGCAAAACTAATGAATCAAAAAATAATTTCAAGATAAATTCAAGTTAGTCGTAAACGAGCTCCACATTTTTCAGCTTACTGTCAACACATATCGAGAGCCACCGATCAGACCGATGAATTCCTGGTTTTGTGAGAGAGATCGAAGTTTAAGTCACTTTAACCGCACTATGATGGAGTGCAATTATAATTTCGAAAATGAAAGATAAATAATCTCCTCTCTCTCGAAAGTAATTTTAAACACAATCGTTGAATTCAACAAGCTTTAGACATTCATTCAGCTATCAACTGTATTTTTGTATGCAAAACACATGAGTTATTTGCATCTTGATGATACAGTAAAGGGAAAGAATCAAGAATTCACAATAACTACTCTATCGTTGATAAACAACATACAAATCCTGATTCAAAATTATTGTCAACTTTTTCCGGGAATATTCTTTTTTTTTGCATAAACTGTGAAAGGTAGCAATTTGAGCTGATATTTGCCCATCTTGCAGTATTACTCAGCCAGTTTCTCGAATCATTTCTTAACCACTGCATAGGTTTCGAGAAATTGGATTTCAACGAATATATATAAAATGAATACATTCATCCGATTGCTTCATAAAAATTATTTCTTACTACCGTAAAGGCTTTTATGCAAAGTTAACCAACACTTAATCCCCTATTCGCATTGCACATAGTACAAGCGTTATCTGCCACACGTTTATCTCATGACGTCAAACCCGACCTGCACCAATACCTGCAAAGCAACCTGCATAACTGCGAAATCTAAAGCTCGTTTATATGTGAATATTGTTTGAACTTCTTCAGGTAAGCAGAGGTATATGAGATTTCCCGGCAGGAGGATTTCAGGGAAGTTCTGAAAAATATTCCAATGAATCCTAGAGAGAAAAGAATTTTGAATTTGGAAAAGAGTTGAAAAAATGGCATATCTAACACTTTTGGATGTATTTTTTGTTAAGGATAAGCAATGAATATTTGAAAGATTCGAGAGATGAAAATGAAACATCATTGCGAAAAGCTGGGCAGAGAGCAAAGGTCACAGAAGACCGACTACTGTGGAAAGGAGGACAGGAATTAGTTGAGCTGTAAAACTGTGTTACAAGGAAGTACAAGGTGATGAAGGGAAGAGGTAAGAAGTTGATGAGGTTAGGTCCTTTCCCTCTTTCTTCTTCCCCTCGGTGAATCTTTCACGAACATCCCTTTCTCTCTGTATTACACAGAATTTATTTATGCAACAGCAAGAGTCATGTCACACTTTTCAATGTTCACAGGTCGTGATATCTCGATCTTGCCGGAATTATGGAAAATTAAGTTTCCCAACATGCCATTCTCCATCACTGCTCCCATGTTTCGTTTTTATTTATTGATACTATTTTCGTTTTGTCACTGGAAAAAAAGGTTGCTGCCTTCATTGTATGTCTGCTATTTCCTTCATCTGAGTACCGCTGAAATGCCTTTCTAATTGAGTTCCCGTCCTAATTCAAGGACGTCTCATCGTGACGAAATTCTTTCACTTTCACTTAGCGCATGAATGTCCCCTTACACTACAATTGAATGTTGACACACTCTCTTTCTCCATATTTATATCTATCTATCTATATCTATATATATATCTATATCTATCTATCTATATATATATAGATATATACATAAAATATTTTCTCAATGCTTACCGGTTTTCTGAATCCAGGCTCAATTTTCACTGTCACAGAATAACCATCGATGTGATGTTGCCCATATCAAATAACTCAATATTCATTCTCATGTGTATCTTCCTTCATTTGATCTATGGTACCCGCTGTGTGACATATAGTACTGCCTAGTCATAATCTCGATCCACATATTCTCGTCATTCAACATTCTTTTGTCCAATGACATCTGTGTAACTATACCATCTGCTTTTCACATTGTTGTCTTCCTCTCTTTATACATGGGTTGTTGAAAGGTTCGACAGAAGTTTTAAATATGCACACAACTATTGAGAATTTTAGATTGAATTACTACAGAAAAAGGAAGATGATTTAGCTATTACTAAAATGAGAAAGTTTCAAAAAATTATCAGTGTAGGATGATGGATTATCGATGTTTTTATTTACTGTTTGAAATTCGTTTGCTTGTCGATATTAGGTTAAGATGTAAAAATTCATTATCTGGAAATGGAGAGCCTTACTGAGCACACATCTTGGTCCTGCTTTAATATGGTCATGACTAGAGGTGTACTCGGCAGTGCCTCATCTCCTCCACCTTTTTTAATCTTTTCTCTGTGTAGTTGCAGAATTTGGGTGATATTCTTCATTATACGAGAATCCCACCAATAAACTAATAGGTATTATCCAATGCAGTTTTTCATAAATATGTTAATACAGAAGTTTGCTCAAACATGTTTTACCATTTATTTCAATTTTCTTTCTAGTTATAATTATAGGAAGGCAAAAAATACGGTTAGTATACTGTGAGATGAACTTCGATCACTATCTATCGATAGAAAGCATACTGACATACTGAAAGTTTCCATCCATTCATTTAGATTGAAATTAAGAATTTAATGAATGTACAAACCCTTCCCTTACATTTCGATTATTAACCTGACCACTTCATTGTTTGCATTCTCCTCTTCTCCATTCTTTCCACTCTATCCCGCCCTTAAGAATTTGAGGTAGACACATGGTATTGTCGTTTTTCTTTGTTTCAAGTTCTGATCATATTTTCCTATCACCTTATTCTGAACTGTTCACTGCAACTGTTTTAGATTGTAGTAATTATCTGCAATAGAGAAGATGGAAGATAGGTTGCATGAATCAGGAAAATACTAATAATTAGATAACTGTATGGATGCGGATATTTCCTAGTTGTAATGATTGATTTGCATAGTTTTGGAAGAAAATAATTCTTTCATTATGGCATTGTAGTGAATCAATTTTATTAGTAATAAGAGTTCCTAGTCAAAACTAACATTCAAGCCAATGGAAAATATTTGCTTAGTCTGTTCATCCATTTATCCTTTTACTTTTGCCGACAGTTCTAACAGCTCACAGTTTTAATTTCGCTCCCCAGACTACCTCAAATTGAAATCAATGTGAATCAGTTTCCCCTCTGAAGTACCTTGTCTGACTTATTGAAAACTGAGGGTAGCAGAGTTCGAAAGAGAGGGTGTAAAGGAATTTATTAGTAGAGGTAAATACACAGAAATTCACTACCGCACTCTCCATCGTGGTAGAGGACGGAGTGGGAAGGTAAGAATGAATTGTGTATACATGCCGAATATAAAAGACAAAGTGAATGAGCACAGTGTATAAAGAGAACGTCATCCCTCACGCGTACCTGTTTTCGAAATAAAACACAGTGGAGATCTCTTCAGATGCGTTAATAGCGAGGATCGATAGATTCATCACTATTTCAAACATGGATAGATACCATATCATTAAGACCTAGGTGGGGGTAATATAATCGACAAGGCTTATTCATACCGAAACTACAAGGATTAACGGTGAAGGGAAAGATAGCGGTCATTAGATCAGGAAAACTGAGATCGCCCGCGAATACGAAGATACAGAAGAGATGACAACAGGGAAGAAAAGGAAGGAGAAGAGAGCGGAGGGAAGAAAGGAAGAAGGCTGTCAAAACAAGGCTTAGAACTTAATTTTTTAGCGAAACCGGTACTGCAATCCAACAAGACCAGCATGCACCATTATGTAGTTGATGCTCAAGTCTAATACACGGAAACTCACGGACAAATACCTAAAAGGAGAACAAGTTACCAGAATAAACAAAGAATAGTCACATGAAATTGCTTCGGGGAAAAAATCTCACTGCCATTTGAAGAAAAGACCTCAATTCCACTTACTAGCTGATAACCAGCAAATTCTGACCCAATGTCCTCTTCCACATCTGAGGATGAATAACAAAAGATGGACGTGGCATCAACCTAGAAAAACCTGACTCAAGAAACCTCCCACAACTTGGATATGTAAAAGAACAATTTCTTGCAGGTTTCTCTTGATTTTTGTACAGAGCAAGGGAAAAATAATATTCATGTTTGTTTTAATCAGAAAAAATCTCCCCTTAAAAATTGAATATCTACATCAGTGGAGATATTTGAGTAAAAGTTTTATTCCCATGTAAACCAAATTTGTTAATAAAAACATGTCGTTAAAACACATCAATCATAGAACAAGCTTCCATCAATACTGGACAATGAAATAAGCAAATCAACAAACCAAACAAAAGCTCAGTAACACGTGAGCTCAAGTGCACCGAGCTGCACGACAAACGAAGATGTAAGTTAATTCAAGTTCGAAAACACGTTACGGGCAAGCACCAGCATCAATAAAAAGAACGACAAAAAAATTTGATGCAACAGCAATTAACGTCATCTAATTTTTATCACCGTTTGAGATAATAATCAAGATGCTTTGTTCTAGACTCCACTTAGATGCTGCAACGATGGATATCTCTACCCATTTTCTCTCCAACATATTTTGTTTTAAAGAAAGATATTGCATCTGAGAAATTTGAGATACTGTATGCTTTTTGAATTTAACAAATCGCCAAATCCTTAATGAAATATTGGCTACAACACACCAGAAAACTCAGAAACTGAAAACGCCACACTCCCTTTCCTCACCTTTTATACTTCATTTTTGCTAAACAACCTCTGTTTATTGAGTTTTGAGGAGAAATAACTAGAATGGAATGCAGAAAATGTAACGAGTGATACCTACCGACTTCCGTTATGAACAATAATATCTCTTCCTGCACACTGTATAGTGGCTTCATGATACATAAAAATAACTCTTCTAAGAAAGCAAAATTACTAACTGTACCAGTCCGCAAATTGAAGATAAACAATGCGTAAACAAATACAAAGAAAAACTGATGCACAAACGAGCAAACATGATGCACGGTATAGGAACATTTTGATCATAACAAATCAAATTCATAAGATGTAAAGAACCGAAATTAACCGACAGAGACAACCATTCTTTGGAAAACACTCGGTAACAACGTACGACCACAAAAACGCACCGCAGAGATATTTGGATATTAGAGTTAGCATTGGTCTTCATAACTGAAACCTAATGAAAATTGCCTCTATGCACAAAGAGAGCGCACTTAACAGACAAAAAATACCTCTATTCGCTAATTTGCAACAGCGTTACTGCTAATTCAAAGACAGACCAGTAAGAATGAACTATTAGATGTCTTTAACCAACTTGGAATTTCCTGAAAATACCACATCTGAAAAAATACATCTACTTTTTTCGACTTTCCAGAATTTTCCTTGCTATTTTCCTAAGACTACAACTACGCTAATTATTGACGAAAGAAGTACTAAAGCTCGTCAGAATCGTATGCAATAACTAACGGTGGTGTGTCACCGCCACTTACAGATCTCTTCGGATCAAAAGAATCCGTTTTCGGAATAATGGATGTTTTGCTCGCGGTTCCTAATGTAACTACTGGATCAGAATTATAAGTGACAGTTATGACAGGAGTGCTCGATGAGGGAGGATCAATCTCAGCCGGTTCATCACCATTTACCCTCGCTGTTGGAATTATGGGTTTTACAATTTCTGTTCTTTCAGTCTCTTGAATCTCCATTTTCGCAGCAACGATCTTCCTGAAATTGATGGCAAGTCAAATAACCGCAAATTATGCCTAAAAAAAAGAATCAATCCCAACTTTTATAGAAAAAAAAAACCGATCTTAACCTTCGCCTGCTGGATGAGCCACTTGACGTCCTTTTCTTACATTTTGCAATGATGTTCACCTCACCAAGGTCAATTTTCTCCTTCATAAGCACTTCGTGAACTTGTGAAGATAACTTTTTCTCGAAATAGCCCCTATTAGGGAGACAAGAAATGATGGCATTCGCAACGGCTTTGTGGTACTTGAGATCTGGACGCATGGGATTAAATCTAAACATTACAGTATAAGTATGGATACGACCAATGAAGCACGTAATATGAAATAATTCTACATTAAAAATAATTCCGAAAGAGTGGATTTTAATAGCATTTTGCCTGTGACCAAAATACGACGTACGCTTCCAAGTAATATATAACAAGATAACTTTTTTCACAAACCTTGTGTCATAGGACTCAGCAAATCTTTCGATTCGAGAAAACTCGATGAAAGGAGTATACGTATTATCACCATACCATACGATGGATGCTCCACCTTTCTTATTTTCCTTCACAAATTCATGAATTCGACCTGGCCAATATGGAAACATCCCATTCCTTGCCCACACAATGTCGCCAATGCTAAAGCCATTATTTTCTGTCGGTGCTGCTGGGAAGTTATCTGCAATCCCAGTTTTTGCTGCACACATCTCTTGAGCACCTCCTCGCCTTCCAGTTAACAAATGCGAGAAATTTTCCGTTGAAGGTGTGCAATTCTTCATGTTAATGGATTCACCTCCATCATTTCTGCGATCAAGATGCTGCAAAAAAGAAATGTTAGGCGCAAAAATTAACTAATGCATAATGCCAAAGGTGATATAAGACAAAATTTCTATCATAATTCGTGTAAATCAAATCCCGAAACTCACTGAATATTATTCATATGTGAGGCTTTGACATTTATGTAATTACATCCCTTTATTTTTCCAAACTTAAAATCTTTACATAAAGAGCAATAAATCTTATAAGGCTAGTATTATCAATCAAAATTGAGAGGAAAAATCCTTACTGCCGACTACTAATTCATTTAAGAGAATTAAAGCCTAATGAAACATACCACAATGAATTAATAGATATAACACAACTTTGTCATCACGGTACAGTGAAAAATTTATATCTTGACTCCTGCTGAAAAGTATTCGTAATACAATTCTAATCATGATGCAACAAATAACTCACGGTCTTGACTTCTGTTGAAGTGGCTTTGATCATCGGTGGACATCCAGTATCTGAACGTCTTTGTGGGATTGACGAACGAATTTTAAACACAGCTTTTTCAATAGCTGGCGGATAACGAAGATCAGGTACCGAACGTATTGAAGCTCGCGTAATACCATCGGAACTGTTCATGGGTGAGGAATACTGCACTTCACATTTTGCTCGAAGAGATGGATTCATTTCGCACTTTTTGACTGGTTTCAGCACAATTTTAATTGGCGGTCGACATGGATCACTGCGTGCTGTTATATTACTTCCACTTTCGGCTTTACTTGAAGCAAGACGAACTTTCTCCAGTACATCAACTCCCGTTTTTTTCATTTCTGAAGAATGAAGAGAAGGAACAGAAGGGCTAGCAGTAAATTGAGTAAGTGAACGATCAACGGAAGGCATGACAAATGGCTGCTGGCGAGAGGAATCCACACTTGGTGGACGCGAACGACATCTGAAACTAAAATAATTTAAGAACAAAATAGTGCTTAAAACAGAATATGTGAAGTATAACACATCTAAAAACTAAAGAAGCACAGAACTCATTTATAGTAAAAACTGTCGTCTGTCGAGTTAAACTATAGTTTGAGATGCCAAACCCCATCCATATCTCAACATGCTGTCCATCTTAAATCACTTGAAAACTCACTTCCGTAATAAAATGCTGTGTAGAATCTCGGCAGAGAAACTACCATCGGAAATGTGGAAACCGTATAAATAAACATACCCGGTTGGTGGACACATATCGTGTTCATTGGGCTGTCGAACGAATGTCATGTGTAATGAATCACTGACTGGTTTCCTTATCGAATACTCCGACGAAAAAGCCCTTCGAATTTTGTCGCTTTTGAATCGACGAGTGGGGCCACCGCTAACATTTCGGACATCTTTATTTCTAGCTGGCCCAGGACTGCTGTTCGAAAGCGAGCTAACTGTTCCGCTGGATGCATTATTCCTTATTAAGTCCGAACTAGTGCGACGATTTTTTGTCGTTACCGAAGTCGGCAGCAAACGGCTCTCAAACAATGGTGAAAAAATACAGGAAAAATATCTTGGACAGTGTCATAAAACAGGTGTTGTAACGGAATAAAAATTTTTAGCAGCAATTATTAATTCAAAAAAAGGTGCACTTGATAAAAAATTCTCCAGATAGCATCTTGAATGGTTCACAAATATTTCAACAAATATCTTCACTATCCTAGTACACTGGTCCTCAATACGGCAAGATCTTGATAAAAGAGAGTTTGAGTTATTTCGGAATGAGCACCTCTTTAAAATCAAGCTTCTCCGGGTTGCACACTTTTTTAAACTATCTGCCCTCAAAGAGGTCATCAAAAGGGTAAAATGTCAATATGTAGTACACCTTTGGGCCTTTCACATAAATCAACGCACTGATGGAACTGCAACATATTTCACAAAAACAAGATATAAATGAATGAAGACATCCTCAATCGTCATCCTTTAATGCAGTAGTTTTACTTAATATTTCCACTCTAAATGCATTCCCACGAATTTACCAGCAAATCACATTATTTCCATAAAAATTCCTCCTTCTTGAAAGGTATACACAATTTTTGAAACATTCAACTTATATTCCCTGCTATTTTGCACAGACACTTGAAAAAATCTAAGATTAGTATCTTTCCTTTGGACGTATTTTAAGATCTGACAAAATGATCTTATCTGCACTTTACATTAAAGCTTCACTATGATATGGAGAAATTAACTGGAAGAGAAAAACTGTAATAGATTTTAAGATGAAGAATGGGCTAAAATCGAACCAGGAATGTTTCCTTCTCACGAAAACTTCTTTTCCTACCTTAAAGAATTCTAAGTAAACACACACAGCTATTGAAACACATACTGGACTTGTTCGTACAGGCATCGACATATCGCATAGGCAAACAAGTCCATATCTTCACTAGAAAATTCGAGTCCTTCACCATCCAGTAAATTCCAACGAAGCTTTTTACGTAAGAGAAATTATGGACGTCGAAGCAGATGAAAGAACCATAAGTAAGAAGAACACATACTAGATTTCAATCACTAGTTCATTAAGAAGACAAAGAAATGACAAATGATGAAGGAGTGTGCCATAAAATAGTTAGTGATAATGTCCAGAAGAACAGTCACTTAGAACTTTGTTATGTGAAATCCGTACTTTGAGATACTTTCTTGTCTTTTATGTTGAAACAGCATCTAACAAACAACAAATACCTTAGCATGTTTATGTGAAGGTTCAACGTTGTACAACCCTCTCGATGAACCTGTAATTAAATTACCATTAATCAGAGACGAACTTGGGACAAATAGCTTTAGATACCCTGCAATCCATCATATTT
This sequence comes from Dipetalonema caudispina, assembly GCA_013365325.1. Taxonomy (NCBI): domain Eukaryota; kingdom Metazoa; phylum Nematoda; class Chromadorea; order Rhabditida; family Onchocercidae; genus Dipetalonema; species Dipetalonema caudispina. Next base: position 126,782 of record JABVXV010000011.1, on the reverse strand, counting down.
CAAGCTCAACAGCTTGCAGTCGAAAGATTTCTGATATATTTATAATCTTCTAGTTGAAAATGTGATAATGAAGTTTATCAATGAAATACCACTTGAAGGCCCGGGAAGAGGGTCGTATTCTGGTTCGAATAAATCCACTCCCGCGGGAACCAAGACGCTACAGGCACCACGTGGAACATATGCTTTCCTCTTATTCCTTCTTCGTAATGGTGCTGAACTCACGGAAGCATCTGAGGAATAATCTGCTGTTTCACCGCTTAAATGTTCGTCCAACAATTCATATCCAACCTCATCAACAACTATCTGCAACGGTAATCTGTCAACCGAGAGCCACTGACTCGTTTTTTTTTTTTTTTTTTTTTTTTTTGGAAAAAGACTCATTACGCAATCTGGAAGCCAACCACAGCCTTACACGGCAACACCATATCTTTTCTCGACCTAAGAACTGGAAGTTGTACGATGAAGATTTCGAAGAGATGATTATTTTCCTAGAGAATCTAAACAGCTGACACCTTTTAACCTCATGAAACACCCATCCTTATCGTTCTCTTTGATCCACAAAGATACCATTCACTAATCAGTCTTCGTGGAACTTTCGTGTTGTGATAAAAAAGACTGCTGCCCAACGTAAGAAACGTAAAGCAGTGGGTAATCAACACGATGTACAGCAGCGCAACTACAAATGGCGATAACTTGACCTGCAGAACCACAAAAGCATAGTGTGACACGACAGACAAGCGGAAATTGATGTGTTCTGCTGGACTTCTTTGGATTTAACAGTGGACTAAATTAAAAATTAGATGAAAAATACATGCATTTGGAAATTATCTAAGAAAATGTAAAGCAAAACATCACTACTACCAATAACAATACAGGCCAAGATGAACAAACAAAAAGAAACATGCATATCAGATAGTACCACACCAAATGAAACACAAAGAACGCTTGAAGAAAAAAATAGTTCCTACAGAAGGAAACCATGAAAGAGTGAATGTAATAGATCTTTTTTTATTGCTACATTTTAGTTAGTTGGCAAAAAAAGGAGAAACTCCAAGCAGTAAGCAAGATTTCGAAAGTTTAGAGAGTTTGCGAGCCCAAGAAAAGAAAGATTGGCGAATCCCAAGGGAAAAATTGCGTAATGGAAGAAAAATAAGGATTCGTCAGACAGTGGATTTTTTTTTCCACACCTAGTTTTTTTTATAGTGACAAAGTACAGAACCCTCATTTTACGCCAGTTATACGTCTGACAATAATATCTTTCAGTTAGCAAATTCAATCTCATTATACCTATTTCCCACAATTTCCCGCTTTCGTTAAAACACGGAACTAACATTTAAATCCGAGTAAGTCTAGTTGGAAGAAAGCACGCAAAATTGCAGCAGAATAAATTAGAATGGCATGGGAACCAGAGTAATAACTCTGGACATTTACAAGTTAATTTGAAGGAGCTTTCAGAACGTCTATTCCGTACACACAATCAGCTTTTCACATTTCATTCTATTCGCTCCAGCAGTTACAAGAAGTTAAACGGATCGAAATACTCCAACCATCCCGAGATGTTTTCATGAAAAAAGCAAAACAGTGAAAACCACAGTTAGTTTTATTGAACTCTCTACATTCCAATTTAATGTTTTCCGTAAACAACATGCAGTTATTCATGCACAACCATAACATTTAATTACCCTTCTCCTGAATAATTTCAATGTCCTCTTCCATTACTAAGAGCAAAGCACTCCAAAATGGAACAGTAACATATACCTGTTGATATCTACGTAACTATCTGCTAAATTACTGCAGCATAGTCAATAAAGTAAAGATAAAACATGCATCATGAAAACAGACCGGTTTTTCCGAAGGTGGTAACTGAGCCACTATACGTTTCGTCTCTTTGGGAATTGACTGCAGTTTTCGTTGAGTGGCATTAACGAAGTGTTTGCGTGTTATCTCAAAAAATTAGTAATTATAGAAGTGGATTTTTTAAAGGAAAATTTATGGTGTAATATCTAACTAAATGCACGATTGATATCTGAAATTTTGGATGTGTTATAATAATACTTTTCATACACAATGTTTAAAACGAAAACTTAATGCAACTGTACACGGTTCCAGATCGACGTAACGCACAGCAAAAGCGTTAAGACTTTACTGTATACCTATAATAAAACTAATGGATAATCAAGACGGATTTAAATAAAGAATTAACCATTTCATTATCTGGAATTGCTTCCATACAACTGGCACAAACCATGCGACCGTTTTTGCGCATGTAGCTCCGAGCGCGTAGCTGCAAACCGGAAGTAGTAAAGCGCTCACCAATTACAGATGTCCACTGATCAATGATAGGTGCGTCCACGTAGGCTTTAACTGTTTCCCGAAATCTTGACATATCCTCATTGATGATACCAGGTGTCCCATTCGCACTGCAATTAACTAATTAATGGAAGTCCAATCCTTGCATGAGTGTATTTATTGCAGGAAAACTTCGTCGCGCGACATTCTACTTCTCTCATCCTTGCTATGTAATCCGACTGCAGTTTTCATTCCAAAATATTAGATTTATCATATATGTACACATATATATATATATAATCCAGTAATCTTGGAGTCTTCAAAACGATACTGCAACACAGAGCTTGAAACTTTGCATGCAACGTTATAAGGAAATACATTAGCATTACCATGTGAAAATTTGCATTTTTTTGTAAGGTCATAACTTTAAAACATAAACATTGCGATCTTGGAAAATAGAGAAATGTTTTTTAAAATACATAATACACTCACCCGTTCTCGGCAAGAAGAACACCCATGTACTTCGTATGCGTGTTTTCTTGTTTATACTGCACTACCAAGACACCAGGAGATGAACGTACAACCTCGGCTTCAATTACCTGTGGTATATCTGAGCTTTCTGCTGAAGAAGTCTCTGCTGAAATTATAATAATAGCATGAGCAACTATCGGGAACCCACAGCGATGGATTGATGGAATACTCGACAACAGCAATCATATTTTTCTTCTGCAGTATACTATATATACATTTCATAAATGGAGCCACTATAAATAGTTTTGAAGTACTGATTAACAATAAGGAGATACGAATAAAATGGTGTAATAATAGTCGAGAAAATTATATTCCAGGGCATAATTTAAAATGCCACAAAAAGATCAGAGATAACACAAAATACATGAAGTTACTTCCAGTTTCTAAGCCAGCTTTCAGCTGCGAACTAAATACCAAAGACATAGAGAGTGAAATATACACAAAACATGTCATGAACGCACCCATACACAAACACAGATAAACAAAAACTGCGTTATTCGAAAAATTTTTTTAACTTGACAATGAACTATCATGACTCAATTTACGAATATTCTTGATGAAGCAAGAACAGTTGCAATCTACATAAGCACGACTATACGTACATAGAGGAATGAATTCCTTGCAATGCGTTTTTGTAAACATATAGTTTACCATATAACCTCGAAGGAAATCCGAAAAAGACTTACAAACTTTCGGAGGTGCGCTAGTTCCACGCTGTGTCGTCACTTGCATACGAAGACTGGCCGAAAGATTCATTTCATAATTTTTACGATGCTGGACAATCTGATGACGCTGTTTTTCGGTAGGTAGCGGAAATCGACCCATACTACAACACATTACACATTAAATCCCTTATCTCTGCAAAGACTAACATGTACTACGCAAAACTCGCAAAAAATCATATCAATTACTAAACGATCAAGTAAGATCACCCAGGACCAGCGGCTATCATTCTCCAACAAATGTATCTTGCCATCGTTAACGTAACATTAAATATAACAAAGAACAATTAGCAAACTGAAGTTTTTTTGTCAAAATGAAGAAAGGGGGGGGGAGGGGGGAGAAAAAAAAAATGAAAAAATTCAATTTTCAAGCTAGGGTTTAAACCAATAGTAAGCACAAAACGAAGCATAAAATAGGATTGCATCCACTTTAGATCAAAGCGTAACTCTAATTTAATCCATATCCCGAGCTACATCCAACTCTCTACATAGATTTCGTTTTCATTATAAGCCAGATGAATAAATTACGAGCGCTTACCACACCTAATGATTTGCCAAATCACGTGCTCGAGATAGTACAGAAGCATTTTCTAAATCTAATCCCCTAGCCTAACCAAATTATAAATAATCCCACTTCTTTAGTGGTAACACATTTGTTGATATCCTAATCTATCCGTTCATTTAAAAAAAAAAAAAAAAAAAAAAAAAAAAAAAAAAAAAAAAAAAAAAAAAAAAAAAAAAAAAAAAAAAAAAAAAAAAAAAAAAAAAAAAAAAAAAAAAACCGTCTCACAACACACAATATACTACAAATGTACTAAAATAAGGTATGAAGCTCAGCGCTACAAACTATAGCATTTATAGGGAATGAGACTATATAAAATTAAATGTACAGAACAAAGGTCCTGAAAAAAATTGAAGGACCTTTGTTCTGTACATTTAATTTTATATAGTCTCATTCCCTATAAAAAAATAGGGAGTCTATTTCTAGAAAGTAAGTTAAGAAAATACAGCCAAAAACAGTAGTCATCAGAAAAAAATATAGGATTGTCCTAGTGGAATGGAGAACTTTCATCTTAAGCAAATTTTGCAATAAGCGCGTGAATTTGCATAAAATCATATCATACAGTAAATTCTTCGTATCCTGGTCATGCTTTTGGAATGAAATATTTACATAAACAAACATCTATTGTAAAACTAATCAAATACCTGCATATTTGTCAAATGAACAATGCGCAGTATACTCTTTTCATGTTAAGTCAAATTTCGGATTTAATATTGATAATGAACAGTGTATATTTGAATTAAACTGTCAATAATGCTATGACTATACCTGCACAACTTCATACCTCAGTGTTTAAGCACAAAAAGTTGAAAGAGTATCCAAGTGTATCGCAACTGCTACGACTGGGATCAGTCACTACCATGAAGTCGTTAAGCGACATTAAAGAACCTAAGCACATTCTATAAACATGTCCCATACATTGAGGGTGAGCAAAACGTAAAACGATGAATGCATTTTGTAAAATGCTGGGGTATGTCCAGATTTCTGAACGAAAGAGAAGTTCGTACTATGCTTCTTGCTTCCTCCTCCTTCTCTTGTTTTTCATGCTGATATGCAACCTTCTGATTCTGCATTGCTTTCTATTCGTCCCTTTATTATCGAAATTTGCATATGTCTGTTGCAGTTCTCACTTTCGATCAGACATCTTACTCATTATCACCATCCTGCAATATAATCCGCTTCCATTGTTCTGCAAATAAAATTTCTTACAAAAACAGCACGAAGTAAAAGGAAGTAGATTTCGTCTTCAAATATAAACGCAATAACGGTGAAACGGGAATTCCGTCTACGTAAAGCACTGTTACGACATATTCAAACTAAAGAAACACACTGAAAATGGCATACAAATAAGAGCTATTAAGTTCACCTGATTTTATTATCATTAAGGGACATGATCAATCATGCAGGAACTTGGACAAAACAAAAACTGTGACGAAACATTAATATTAGAACATTGATTTTCGCATCGCAATACGTATGTGGCGTAATCCATAGCATTAAGTCCGACCAATAAAAATGAATCAAGCCAGAGCACAGGAACGAACTTGTGAAGCTTAATAAGTCACGTCTTCATGCTCTTATGGGACTTTCATTCAAGAATCTACAGCTGAATAGGAAAATACGCATATCTTTCAACGCACATCTCTTATGAAGTGAAAAAGATGAAGTAAGCCAACTGGAAAACATCGATATATGTAATCATAAAAGATATTCTCAAAAATGGCACAACAGCAAAAACAATTTCTTGTCTAAGTCAACAAAATTAATACAGTGCATACTTTTCCAAGAACTTTCCCATCTCCCTACCCCAAGTAAAAGTACACAGTGTAAAGGAACAAGATCAAAAAAGATCTGAACTACCTGAAATCAGCATTCACTATCTTAGCATAAGTTATTAACAAAACCAATTGAGTTTTAGGAATAAGATTATGAATTTGAAGAGGTACTCATCAAATATTTTCTCTTCAGTTCTTATAATAACTGCTTTTACGGGTATACAAAACTCGACTAGTAAACAAATAACTGTTCACCTTCAGAGATGAATCGGGAAGGTTCCAATATATCGTGCAAGTCCAGAGATCATATCGACGCCTTAAGCACAATTACGTTTTATTGCCCAATCACTTCAACATAACACCTGTAATCAGCATTTCCCTTCGCATGCACTGCTTTCATTTAACTAATTCCAGACTTCACACAAATAATAAGTGCAAGAAGATCAGCACTAAGAGGTGACAGGAAAACGAGAAATTTCCGGAAGAGTATATAAAGTATAGACCTAATCAAAAAGCAAGAATGATTCAGTCTCGACAGCAAGCAATCCAGTAAGAATGGGCAATAATAATTTACAAGTCATGACCACAAATAATTCAAAACACACGACCGAATCTTACTTCATACGTATTGTTGAAAAATTGAGGAAAACACGAAACCTGGACCAGAGACTCAGTTCCCTCTGGCATAACACTTACCAAGCAGAATAAAGCAAAAATCTGTTTCTCCGAATTAGATAATCCTATTCAATAGATGTCGAAATTATATTCCAACATCTCCTTCCCAGGAAATAATTGCTTAGGACCAAAATCGGTTTAGAAATTAGCATCAAAATAACTCTACTCAGCATCATCACAAAGAATGAAAACAAATTCCCCGCCTTGGTTTACATACATGTCGAATAAATCCCAAGCTCTACACGAAACATTCATAACTGCACCATTGACTCTGCCTTATGGCAACACTGACATTTAAAAATATTTTTGTTTTCTTTATTATGAATCGTTACTCGGCATTTAGAACACAGTGACAATAATCTATAAATAATAATAAAGCTTATGTTTAGAATGAAAACGATATCGCAATTTGATGCATGATGCAATCGCATCTGAACAGAACGGCTACCCATATATATATACATATTTTTATTACCACTTTAAAAAATTATACTAATGTACAGGAATGTTCCACTTTCTTACTTCGATTATATAACGATTAATAAACACATTATGTAACGATTAATATAAGATTTCTGCACGCAAATTTATAACTGGCACAGTCAGTTCAGGTTTCTCCTCAGAGATAACATAGAAAACAAAGCGCTGATAGTAATAATTTAGCAAATAAATTACTATACAAATGCCAACCCAACAATATCGTATCCTAATTCTCTTTACAGAGAACTGATGCTAAGAGTAAACAATACTCTTCCCCGCAAATGCTTGTTAGAAGCAGCATCAAACAACAAAAAACAAACACGTAAAATGAACAGAATCACATGAATTAGTCTTTTAGAAATCTAGATTCAATTTTTGCAAGTTCAACGATCCACTTCACCAAAAACAATATCCATTGTACCAATGACTGCGACTACATCAGAGATCAAACTCATATGTGTTAGATCGTGTAAACCAGCCAAATGTGCAAATCTGCAAAGTTCGAACCAGTTCTACTTCAAAGTACGCAAAGACCTTATACAATCCACGATTTTATGCTTAATCATCGATTGAAAACGTCATTTTTAAGCTCTAAACTCGTGTTAAACTAAGACGAGCTCTAACCTTACGTTAAACTAAATTTAGTTTATGTTAAGAGATAACAGGTTCTACACTTACGGTTGGAGTAAAATCTTATAAACCAAGTAGATCTCATCTACGACAAAGTGTCGAAATGATAAAAAACGAAGCTCCTCGAAACCTTTTTGAAAAAATGTGACTAAATGTATCCAGTGGAACTATATGCAACTTGTAAAACCAAATATCTACAAAATCTAACAGTTTAGCTTATGTTAAGCTAGAATTAAATCATCTTCGTAATTGACTGTTATATATGAATAGACTTACCAGACTCAGATAAACAGACTTACCGTTCTCCTCTGCTACAAAAGAAACAGCCCTTTTTAGATAGTTCCCGGAAAAAATCCTTATGATTCTTCTTGTGCCTTCATGCTCCCTGCTAACCGTGTTACCTCGTCTTTACTGCCATGCTGGCTTTTTTCAGTAGTAAATTAAGAGAACAACTTTTTTGTAAGTCCACAGGCAACATATCGTTAGAGATGGATAGCAAAGTTTGAAGTTCACAGTCTACGTTATAAAATAAAAAAAAATTAGGACAAATGGCTTACCCCGGCCCTCGAATAAAGCATCGATATGGTTTTGATGTCCCATCTGCAACTAAGTAAGTGCCGTACTCACCATTCGGAGCTTCTATAGGAACATAGCAGCTGCCCGGTGGTACTTGATAGCCTTCAGAGAAGAATTTAAAATGGTGTATGAGCGACTCCATGCTGTTCTACAAATATTTCCAAAGATGAGGGAATGAATGAAACGTGAACTTCAGCATAACAAGGGATTTAACAGTTTTTCTAACCTTCATTTCTTCTCGTTTTGGTGGCACAATTTTGTGATCGTCCACCTTGATTTCTCCTGGGGGCATTTTGTTCATACAATCTAGTATAATTCTCAGACTTTGACGCATTTCTTCCAACCGACATAGGTACCTAAAAATACATCAATTCCAACAAGAAATTGAAGTGAAAAATTCAGCAGTGATATCTATATTAACGAAAGCTTCAACAAACCATATACTTTTCTATATTCTTTTCTTGCTGATTGCCTACCGATCATAACAGTCGCCCCTTGTTCCAACAGGAATATCGAACTCGATCTGATCGTAAGCTTCATAAGGTTGTGCTTTCCTCACATCGTACTTAACTCCAGATCCGCGTAGCATAACCCCCGAAAAACCCAAGTTTTGCGCATCCGACGCTGATATCAAGCCAATATCACGTGTACGAGTCTATAATTGCGGAACAAATGTTTCACATCAGTTAATGATGAATTACTGCCTCCAATAAGCATCATTTCAATAAGAAATAAGAAACAAGAAAAGAAATAATTTAAGTTATTTTACGAAACAGAAAAGACGTTAAAAAAGAAATGTTACCTTCCATATTCGATTTTCAGTAAGCATGTCTTCCATGGCATCAATACGCTGTGGAAACTGGACGGCCCAATCATATATGTCGTCTAACAGACCCAATGACAAGTCCCACGCCACTCCACCTGGCCTTATGTAATTCACATGCATCCTTGCTCCTGAGACTCTCTCACTGAAATCAGGCTTGTAGGATATCTTGTCATCAAATCATGAATGATAAGTCTCACTGACAGTTCGTAAGTGAGGAAAAACTGAATCAGTACAAAGAACAGATCAGTGCTCTGTTTACCTCTAGGATGGCTATGAGCAAATGACTAGACTCAGATAAGTAAGGAGAGCCACTTTAATTTTTTATGATACACCAAGTGTGTCAACATGAACTGCACTGTAGATTGCGGTAAGATGAACATATTACTAACTTCTTCAACAAAGCTCACAGAATATCTGTCGACATGACCAATGTAATAAAACGAATCGAAGGGTGCTTTATACAATCTCGAGATAATACTATGATTTTTTTCTGAGCATTGGAGGAGCAATTGAGTACAGAATGCAGCGGTTTATCGTCAATAATGAGTCTCAAAAAATCGTTGTGAGGTCTTTCGTAAAAAAATGGCGTCTCTGGCAAAACAACATTGAAAAAAACTACCAGTCCAAAATTATCGCTACAACGGTTATTCACAATAAGATTAAGGCATTTTCTACAATCAGTTTTTACGATTAAATCCTTCCCAGTGGTCGTGGTGGGAAATTTAAACTGAACTTTTCACGGAAAGGGAGATTCAGAGAAAATCAAAGTAGCCGCGAAATCCACAGTTCGACGATGACTGCGTTAAATGCAAAAATTTGAACAACTTATACAACTTCTTATTAGCATAAGAGATGTGTTCAGAGACATCTCCACAGTGAGTCTTTCAACATGGAAAGTGATCATAAGAAAATAACACGGAAAGCTAAAAGAAAACGATAAAATGAAACTACAGTTCAGATCAATTTTACTAAAGCATCATGGCGATTACTGCTGATGACTATCGATACGACAAAAAACCCTGACCTCCCAAGAAAACAGCTTGAAAACCATTCAAGAGTGAAAAGAGGATGAACTTCGGGTATTTTCTCTACGAACTGATTAGAATGGACATACAATAAGTATTCCACGCTTTAATATCAATGGATGATGTCAGTTTTACAGTAGAGGCATGACTGCACCACTGACAGATCAATCTAGGAGAATTACGAAGAGTTTTGATTCTATTCGAATCGCAAATCCCTGTTCCATCATCTCAGTTTCAGGCTTACAACAGCAGATACATTCAACACTAATCAGTACGAAATGCTACCTACCATTATTGGAAAAACCAAGAAATTAATTTCTTCCACAATTTCAAATCAGAGAAACGAAGCATTACAAAACCGAAAACGTGAAAGAAACAAACAACACCACAACTTCAAGTAGAGTCAAAAGCAATGACATAAGCAAACTAGCCGTAACTGCTAGGAAAAAGAGAACGGAATTCTGACATGACGGGAGTGATGGAACATCAGACATCACCATTCTAGAACAACTTAACAAATAGAAATCTCCAATTAATGAACGACGCAACATATGTCGTTAGAGTCAAGAGAAGAAAAACGGGAATCCTAAGAATTATGTCATTCGTTTCGCCAACAAATGAACAGCATGTAATGGCTCCTTAAAAAATATGATGTACTCATATTGTGAAAGCAGCAGATCAAAACTGACTCTGTAAAAAGTGAATGGAAAAATCGTTTACTTGAATTCGAACAGTTTTTCACGTTCTTCAAACATCCAGAATAAAGGCGTCATAGCACCAATATCGAGTGCATGGGTCACAATACTAAATACGTGATTTGCAAGACGATTTAGTTCAGCGAATAATGCTGTAAAAATTCAAGCTTACAAATGGATTAAAGCAATCCAAATTTCTGTAAGTTAGGAAAAAACACACTGCGAATCCACTTAGCTCGAGGAGGTATTTCAATTCCCAACAATTTTTCAACAGCTAGTGCAAAGCCTTGTTCATTTGTGAGCATCGTGATATAATCCAAACGATCGAAATATGGAAGAGCTTGGGTATATGTCTTGTATTCAATCAACTTTTCTGTAGCACGATGCAGTAACCCAACATGAGGTGTTGCCTTCATCACTATCTATAAAAAACAAATATATATATATATATATATTTATATATAGTGGATAACCATGCTACAATGAACTGCAGAAAAAAAGAAGATAAAACAGTAAACGGACTTCATTATCTAACTCCAAAACCAATCGCAGTACACCATGTGCTGCTGGATGTTGAGGACCGAAGTTCAAAAGATAATAATGCAGCGGCTTTTCATGTAATTCTGTAATATCTGATATTCCGGGTCTTCTGCAATAATCTTCTAATACGTTGCTCGTCCCAACATGTTTCTCATATTCAGTCGCTTTTGCTGCCCAAACACGACCCAGCACACTTCCCTTCTGAACCATTTATTAATCAATTTCTCTTTGCTAAATACAGTAGGATTTAAACATAGTAATGAAGATTTCGTTTTAAAAATGTTTGCTAGTTTTTTAACACATATAATTATTAATAAAAACGTACCTTAAACTCGCGATAGAACTTTGCGTCTGGAAACCACAATGCATGGGAATGACGGATACTTTGCACTACAGCAGGAAGCATATTAGGTTTCAGCGTAAATGACAATAAAGAAGAAAAACGAGCCAAGGCCATGACTGCTGAAAAACATCGATAAAGTGCTGCCGTAAAATGCCACGAATACCATTAACTTGGCGAATAAATTCAAGACGGCCTTCATACGCAACTCAAAACTTTATCAGAGTTCACTCTGAACTAAATCTAACGAAATGCTAAGCACTACATCAACTACACCTTCCAAGGCACAACTGAACATCTTCGCAATGTACCCCTGTAATGCGATCTTTACAGTATTATCGCATCCTGCACTTTCACGAAATACATGGCCACTACCTCATCCACACAGTCCTATATGCAACAACCGATATCTCATCAAATGTGATCAACATGTACCAATCAGTCTGTCGACGACCAGAGCCTACTTAAAATGTCGGGTCGTTCTGGTCCTAATGTCTACCATTCAACAAGTTAATTTCCCGGAAATAAAAGGCACCAGATATTAATTTTACACAATCAACGGTTACCTTCCTTACACAACAACCAAATGTCAAAATGGGTCACCGTTTTTAGCCGGCGTAGAATGTATTCACTGTTTGCATCCGATAATGAAAATTGACGAAATCCAATTAGTGGAGTTCATGTACCACTAGATGTTAGAGAAGCAAATTGGTTACCCAAGTAGTGAAAAATAACGGGTTTGCAACAAAAAATTTATCATTCTAAAGTCATAGATCATATCAGGTCACAACTGAAGCGAGAAAACATCCAAGTTCACACTCGACAATGGTGCTGAGAAACGTAGCATCGAGTTGGTAACTGGCTGCAAAATGAAAACCTCCTGTGTTCAATATCATTGAACCATTCCAGCGAGTGTATCTTCAAATGCAAAAATACCCGACATATCTCAAAATATTTACATTTTCCTCATCTTGAAAATTTGTCTCTGAAGTGCACAGTATTTCATCTACTAGTGACATCTCCAACATCTGGGTATCAATCGTAACACATTATGCAGAAACGTCAAGTTGAACGCAGAGGAGTTTTCAAATTTTTAGCTGCGTCCAAAAACTCCTTTGTAAAATTTTCCTATTTCGACAATAACTGTTAATGGACTAAACTCAGAATGCATAATATCCATTTTCGCGGGAAAAGGAGTCATTAAGAGAACTGATAAAGAATCTCATATGTTTCGTTTACATACCACAACGAGAAAAGTAGAAGACGCAGCAGCTCGATCTTCACAGGGTCACAAACTCCATATATTTCATCTCACAAGGGCTGATCTCTGCTGGAAAAAGTATTTGCAGTTACGATAATTACTACACTGAAAAGCACAATTTTCTCTACAACATCAATAAGAGCCTTTCTTCATTTGCAGAAAAATACAACAGTCTAAAACTCAATATCTTTCAACATTTTTTTTTTTTTTTACTATAATTCACTATTCTTGATCAATAAATTTCATACTGCTCAACAGCAGAAACACGATAGAAAAGAGTATGTCTTCTCTACCCTATGTGTTACCAGAACTTTTCCAAAAAAAAAAAAAAACGAATATTGTTAAGCTTCTTTTTGGTTTAATCTAGACAATGATAATAGATAATGGATAAAGACGATAGAGAAAAAAGTTGTATGAGGGTCCACTAACAAAAGGTGTAGAAAAATCCACTCAAACAAAAGGTGTAGAAAAATCCATTCATCGCGTAACAAAAAACAGGTTTCTTGATTGCAAAATTCCATAATCCCAACTCACTAGCACGATAGTGCAACCATTTGTCATATAGTTCTGAAAGAATTACTACACATATACTCGGTATCAAATAACAAGTAGACGGAGAAATCTGCCCAACTTTCCTATGCGTTTATTAATCAGAAATAAATCTGCCACTATTAAGGTCATCTGTCTTTCCTACGAAAAAAAAAAAAAAAAAAAAAAATTGTGAAACATCCAAATGCTAACCATTCACAAAAACAGCAAGTGAATATGAGCGTAATCAAAAGGATTAAGAATTTTTTTTACAAAATTATCAACAACAAATTTATTATTCCTGCCTACACGTCTAAAACGGGCTACCTTTGCTAAGATTCTCTGCCTCTTTGAATCACTTGACAAAGTCGGAAATGTGCAGGAGCATCACAAGAATTTGAAACCAAAAAAAGTGCATAACTTCCCGATAAATTGATAAAACCATTTATTGCAAATCACTCACTTATCCGAATTTCTTTCCAAAAAACTACAGGGCAGTTTTCTGCATATATCAATAAAAATTTCAACTCTTCAGAGGAATTTGGATACCTCATGTTAAGCTCATGAAAATCGGCTATTTCTAAACGCCTTAAGAGAAAAGATTAACTTTTCGATTCACGAGTTTTATGGTAAGGCTCAAAACTCATTAGCAGGTAGATAAGAATATTATAAAAGCTATATAAATTCTACAGTAAGTAATATGTTAACAAAACTATATTTTTTTGAAATAGAAAATCGATCCTTTATCCTACATTTTGTATTAAAACATGAAAAAAGTGTCATTACAAATCTGATTTAAGATAAACATGATGAAATTATTATAAAAATGCATGTATCAGATCGATCAATTTTAAAACATTGACTTTAAAGGAATTTGAACGTAACTACAAAAATGAGATTGTAAAATAAAATTGTATGGACAAATTTGTTATATTTGCAAGGGAAAGTCAACAAATGATTGCACACGTGCAATGGAACTAACAATGGTAACCAAGCAACTTTCCGATTTAAAAAATACAATGCTTTGATGTGCCTTCACATTTTGGCACATCAAAACCATTTTATTTATGTTGTTTGCACTTTGTTGATTATCATTTACAAGTATAAATGTCATATGTGTATCGAATTGTTAGAAGCGGAGAAAATGAGAGAGGGAAGATAAAAATTAAAATAAAAATAAGAATGGATAACTATGAAGTTTATTTCCTAGGTTTTCATGAACAAAACAGGGAGGATCATTCTGCTAACTAGGCATTCTTAGCTAAGAACTAAAATATAATTCCTTACCGAAGTATAATTGTTGGTACGAAAATAAGACCGAACGGTGTAATAGAAGGAAGTGCAAAAGCAGACAGAAAAGCTGGAAAATAATTTCTTCAATAACAAAACGTTGCAACTTAACATTCTAGAAATTGAGTTATTTTTTAGAAAAAGAAAAAAGTTTACGGAAGGTGAATGCTGCGTTCTAAAAGTTAAAACAATAGCATGCAGGATTTTTGCAAGATAGTGAAAGTTTCACACCTAAGCTGGACATGTAATAAATGCTAGCTAAAGACACGATTGTAACGATTAGACGTCGTATATTGGCGATGGATTTCTTGCAAAACAAAACCCTTTTATACCTCTTCAACAAACATGCTCTTAGGAATGTACGAATCTGAAACCCAGAAAGATCAAAAAAGTAACTTTGCTATGGTAAGAAACTGTTCAATGAAGTAAAAAGAGTAAAATGGACTTAATCGTAGCTGATTAATAGAAACGAAGGCCTCATTCAGGATGTAAACTGATTCGCAAATCCCAATATGTTCCAGAAAACTTAATGTATTTAATGCTACAAGTACGTCAGTTTTAAAACTGAGAAACTGACTATACCCTCTGCGAGATCGTTTTTGAACAGATCCATATTGTCGAGTTCATTATTGACTACAACATTTATAGGACTATTGCGGAAATTTCCAAGTCCAGTCTTTCATTAGCAGCCTTTCTTAAAGCTGATGTGTGAAGTTGAAGCAAACCATTGAGGATGCCAGTATTATCCTCATCCACTTTAATAAGTGCATAATTCATTGCACGAAGTGATTTGACCCCAAAGATGCCACCAATGTTACAGATTTACAATCCATTTGTTCGCAGCATTGATGCTAGTGCCTACAGCAAAAATAACGACGTTATTCTTACCATAACACACCAAATTCTTCAAATCATCACGATGCATAAGAACCCTTCACTGATCAATTCGATTCAGGAGCAGAGAATTCTTTCACAGATGTTACAAAACTACCTTTCAATCTCCTACTTAGACGGCAAATTGTTAACAGAACAAATAAATCACTGACAGCAGAATGTATTTCATTTCCAATGCAAACCTCAGTTCGTTTTTCTCCAAAGTCAGAAAACCAGAACAGTGAGAGCTGCTGTATCATCTTTGTCTAGTTCTCCTTACCAATATATATATATATAATGTACAGGTTTTTATTGATATTTTAGAGAAGCTAATTTTTAGTTTCAGGCAATGAACATCACCATTATGTATGGTACTTTAAATTAAAAATAACGCTGGCTTGGCTTTTTTCCTCAATTTCTTCCATTGATTCCGGAATTTCATAAAGACCGTACTAAGATCGACTTCCCAATATGTTGCTTTCATTCAAAATACTAATATGGCCAGGTCTTGTTCTGCAATTTAATGAAACCAGTTTATTTTACATTCAGCTAAATAAAAAATCGGTCAATAACTGATCATTTATAAAAGATTTTTATTGACCAATGGCTCTAATGTTGACACAAAAAGAAAGTCCGCTATGTCACCGTTCAAGAAAATACAAAAAGTTCACTTTGTAACCAACCTATTCTAACATTACAGCATGAAAAATGAATGTGATGTGAATAGCAATTCTAAATCAAGGTATCACTATTGGCTGACAGCTGAAAAGACCTTTATATCACATTTCTTTTATTTTACATCGCTTATTCACAGATTCACTGATAGCAAGAACAACTGCCAAATCAAAGTCGTTATATTCGGCAGTTACGACGAAATAGTATTGGTCCGTTCTCAACAAACGTTGTAAACAGTTTCTGAAATATGTATCCTAGTAACAGTGGAATATAGGAAAATGAATTCGGCTTTTAAAAACATATCCTGCGAAATTTTTCAGTGAGCCGAAATTTCATTCAAGAGACTTAAGCTTTTTCCAACACCATGTTCATTAGTTCAACTTTCCGATCTTGAATTAAAAATGGAATTGATTCTGCTTTAATGCTACAACTAAATATCATTCTTTCCGGCTGCACATGTCAAAAATACATTTTACATAAGCAATTCCGCTAAAAACAAAACTTTCAAACCTTCCAACACCATGTTAACTCAGCGCACCATATTTTTAATGAGACTGTTACCAGGTTTTAGGTCCTCTTTATTATTGCTTCTTAACAATTGTGATAATAGAGACTTTTTTTATCATCTTTCATTGATGCGAATCAGGATGCCGGAGAAATATAAATCAGTTCTGCTCCTTCAGCGGCTCATTAACCTAAGTCCAGTCTATATTAGTGATATAATTCATAGCTTATCAGAAGAAAAGACATTTGCGTACTTCACATACCAGCTTGAACTTCGGAAGATAACGCACCATCTTCTACCATTTATAAAGCACTGAATCAGTTCTGTTCTTACATCAACATTTGTCGTTTTGTAATATAAGATACTGATACAGACTGATTTTTTACATAAGCAATTAAATATTTCTCTCAAATTATGAGGGATGACCCAGCTTTTTTAAAGTGTTTGACGGGAATTACCGACAGCTTAACTAGCAATCGAAATAGAAGCGATCTACAGCTGAAACACTGAAAGTCTTGCAGAAAATGTAAAGTCATATGTCACATATAATTAGCGCAAATGATAACAAATCTATGAATGAAACAAATCTTTTTATTAGATAACTTTCAAAGTAGCTTCAGTTTGATTTCGGAGAAGCAAATTTTAATGTGCCAAAATTTCCATTGAAACTTGTGTTCCATCAGCTTATCTGCTTACAAAGGATATGCATCACTGATGAACAGATTTATTGCACGAACTGTATTCATACTACGTAAGCACAAACAGTAAATATATGTAACATTATCGAACCACTAGCAATGAATCTGATAATTTGTCATCCTCCGCCATAACGATAATCGCTCAACTGCAAAATTTCGGTATGCG
This sequence comes from Dipetalonema caudispina, assembly GCA_013365325.1. NCBI lineage: Eukaryota > Metazoa > Nematoda > Chromadorea > Rhabditida > Onchocercidae > Dipetalonema > Dipetalonema caudispina. The sequence goes on along the minus strand of JABVXV010000011.1, from coordinate 109,120 downwards.
AACGCAGCTTCTGTTCACAAAGTAACGTTTATATATCTGATAAAATCATATCTCCACTGAACTAGAAGATTCTTATAAGTAAACCTGAATTTACTGGAAGACACTAACCTAGAATTGAATTCGATTCTTACCATATCCTTATAGAAAATAGCGAATTTTGCCAGGAAGGAAGTGAATCAAATTTCAGTTAAGACAAAGTAAGCACCGTAAATATCCATTATCCCCACACGATCCATAATAATAGGGATCATAGTGCAATGTATCTCCCTCCTTCTACCACAACCACGCCGATATTTCCACCCACTTCTTCTCTCCTCGTCTTCCATCCTCTTCGTAATTGTTATATTTACATCAATTCAAATTTCATTACATCGGTGAAGAAGCGCAACTTGACTTTGAAGAGAGTTGATTCGTGAATTTAGCCCGTTAGTTCAATTTAAATTGCTTATTGCGTTCAGGTGTAAGCGTCTTTTCGGGAAAGGTCAGCGTCACAAAGGAGATCCACTTGCATTCATTGGTGTGAATGCTCATCTCAAGTATTCAAGAGCTCTTTCGAAGTCTCGGAAATCAATTGGATTTAACTTATCATTGAATTTTGTAGCACTGATATTATCTTGAGCATAAGATGCATCTTTATCAAAAATCCTCTAACGTCGTCCAAAATATGAATTTTCAACTTGAATTACTGGTAGAATCTAAGAACAGTTTTAGATCCTTGAATTTTTTCATTTCAAAACTATCGTGTGATAAAGCATGAAGGCAGTGCTACAGTACTGACAACTCCTTGGATAACAGTTCCAAAATGTCATAATTGTATATACTTGATCATTCTTACCGATAATCTTTATAACTTTTCCCGATCTTCGCAGTTTGAAAATGTGATCTGTTTATCACTCTATCACTTGATTTCGTGTTTACCCTTTAGACAAATAACACAATCTGTCGCAAGCAGCGAATATTCTCAATACTGAAGTATCTATCCTGTGATGAGGTACCGTCTATCTACATTAAAATTTTAGGAAACTTGTGCAACCTATTTATCTACGAAATTGAATATGTGGGATGAGCTTTCTGGACAAGAGTAAATCATGAAATGAAATGATGTTTCTACGGACGATCTTACGTAGATGCTTCTACTGAATCGCTGCAAATATGATAATGTTCAGGCAAACCTTGGAAAACATTGCTTAAAGATATAGCACTGCCATTCTTCGTTCATCATTCTTGACAGAAGTACGAGCTGTAACACAAAATTTTTATTTTTATTATTAATATTTTTGCTGTGGAAAGAATTTTTTCAGTGAAATATTATCCTTGAAATGAACAAAATATGAGTTATATTTTTTGGAATAAATTTCAAGAATATTTTGATTTTATTACGTAGTACCTTTGACTCTGGTTTTCGTACGGTAAATTTCTGTGAGGATAATGATGAGATGAAACAAAGTTTGTTCTGAACATGATTAGGTAAATGAGGTCATGATTTTATCAGGAAAGAACTCTGGCAGCACTCATGTTTTCTAAATTTTATCTGTATGTTAGCTAGTTCTCAGAGACACTATTGTGAAGTAGGCATGGGCGGTAGTTTGGTCGTATACTTCAATTTGAATTTCAGATCCTGAGAAAAAGCAGTCACCCTGTAATTAAATCTACTTCCGCTTATATAGACGTTTATTTAAATTGGTTTCATGCGGGCTTTCAAACTTTTTTTAATCAATTTTCGCCGATTCGGTAATTCTGGCTGGATTTACGTCTGTCATCATATTGAATCTACTAAAGTTCTCATTTCCATTCAGCTATTCCTGATGACGGTGGAAACGAATGTACGTCTTTTGGGATCAGCAGAGTTCGGAGCTACAGCTGTAATTGGAGATGATTCATCGTGCCATGTTGCAACAACAAACGGTTTTTCGGCAACATCATCAGTTGCTCATATGTTGGGAGGATTTTCGAAACTTATGTCATTAAATCATCCTCACCTCTGCAAATACGTGGAATTTGTTCGATCAGCAGTTCGTATGTTTTACATTTTAGTTAGTTCAATAAAACTAATTGATGCGTATTTTGCATATTAAACTTTTCTGTTTCAATTTTAACCAGCTTTGAGAATCTCGTTTATGTTATTTGAAATATGAAAGGCACAAATTGAGTTCTACTTTTGAGGCTTATAATAGAAGGAAGAACTTGAAATGTTCTTTTTGCTGATTTGCACCAGAACCAAGAAATCAAATTTCATTTTTAAAAAGCCTACAGAATAAAGTTCGAACAATTGGATTCGTGATGCATCCAAGTATTATAACATTTTACAAGACTTGCTGTTTTGAAATGAAGAACGTTATCTCATGACTTACACACAATCACTGTTGTAAGGACTGTCAGCTTTTGCGTACTGATGGAGGATTGTAGAAATAGTGTCTTTGTTATTTGCGTAATTTCCCTGCCAATACGTTATTTCTGTAATTCCTTTGTCATTTTCATAAATCTAAATTTAATAATTTTAGTTGGGAATGCATGTTTTGTGATTTCGGAGCATTATTCACGGTCAGCTGTTGAAGAATTGAAGGAGTGTAAAAAGCAAGTTGTTTTATCATTCGTCGGATACTCAGAATATCATGAATGGGTTTAGACATTTTTTAGCTGGGCCTTCAGGTGTATTGATTATTGTTACTTACTCTTCGTAATATTACATGATACTAATCTTTATTATATGCCCGGTACGTATGTACAAGAGGTCTTGGAGTAATTTTGGTAATTTGTTCTTTTTTTTGCAATTCACTTTCACAGAGTTCAAAGTTTCGATCCCAGGTAAACCGGCTTCTCGACTATCGTCCAGAATTCCTTTAATTGAACTCCAAACAAAAATTTAAGGTTCAGACTTAAAGAGTTCCTTGTAAAATCTAAAGAGTTCTATGTAAAATTCATATGGAATTTTACATAGAACTCTTTAACTTTGAACCGTAAATAGGATATTCATTGATTTTTTTTTCGCATTATCCTTCAAGAAGCTTGAATCTGTGAAAGAGTAGAAATTTAGCTAAGAGCGGAATATTATGAGGTTAAATATAGAAGCTTAGCTCCAGTAATTGCAACTTAATACGGCTTTTATGTTATTCAATGAAAGTGTCATCAAAAAATAAAAGTATCATGTTTTGTGTGATTTTCACTTTCCGTTTAGCTTGCTGTTCGTGTTGTAATAATATTATTGATACGGTGCATTTCTTAATTTTTCAATATTTCATGCTGGTTTCAGAGAAATATCAGAAGTTTTAGGCTGGACGTGGCGCGAATCATATCTTTATTACAACCAATCTTGTCAGCTTTTACATATTTGCACACCCGACATATCATTATTGGCTACTTCAATTTAAATTCAGTCCTCCTATCATCTCAGGTAACATGTTGTAGGTAATCTTCCAACTGGTAACATCAACATTATATGCTGTTATGTTGCAGAATTTAGTTCGGTTAGCTCAGTATGGTTTACACTGTATCAGTGGCAGTAGAAGAGATTTAGAGTATTGCATTTATTCTTCTTGGTATCTTCCGCCAGAACGTTTCTTGCAAGCTGAAATCAAAAATGGTTTCATTTGTCGAGCTGGAGATATCTGGTCGTTTGGAATTGCTGTACTTGAGCTTTCAATCGTAGGTCACTTTCTCTCTATACAATTAAAATTCATGAGATCCATGTTCTGTTGCTGTTACTGCTATCTTAAAACAACTTTGGCGACTGTCATGCTTCTCATCGAGTAGATATTTTATTGGCATCATAAGTTTCATATTTTTCGTTATTCATTTGTCATACTTTGTGAATGGTGATCATTTTTGTTTTCACTGGACGTCAGTATTCTATATATTTATGTTATTATTGTGTTTCTCACGTGTAAAATCAGTTTCAGGGCTGTCTTCTCTCTGAAATTTGGTCTCCAAAGCAGTTTTATTCCACATTGACTATTCTGATCAGAAAAAGTATTTTTTGTAATTCATTCATTTTCTCCTGTATTAAAAGTTTATTTTAGTTCTCCACTGTTTTTTGCAACTTATCACGATTGGTTTTTAGTTTCATTTTTCGTAGAAATTAGTCTTCCAGGCTTTTTATTGAATCAAGATTTAACGCAGCAACGGTGAATCGACCTTAGATATTTTCTGAATTGATTGGAAAGAACTTAAACAATTATTAAATAATATAAGTGCATGAGCTTGCCGAGCTGTGTGTACAAATTGTCATCATTTTGTCCCATGTAAAAAATGCAATTAAATTGAATTAGGTTTTGAAAAAACCTAATATTTATGAGTGAACATTCTTACAATTGAGGGTTTTTTTAGTTATAATCAGATAACTATTGTTTTTAATTGCTTTCAAGAACGGAGTGGCTCGATTTTTCGGTTATTGTTGGCTGAAATTCAAGAAAAGAAACCGAATACTCATATTGTATCAAATATCACGATCATGGTGATACTTGAGAAGACGCTGTGTATCCTTCCGTCGCAACGACCTACTGCTAGGGAGTTACTTTCTGTAAGTACTACTAACGTGCATTTAGTTATTCATAAATTTATTGCTAGTATGAAATTGTAATCGTTAAGTTAAAAAAACTTTACAGATAATTAACGATGCAAGTAATAGTCACTCAAATGTAAGCAACGACTGTAATTTTTATGATAGTGAAAACGATGAAAGCAGTCTGGGGGAAAGTGCTGAACATATGAGAGGTTTGTTCACATATGCTTTATTCATATCAGGAACGACTAGAAATAATTAATTGTTTTGCTACTGTAAAATGCAGCTTCCGAAAAATATTTTTCAGAGTTGTTAGAAAATGAAGAAACAGAAGCAACTCAAAATTTACCAGTTAACGAAGCCTTTTTTTTATGGAAGTTATGTGGAAGCAGTATTGAAACTATTCTTATTAACCATGGCATTATTAAAGCAAATCCACCTGTTCTCGCTTTACCATAGTTTGTTTTGACGTTATAATTTGCTGATGACATTTCTTTATTATTATATTCATGTTTTTCACTCTTTTCAGTTTGGTTGATGGAGATTGCTTCATGTATGGTAATGCTCATATAAGGAAATATGAGTTCACTTTCGATATCTTTATCCTTCCATCAAATAATTTTCGTGACGTAAGTTTCACAAAACAAGGACACTAAGAGAATGATTCATTGAAAATTTTTCTCATCATTAAGAATTTGATTCTGTTCGCTGATGTGTACAGGAATTAACATTTTAGCGGATGAAGTCCCTTGACGAAAGCAAATTTCTCATTTCGTTTGAAATGGAAGAGAAAACACTGGAGACCTACGATTTATCGCTAATGGTCAAGGAAAAAGATATTGAGTACCAGGTCTGCATTCTTTTCATTATTTGAATAGCAGTTCCCAGCTTTGATGACTGAAATTTTTTTTTTTTTTCGGGAGATTTTCTCCATATTACGGATTACGCATTTCAGGGTCGACGGATGCTTATTCTCCGTCGTTTACTTTCAAGCTATCCTTTCAAAAAGTCACTTCTATTTTGCGAGTGTTGTCATGACATCCCTCCCCTTTATAGAGCTAATCTATGGAGTGCATTGCTGAATATATATTGGGATGTTGAGAAACGTTTCATAGCAATCGATACGTTCTCTCCCCATACTTCTGATCGCCAATTATTAGTCGATATTCCTCGATGTCACCAGGTCATGTTTTCAAGAAAGAGTTACATAGAAGCATGCTTCACGGTTGAATTTCTCTTGTTATTTTCAGTAGCCGTTTACTATGTGCAATCTAATTAATTTTCCGCAAAAGTTTTCATACAATTATAAATAATATGATTTATGTGCTCCAAATGTGAACAACAAAAACAGAATTTTTTTTTCTATTATAATTTGGAAAATTGTCATGTGGTTTTGTAATTAATCACTTATTTTTTAAATTGGAATTGTGAACACAATGTCTCCACCTTACCTTTCACATTCGGTTGCACTGCACCGGACAGCACGGCTTCCTGTCTTTATTAATATGACATCCTTTAAAAGATAACGATATAATGACTTTTTCAGTATGACGATTTGATGGCTTCATCTATTGCGCATCGCAAGCTCAAACGTCTTCTAAAGGCATGGCTTTTGTTACATGAAAATTACGTTTATTGGCAAGGTTTGGACTCTCTAGCGGCACCATTTCTTGTTCTCAACTTCACTCGTTTAGGTACCAATTATCATTTACGTAATGGATTTAATGATGGGGATATTTATTTGTTAACAGCAGTATGATATTGAACGGTTTAAATTGAACAGCTCTGCAATTTATTCTAATCAAATAATAAGTTATACGGCTTTCAGCTTCTGCATATTCCTGTCTGGAATCTTTCATCAACTTGTATTTGCATGACTTTTTCTTGCGAGATAATTCATCTGTCGTACAAGGTTAGAATCAGTTTTTATTTTTCATTTTTAAACTATACATGTGTGATTCTTGATCGACTTCATTTGTAGAATATTTGGCAGTTTTCTTTCATCTTTTGGCATTCATGGATGCTGCGTTGTATACACATCTCTCCGCTATGGATTTTCGTCCTGAGTTGTTCGCTATTCCGTGGTTTCTTACATGTTTTGCCCATATATTACCTCTGCACAAGTTATTCTATGTACGATTTTTTGATTTCATGTGCCAGACTTCTGTATGCAGTACTTTTAATTACTGAGACTGCAGTGAATCTCAAGTTAAACGAATTTCATCTGTGGATGAGCGTAAATTGAAGGAGTATACTTTGAAATTTATTTGCAACTTGTTCAATGAGAATTGATTTCTTTATGTACCGACATACTTTTGCTCCATTTTTATTAGGTTTGGGACGTTTTATTATTATCGGATTCATCTTTTCCATTATTTGTCGGACTTGCAATCATGGAACAATTACGGACTGGACTTATAGCTACACATTTCAACGATGCAATTTTACTTTTCTCTGACCTTCCAGGTTTGTTTCATCCAAAGTTATGAAACAATTATTGCTATGCCTCTAACTTTCACCCATGTTCATTGCTAGATCTAAATATGGAACGTTTGGTGCAGTGCTCACTGAATTACTACAATACTGTGCCAGCATCATGCACCTTCAGACAATATGCATCTAAACATGTACGAGAAGAGTATGCAATGACGCATTATACCGTAACTGAACTGAACGAATTTTGTTGTCCACGAATATCAGCTACCGATGTCATTCGTCTCACTGAGCATTCCGCACTACTTGTTGTCGATGTCCGTTCACAATACGAGTAAGTCCATATGTTTAATACGTATTTCTTTATAGTGCTTTCCTGAACGCATCAGTGTGTGTCTTTCTGATTTAAATGTTTTGGAATTTTAAGGTATTCTCGCGGTGCCATTGTGGGTAGTGTGAATTTGCCTCCTTATGGTGAGGAGGATACGTTGGATATCATTAAAACAGCATTAGTGAATGCGCAGTCTGCAGGACATGTCGTCGTTATCGTTGATAATGAACATTTGCAGAGGGCTAAAAAGGTTGCATATATCTTTTATGATTTGGTTGTATTACTAGTTTTTCAAAATATATGCAAGACAAAAAAGGATAAAGGTTGCTGCTAACAGCATCTATCTTTAGTCGTTGATACGTTATCAGTTAGATCATCCAAGCAATTCTTTTTCTAATGTATCAGAAACTTCCTAATGACTATAGAGAATATACACGTTGGTCATATCGATCCATACTTAATAATTACCGGTGGTATCACTGGAAAAAACCTGTCATATGGTTTAAATAAAACTAATTTATGAGTTAGTTATGCAGATATCAAAGTTATGCGTGCTGGAAGGATACAATCGTGTGTGTGTTTTGGATGGTGGTGTCCAGAAAGTTCGCTTTATGCACGATATCTTTTGCATACCTGCTTGAGAATCGAATACTTTCTAAAATATGGACATTTTCGATGTGATTAAGAATAGTGATATTAAAGGAAACGATATAAAGGAATTTTGGAATGTGATATCTGAGACATTACATGTGTTTAGGTCAACAGTGTTGTTGTGTTGTTGTGCTTGGAAATTTTCTGTGATAATGCATGCGATAAATGACAGTTTCCTCTCTTATCAGCAAATTCATGTATTGCATAAGTGTTATGTCCTTTCAACTATATATATATATATATATATATATATATATATATATATATATATATATATATATATATATATATATATTTATATTTATTGTCTTTTTCTTTATTAGATTCATCTTTGTGTTGTCATAAATTAATGAATTTGGGTTTCATTTTGTTGTGAAAAATTCAGTGTCGATGAGGAAATGGAGATGTGGCTCATCTATTATGTGAGAAAAACATGCTTAACTATTGTAAAAATGAAGCGAATTCTGACCTTTTCCGGATGGGAAATTCCTTATATGATCTCAAAAATTTGACGTTTTCTAGATATGCTCGAATCTACAATTGGATTGACCCTATACGAAATTAGTATCGGCGGAGAGATCATGAACCAGTGGGTGATTTTCAGTGTACATATCACTGTGTGTCCATGATATTTGTCCAGTTGAGAAGAAATTTGGGGATTTTTACTTAACTAGAGTGGGGAAAAAATGCTTAATTTTGACGAAAAGACTGAATTATTTAGATCATAAAGTCCGGATAGCTTGTACTTTATTGACGTAAACTACCACAAGCTGTCCCTTTGCAACAGTGAAGAGGTTGCTTTGCCATTAAACACTCATCAAAATAAAAGAATTACAAAGAATATGTTTAGTTAGTGCTAGAGGGTCAATCTGGTCAGCTTAATCGGTCTCTATATGACGCTGAAGATTTTACAAGATGTGATTTTCAATATGCTCTGAATCAGATTGAGTGGGAGTTGTCGTAGAATTTTTGTTTGTCGCTTATCAGTTATGAAGTTGATCGCTTTGGGAATTTCATTTTGCCAATATGGTTAAGATTAATCTAAATGTGATTTATTACTTTGGTAAATATGGGTAACAAGAGTATTGTTTTACCGTGTTTAAGTTAGGGATGATTATAAACAAAATGATTTATGTTAGACATTATAACTTTCATCAAATTACAATTTACATGATAATCATCCAAATGAAATAATTCTACAACATATGTTAATTTTATTTAGATATACTTATCATAAAAATTTTCGGATTTCCGACATGGTTCGCAATAAATTTTGGTAGAGATTGGTTCAAACATGGGAAAATTTTCGGTCAAAATTTTTGATTTGGATTACAATGAAAGTAGTGGAGGGTGAGATATGAGGCTGGTAATGTATCTGCTTTATGTATGGCAATATATCGCTTAACAGACAGTGGGAAAATAGCAGGACAAGTCCGACCTTAACAGTGAAGCTGACTGGATGAAAATCAACTTTTCAGTTACCGGTTCACGAGATGCCAATCAACAACATTTATCTCTAGTGCATGTACTGTTCTAGTAGTACTAAAGATAGCTTCATTTTAATTCGCCTCTTTTAAAAAGAATTATTATACTTGTTCCGTTGATGTGAAATGTGATACATTTCTTGTATTTACGATGAACTAACTGATCACAACAATCAGTTTATTGCTGATAAATTTTAATAGAAAATTTCATTGTGATTAAACATTATTAAACTTGTGTTGTATTAAGCTGCATAACATCCAAGGGTCGTTATTTTTTTATTTTTCAGACGCATTTAAGGTATGTGAGCCATCACTGAAGAAGGTAAAGTTGTATTTGTCTACTAAACAGTCGTAAGGAGAACGAATGAATACGTGTTCTAAATGAGAAATTCAGAGAAGCTTATTACTTATTCAAAGATTCGAAATTATTTTCGCGTAAGGATACAATTGCCTGCTACAAAATAATGAAAATGGCAGTTACGCTGTTTTTAAAAGAAACAGGAAATTGGAAGGATGTGAACAATTTTTCTGGTAAATTGAAAACAGGGATTCATCTAAACGATTTTAGACTTCTAATATTTCTGAAGAAGGATGGAGATTTTTTGTCACTGAGCGCACCTTTGCTGATTCTTTAAGAAGTGCGTAATTGTTGAATCCTACTTCAGTTCTGTGTGATAAGCTATCCAGTGATTGTTAAGAAAGATCTGAAAAGAATACTAGCAGACGCTCAGTAGTTTTGTTTGTTGTATGCACAAGGAAGGGAAAAGGATGAATCCTAAATAAAACGTGATCCTCATCTTCTAAGTTAGACATTAATCTATCCAAATTTGTCAGTATTTCTTTAATGCACACTTAAACCTAATTTTTGACTTTTTGATTTTTGTTAAGCATTACCCTTATCAAGAATTTAGAACCGTCAGTGAGCATGTAGAAGTTTCGGAATATTGTAATACGGCTTCTGACAATCGGGAAACAAGTATTGAGTATTAGTATGTATGGCTCAATTTCCGGTCATGCCAGCCAGTAAAACCCAACAATTAAATATGTTGTTGTTGTTTTAACGCTGTTTATAAAACATTCACTTAAATTCCTGTGAACTAGTTTATGTATTAAAAACGAATAATGTGGCAAATTGTCCGAATTTGCCATTGTCCAGGAAAAATTTTGTTTGACAGTTTTGACGTAATGCGTACTAGCAAAAACGATGTTGTAAAAAAGCGCACAAATTTGATGAACGGTATGTGCCAAGAATCGAAGAATTTTACACAAAAACGGTACAGAATCTCAATTTTAAGTTTTTCTTTTTTAAATGCATGATAAGTCTACCAGAGAGTTAACAAAATCTTCACATTGCGGAAGTCATTTCCGAAATATCCCTTGCTACTAATTAGAAAATATCATCATGCACTGTTTCTGTGATTTTTGCAGTTGGAATAAATTTAATGATATACAATTTTGCTTGTGACTGCGGAAAGAAAAATGACCAAAAGTAAAAAGTTTAAAGTGAAATAGAGCGGAAAAATCATGGTTCTATCCCATTTCGAAATATAAGCGAAATCACTTTTTTTTTTTTTTTTGAAATTAAACTGAATTCTCTATTATTGATCATCAATAATTTCTGTTTCGTTCTGTTAGCATCCTCATAACGCTTTGTTTTCAAATAGCGTAAATGGATAAAAATATTATGTAAATGACACGGCAGTGAAAGTTAAGGATTGATAACAGGTATTAAAGATAACCCAAATGGTCAGTGTACCATCTCTGATAATGCCAATTAAGAATCATGAAAAGCTTTTCATTTGTTTTGAACCAGAGAACCATCTTTTTCAGCATCCTTCTGCAGTATCTTTTTAAAAAAATAGTTGGAAGTCCCAGCAATATAATTGATTTTTTTAAAATCCATATTCTTAGTAATTTTAAATGAACTATGTTTACTCAGTTTTAAATGAAACATGAAACTTGGCGACAACCAACATATTTGTCATCAAGCTTTATGTTTCATTTAAAATTAAGTAAATATATTTCATAGTATTACGTTTTGAAACTTATTTTCTAGAAATAAAATTCATTTTCATATGAAATCATTGGACTGATTAAATCGAACATCCAATATCTCCATCAATCTCTCGACTTTGCAGTTCTCGCTTTACTCAGACTTTTAAAAGTTCAGATGTCTTTATTTATTGTTTCATAAGTGAGGAAGCGGGTTTCTTAATGATGAGAGATAAAGCAAAAATTTACTTATACAGTAAGAAAAAAAAACTTATCGCAAAATTCACTATACATAATAATTTTCGTTGCGTTTTATATAATCACACCTTAATTGATCAATGTAACAACAATAGAATTTAGGACACAAATACGTTACTACAACCAATGAAGCGGAAATGATAATAGCTAACGCCCTGCTCCAGAAAATGTTGGTGTGTACTGGCACTGGCTGTAATCCACGGGAGAGATCATGTTGAAAGCTTTTGTCATCACGTTTATGTAATCTGAAAAATATTTTGCCTGATTAATTTCAATTTAATGAGATTCGAGTCCAAAAAGTCTGGCCAAAAATGACGCAAACTTCCACAGATCACCAAGTTGTCAGTAATTTTATTTGACCAAACCGTAATTTTTCATTGAAAAAGTCAATATATTTTTATTATCCGTAAAATTTTTTGAAATTTCTATAATCAATCAATAATTTGTGACATACTATTATCTTCCAAAAATTGTAGCACATTTCGCATATGTTCGCTGCGGAATCTTTCTGGGTCTCGGGCAATTACAAATACAGGAAATCGGACCCAGTTCGATACAATCACATAATCATATTGATTGTATTCGTTTAGTGGGCCTTTTTTTATTACCCAAACTGCAATGTGAAAATTTCACTTGATTTTAATCTATGGAATATAATGACTCTATTCATACGGTGAGGTTTACATTATATTATCTGTTGTTTATAAATATGAAAATACATGAATTCTAAGAGGAGAGCCTAAATTCTTACAATTTTCTCTTGAATTTTTTCCGTAATCAAAACATTTGAAAGTATTTCGAATATAAATTGGATTGCTATTAGATCGCATGATGTTAAATTTAAATTTCATTTAAAGATGTTGAATAACGGAATAACCTCAAACAACACTTTAGATAGGTAAAAATCAAATTTGCATGTTGTACTTAACCTACATCTTGATCTGATCTAAGTGAGCTGACCCAAGATCTCCAAACATCTTGAATTTAAGGAAGGAGTACAGCTTTGCGTATAACAATATTATTGCGCAAGTACACATTTTTCTGATTACATTATAAATCAATCGATCAATTGATTACATGGCTCTGAATCCGGTGAATTGCTATTGTGTAAAACGAATTGTCCAGTATCGCCTGATTTGAATCCATAACCAAGTGAGAAACGCGGTGGACCATTAGCATTCCCTTCACGATAAAACTTTAGAATTGTAAATGTTGCACTATATGTGTTGTTCGTCAGAGCACCAACTATAAAAGTTTAATTTTGAGTTTTAACAAAGCTTTAGATGTTTAGGCTGATTATTCTTGACATAGATTTGCATTTTTTTTTTTTTTTTGTATAAATGATTTGGCAGACTATTTGTTTAGTTCCCATTAACTAAAAAAACTTTATATTGTGTAATGAAATTTATTTTGGAACCTTAAAGAAAACAGAATCTACAATAGCCAAAGACTATTATAATATTGTTATGAATAGGAATTAAATTTGTAATGGATAACTAAAATAAACAGAACATACAGTGCGATACTGTGCATGCTTCACGGATAACATGAGGGCTGTTGATTACCTAAAATTTGAATTAGATGATACTATTGCTAATGAAAATTGCATAACCGCAGAAAACTGATTAAGACATACCTGGAACCAACGACCCATCATACGAGCGACGTCAACATTTTCAGCCGCTGGATGAACAGCTCGAAAGACATCTTTCGCTAAATTTTTAGCGTAACCTTTTGGCACTAATCGGCTGATCGATGAACCCAAAAGAGTATTTGTCGGTGGAATCATCTGTGGAAATAACTGGCTTATCTAAACAAGATAAGGATACTTTCCAAGAATATATTTAAAGAAAACTGAGGATGCGAAATGTTTTCCAGCAATAATACTTATAAAAGGGCTCTTCTATCATGAAATTTATCATGAGTATTTTGGATATTTAATTTAGTGACGAATTAGTTTTGAAATTAAGAAAAGTTTTAATTGCGAAATAATTCTGAAATTTGAAAAACAAAAGAGAAAACAGACCAGATAGTTGAAATTGCTAAGACCAGGAATAGTGTTCACTCCTGGTATAGCTGGCACATCCTGTGGTCCAGGAAAAGCTGGTACTGGTATTGGAGCCAAACCAGGAATCTGTCCACTAGCAATACCTTGCAAATCGATACGGTTCTGATTTGCTTCAGATATCACCGAATTTATATCATCATTTTGAAAGGAGCTAGGTGCCGTCAGTGGTTTGTACCTTCGACCGTTGAAATCAGATGATAATCCTAACTGATTCAAAACGCTGTCAGCTATTTCGCTTATTTTTGCTAATGCAATTTTATCCTGTAAAGCATAATTTGTGGATCTGGTAAGAAATCAATTTTTTTATTTTATGAATATATTATTCTTGCATTTTCAGGTCAACATATGCAAAATTAGATGAAGTAATCACGAAACTGTAAGAGCACCATTTTTTTCTAGATTCAAGCAATATAGGATAACTAAGGAGATTACAGCAGTGTTGGTTGGAATTCTCTGACTTTCCGCTCCAAAAATTTTTAGACTACTTATATCTTTGTATCATAGCTATAGAATGATTTAATTAATCGGTATTACATTAACTAAAAATACGGCCAGTGATTAGCAGACCACTATTAGATTTAACAAACAAACCTGTTTGGTGAGCACAATATTTTTGCCAAATGACTGTAATGTAGAATTATTTTGTTTAGTATCTGGAGAAAATTTCGCAGATGGTCCTAGCGAAAGTGAGTCTGCAGTATTAGCTGAAGAGCGCTGTTGTTGGGCATCGTTGTGGATGAGCTGTGAGTGGGAGAGGGGTAAGTTAATCCATGAAAAGAAGAAGCTAAATATTAAAATAAAAGTAGTAGCGACTGTAGAAGAACGACCTAAAGAAGAAGCAGTCATTTGGCTCATCAATGTTTGAAATGTTTTGAATTAGGTCACTGGTACATAATCAGCGGTCTGTGTCTCCCTCTTCTTACACCGACACGCACTATTACGCCCTCCAAAAGAGGGTTATTTTGGGGTCTATGTCCTTTTTTCACCTCCTTTTCTTGCCTACTCACTTCTGTCATTTTAAGAACTCAATATCCACATAGTTCAGTGTTCTTTTTTTCTATCGGTTCTTCATTTTCAAGGATTTACTAATTCGTCACCATTTCAACATTTTATTTAGCTCAAATTTATTGTCACTTTTCTCACTCATCACTGTGACCTCAAAAATTTCCCTTTGGGTAATTGAAGATTCTAATAACAGGTGAGGTGATGAGCGATACGTGTTTGACACACCTTTTTCAATATTTTGATAAGTAGAATTTGAATTACAAATGACCCACATGTTACTTCTCCATTTCATAGATTTACTGCTTCATGATTAATTAATGTAAGTTTTTTTTTCTGCCTTCATTGAATCAAGTTGAATGGAAATAGGACATTTGATCAATTTCAACTTATTTTGGGACTTCAGTAGAACGTGTAATTTAAAGAAAAAAATAGTGCAAAACATCTGTAAGAGTTGAAAAAAAGTGGATTAGATGAGAGACTTCTGCATTTCTGCGAAAATTGTAAGATTATGACATCAACAAAATTGCTGACAGTTGAAGTGATGGGTGAAAATGGAAATTTTAAACTCAATGAGAGGAATGACTCTGTGATTCATCATTTTGATATCGGTACATACCATCGTCACAACATCAGCATGATAAAATCCAGTCGAATAAATTACATTCATGATTATCTATTATCAGTTAAGTGGTCCTTTAGCGATTTTTCTCACAGTTAATTATATGAAAATGGTAAACAGCAGTCTGACTTGGAACTGAACGTTTTTTGTCCAAGTGACTATAGATAAGAGATATTAAATAATGACTTTTCATTCAAGAAACTTCAGATCAAGAACGATGGATGATGGGCATTTTTTTTTGCATATGCGCTGTAATTTTTTTACACAGTTCCACCATTTCTGTTTTGTTAAATTGTTACATTTGCTGAAGACATTTCATCTGAATTTGAAAAATAATTTTCCAAACTCACACATAATGAAAACTTTACTGATCATTTCTCATCATCTCATTTTAAGAACTCAAAGATTCATCATTAAGAGTTGAATGACAGCTAACATGATGATACAAATAACTAATCGTTATTTTAACGGTAACTTCAAGAACGTTTATCAAGATTTTTAATTGATATAGAAGGATAACCAGTGTGTGAGACGTTTGAATTGAGTTTCCCATCAAGTTTTTAATCTTGTAATATATAATTTTCACTTCTACTGTTATCTAGACATTTCTATTTTAATGAACTATTATTTGAGCGCATGCAATATGCAAAAGACCTGTCACAATTATTTATTTTTCTTAATTGGGGACAAATTAACAATCAGCGCAATGTAAAACACGAAATTACACGCTAAAATCCACAATTTACACTTTTTTTTTTCATCTTTATTGAATAAATACATTACAATATCAAATAAGGTGTGGAGATGTATGTTGAAAGTTTCAATTTGGAGCACTATGTACAGTGTTAATGCACATATTTTCGGCCTGGTGAATCTGACAACAATGTTCAGGAAGAAATTTTCGAAACTTTGGAGAAATAAGATATTTTTTGCTGTAAAACAAGGGAACAATGCCAACAATTTGAAAATAAATTTTAATTACGAATGTCGAATGGAATGGCAAGCTAAATAAATGGTACGGAAATACATCAGGAATAGATAGTTTGAATTGGCCTGCATACTATTTAATTGTACGTATTTTTCGGTGTAGTTAAAAAAAAAAAACCAGGTGTTTGGAAAGAACCACAGATGACAGATAAGAAATACCCGGCAGAAATATTTGGAAACGCTAATTTGTCACCGTAAATACAGTAATACAAAAAAAAAAAAAAAAACCTGTCGTGGCATTAAATCGTCGTAAAGATTATTAATGTGATCAATCCAAAGCTCAACACGAATTTTAAGTTTAATTTGATTAGAAGGAGATCGAATTTGAAATCCTTTTATATTATTTCATTGTGTAACTATAAAACCAATAACATTCTTGACCATTACTCTTGAGGTGCGCTAATTTTCAGCATCAAACAAAAAGAGAGAAAAAAAAAAGAAAGAAAAAAAGAGAACTGAAAAAAAAAAAAAAAGAAAACGAAGATTTTTAGATAATCTATCAAAACAAATTTCTGTAACAAGTTTCTTGCTACATCATTTAGGGTAACAATGTTGAAGATGCATTATCCATGAACGTTGAACAGACTCGGTGGAAATGTGCACACCGAATTATCCACGGGTGCAACAATGTTCAGCAAGCGAGAAAATCCATTGATTAACCCTTTCTGTTCAAGGATCTGATTCACAATCGCTTCATAACGCTATAATAATGATAAAATGATTAAAGTTCCAGAATTCTAAAAATAACGAATATTTTAACACGAATGAATCTATAAAACGATGGCAACATTTGACAGTATGACCTTGTTCAAAACCTAAAATGTTGCAGCTTATAATTTTGATTTATCTTTTTATTTCAAAATCAGTATGATTTCATTAAAAAAATTTTTTCCGTTAAAAAACAAGAAACATTGCTACTGTCCGTTTGGGTTCACTCAATTAATTGATTCATTGTAAAAAAAAAAAAGGAAAAATCAATTCTAATTTTGAAGCATTGTAAATTAACAAATCCTGATTCTCCAAAACTATCATACTTCACCTTTATTTGCCTATTGCGAAATACTATGTAAAAACATATTTTTTTTAAAGATATCGTTTTGCAGCAATTTAAACATAAAATATTGGTGACCTGTTTGTAGACAACAGGATCGCGTGCGAATACATACAATGGATAATTGCAATTCGTTGAAAGTATTGTGAAGCTGTATTGTCCGGCTTCATTTAACGGACCGGCGTGAATAATATGAACTAAAATTTTCATATAATAAGAAGAAATTGAACTGCTTAATTTGCTATGTAGAACTAAGTAAATTTTCATAAAGGTTATTTTTATGATTAATCAATTCTTTTTAAATACAAATGCTTACCGTTGACATCATCCTGATAACTGGTTGTACGATAAATTAGTTCTCCAGCTTGTTTAACAATAGCATAGCCTGAGCTGATACGTGGCTTAACATAAGGTGTCCCATCGGTTGTGTATTCAAACACTTCAAATATCGTGCCAACCCCGCCATCATTTACATCTGCTAACTTCTTATAAGCAACCATACTACATGGTCCTGTTGCCAATGGTGGACTATACATGACCTGAAGGCGTCAAAAATCTTTTCAAAGTTTCAGCTTTCAGCTTAAAATATTTGAATCTTAAAAAATCTGCTGACTTTGAAGCAAGGATTAGTTTCACTTTTCACCTGAAACACTCTCTCAAAACAGCTATGATCTATACTAAAGTTAGAGATGCCGACTCTCTGCCAGAATTTTCATCAACCCCATTCGCATAACTTTAGCTCTAACTAACCTGATACCATTGACCCATGAATGCATCAACATTAAATTCTTCAATGGGAACTGGTTTTGGATTACAGAGCGGAGACGATGGTTGAGTTATTAGGTTTTGAATCATTTCCAAATTTTCACCGATTACAGCTTGTTGTGCAGGGGTAAGCGTCAATGATGTCGACTTGATCCCGGGATTTTCATTGCTTCCATTCGTCTGCAACTTTTCATGCATGAAGCATATCCACGGATACATTATTTTAAAAAATTGATGGAAAACAGTTTCAATCAGCTGGGTTTAGAAAATAAACGCTGCCATACTACTATATTTCAAAAGTTGAGGCGATCTGAGATTCCTGATTCCTTTTTGTGCAGTCGTTGACTACAAAATTTAAAATATGTTTTCCGTAAGACCAACATAAAAGTATTTATGATGCCGAATTTATCCAACTGAAGATCTATTAAATTACCAACAATTTTAAGTAAAGTTTCTGAGAAATGAATTTTTAAAGCAAGTACCACTGAGCCCTAGATAATGGAAGTAATGTAGTATGAAAGCAGTCACCTGAATAGATCCACTAGTAAGTGCTTTGTAGAGAACATCGGCGATCATGTTTTTAGCTGGAATTGGGCTGTTCTCACCCCCAATCAAATTACCAACCGCTTTCGTTAAACTCCGTGTGTCAGGTTCGAACTTGCTTTTTTTGCTGTTCAAACCAATTAAATTGATTATTGTACCAATTAGGCCACCCGGTGATGAAGAGTCGTCCGTTAGTGCACCGTACTTCAATAAAACTTATAAGTTGAAAACTTCCCAGTAATAAAAATAAGTTCATTAACTTTCAACGGTTTTTATGTCATTCAGTAAGCCTAGATTTTGCAAAAAATTCCCACAGGACTAGAACAAATGACAATTTTCTATACAAACTTCTTCGTTTTCGATGCCTTCATCATTACTTCCTTTGGTTGAGAGTGAAGCACGACGGATTTCATTTTCGTTAGGTCCAAAACCTCCATCAGGAACCTCAGGTTCTGATTCAATCTTTGGTATTGCTGGCATCTGATGCAGTCATGATTTATTGAGTCATGTGACTTCAAATTCAACGATTCAATCTTTTTTCTTTTCAAATTTAATTCCTTATTTATGCATCAGGATCTGGCTCATTCTCATTTTTTTTGCTTTTCTTTCCAATAATTTTGGTTGTAGAACAAAAAAAAAAAAAGAAAAAAAAAAGAAAGAAAAAAAGCAATAATATTGACACAGGTACAAGTGAAACTCGGTAATAGTATTGACACAGGTACAAGTGAAACTCGGTACCTGTTCTGTAGCTATCTGTCGCAAATGAGGACGTATTAGTTCAACCGGTGGCCTGGCTAAATCAGGAAAAACGTTGGGTATACCACGTATTGATGAATGCACATTATCACCTGATCCTTCAATTTCTTCATCTGTTGTCCCTCTCGCTTGCATTCCCTGCGATTGCAGTAGTTAACTTCATTTGAACATAATGTGGAAAAATCAGAAATCTAAGATCACTAAATTCTGCAAAAGCCAACACATGGTACTGCTGAAGTTTTTTGAAATTTATGTGAAGCAGATGAAAAATAAGTATAAATTAAGCCAAAGTATGGGCAGGACAAATGGAATTTTCACATACTGGGTGTTTGCGAACATTTGAAAATGATGCAATAGGGCTACCACTGTTAGCAACCGAGAAACCTTGGTTGAAACCAGGTGGTAATTGTTGAGAGAATCCTGATGGTGCACTGAGAAATTGCTCCAGGGAACGTTCAACTTCATTCAATGCGGCATTATTATTCTCTGAGCTATCTCGTACAGGACGACCAATTTCGTAACTTTTTGGTGGGAAGAAGCCACCTGGTCTTGGACCAATAACACTTTCGACAAGGCCACGTGCGTGATCTTCTAGTTCGAAATATTTCTTATATTCGGGTGGTACAGTTGGTTTCGCCGCATAACGCGGAGCTTGCGGTAGCGCAAATACATCAAGCTGGGCAGCAGTTAGTGGCATCACATGGATCGTCAAAATTAACAAGAAATGTGTCACATCCATGTTTCTTCTCATATATTTACTGATGATGCTTTCTCTACATCAACTGTAAAGGTCTATCGCCTGTCCCATCAACCTAAACTGCTTGTTTAATTTTGTAAATCGATATAAGTGTCGTTCATAATAATTCGAAGTTAAACACAAACGGCTGCTTCTATGTGATCAAATAGACTAGTTCAAAATATCAACAATATTATACCATTTGTTAAACTTGCAAAAATGGATATAATAAGATAATCATAAGTAGCCTAACCAGTTGGTAGATTAAAGCAAAAGTTCGAATCTTGAACTTTTTTGGGATGTTAATATGCAATTGTGTCTATATTGGACTCCGCACTGAATTACAGGTCATCATGACGATATATTTGAGATTAAGAAAGATAGTGTAAGATATTAATGAGAACTAAAGCTTCGTAAATTTTTTTTTTAAATTTCTTGATCTAAAAGTGGTAAATGAGCGAGAGAGCAAATAAAATCGATGAAGATATCGAAGGAAATGCCGGAAGGAGGGAGAGACCCAGCAAGTGACCCCCAATCGGAAAATAAATGGAAAGAAGGAAACGGTGGACGGTAGCTGCAATTGCCGCATATTTGTGTATCACTTCAAACTAGCGCATTAGGCCATTGCCCTTCGGTGACACGTTTATCGAACACGGATAATACATAGCCATCATAAGTTCAGTCGTAATCCATATGACAGAGAAACACAGAAGACAGACAAACAGACGAACGGACGGACGGACGGACGGACGGACACACCCACACACAAAAAGACCAACAGTATGTGGGCCGATCTAAATGGAAATATACTAAACAGCTAGAAGATATGGCGAAGGCCGAAATATGTCAGAGGTGAACGGGGCAACAGTACTCGCTTGATAGCAATGTATACGTATAAGTGTATGTATGTGTATGTGTGTGTGTGTGTGTGTCTGTGTCTGTGTGGGTACGGGTATGTGGATGTGTGGGTATGTATGTGTATTTGTATGTGTGTGTGTGTGTGTGTCAACATTAATAGGGTCAGTGCCCTTGCACTAGTTTCTGTAGTGCCAGTTGCGGATTCTGAAGTATTTCTCTTATTGGACTGCGGCCATCTGTTGCAAGTGAGGAACCAAATAATCCGGATTTGGTCGCTGTTTCCAATCCGGTGTTTTTCGCTGTTTCCTGATTTTTCAAGACTCTGTAAAGCAATTGGTCGTTCAATCTAATTTTCGAAAAAATTGTCCACTTATTTGTGGACACAAATTTACCAAGTAAAAGTTGAAACAGTGCTACTCATTTTTCAAAATTTTCCGCAATTCCATAAATTGGAAGTTATTTTATGGATGAAATTATTTGCATAGATTTCTTAAAAGTGTAAAAAATAACTTGAAGAAATGAAATTTATTTTAAACCAGAATTGATTGTTTTAAATCTTAAATTAATGCCACGAAAATGTTACTATTCTTAAGGGCATACTTTCTCCAATTTCACTAAACTAAACATTGCATCAAATATAGAAATCCATCATCAAGATTAAATTAATGCCTTCTTTTTTATCAGGAATGCTTAAGAATTCTTACAGTGAAATTATATTGCCAAGCTATTAGAAAAAAAGGTCATCATCTTCCATTTCTTACTGACCTCTACATCGAAAATAATTTTCGACTTCAAATTTGCATCGGTAACAAAAATCTATGCTGCGCCAAAGATTAGATGGAACAATTGAGAAGCGGAAAGAAGTGAATATTAACTACATGGTTATTCATTTTTTCTCTCTCTCAATTGCTCCTTTCCTGTCGTTTTTTTCTTCCACGAATCCTTCATATAGAAAGAAACGTGCCATCAAGTCAGAAACTAAGTAATATTGTGAACTCGAAGAACGAGAAAAGCCGAAAGTTTATTGGGTTTGCTGTTAGTGACTCAAGAAATTATTTCACAAGATGGGGCTTTAAATACAAGGAAAGATGTAAACTGTTTTCTGTTAACTTTCTGGTTAAAATTTGCAAAAGCAATAAAATTCCGGGTTGAACTTGAATGAATTGAGATTTTCAGAGCAGTAAATAGAGATTCTTAAAAAGTTATTCTTTGAAAATGAATCATTTAATAGCTGTTGAGACATACCGTCGAGCAAACACTTCTTTTTCGGATGGCCATTCACAATCGGCACCCTGGTAAATAGGTCTCGGGGAATTCCAAAAAACTTTTCCACCGAATCCAGCATGCTCAAGAAATTTCACAACTTCTTCATTGTATTTCTGGAAATATAATTAGGGATTACAGGATAGCATCATGCAAGTTTGAAGATTCAATTTACACAAAATGATAAAATAAAAATAAATGAGTAATCAAATTACTTGATAAAATATCATTGGATGGCGAGCATAAACACCTAATGATAGCCTGTTTGCATCAGTTACAACCATATATTGATATAGTTTTTCCTTTTCCTTTCCGTCTGTTGTATTTGTATAATTTGGGCCAACATTGATTATATTAACTAAAATTCTCAATAAGTTTTAGTATCGTTATTTTAGTAATGAAATATCTGTGTATGATTGCGTAGTAATGTTTAAAATTTCTTTTTTTTTTTTAAATTTAAACTTTAATTGCAAGTATTACTCACATTGTCGAGGATAAAAATATTCTTCAGTATACATCCAGTACTGTCCGGCACCAACTTTATTCAGATCTCTTTTGTAAGTTTCAATCGGACCATTTTTTGTTATCACTCGATAAGCTTCTTCGATCGAAAACCCGTCCTCACCCATTACCGAATTCGGCTTAACTGTAAATTTAAATATGACTGAATTGCTCTTAATCACTTAAATGACAAATAGTATAGATTGATACATTGCTACATGAGTAATAACTGGAAAATTGATTCAAGACATAGAGCAGAAGAGTATTCATTAAAAAGGTTTCACTGATAATCTATGACAAAGATCGAACTGCTGGATAGTAAAATGTTGTAGAAATGTTCGTTATCATATCGCCATTAAATGAACAAATCGATAAGACTTACAATATGCAACTGGGCAAAACATGTCTGTCCTGTATACATCAAAATTTATTGCTGCTTTGTACACCTATAAGATATATATTACTGTAAACAAGACATCAAGGGAAAATAATTTTTACATTCCACATGAAAATTTAAACGATTATGAATTCAAATTTTTATCACTAATCTGTCGGAGCGATTATCAACATAACAAAACATTTAACAAATAATTAGAACAACATCATAACATGTTCGCAAAAATTTCTGCTCTCACATACCATTTCACGTCAGTTGTAAGCTTTGTTATTTGGCTTAAAACTATTACTCAAGAAAAATATTGCTAATTTTGAAAAAAAAAGGTTAACAAATAATTACGTATACAACGGCTAGTACCAGTATAAATATCGTAAAAGTTTGCAAAAGCGCGACATCAAAGAGAAGCATATAAAAATGTTATACAGATATAACAATGATAACCTGATACCAACGACCCATTATTTGTGAAGATGGTACGTCAATTGTTTCAACATTATTTTGCATCATATTGCTTATACCACCAATGATACCAGCTAAGGCGTTAATATCCATCTAAAAACTATTAATTTATTTTGAGATTGACTAAACGAAGAAGTTAACGACACTTCGGAATATTCGAAACTTGCCTCTACAGGAATGTTGAAAGCCTTTCATTTCTTGTATTCTAATCAAGTTTGTTTTTATAACTGTTATAATGATCCTATCAGATTGTTACTACAACGTAAAGCGGTAGATTGAGTATAATAAGTGCAATAATAAAATGATGGCATTTAAAAAGAAATTTGTGATAATGATGCTATGAAGTATAAAGAAGTAAATTTTTTACGAACAGTAGTCTGTATCATTTTATTAATTAATATCAATGAATCGCTACATATCCTGAGCTTGAAAATTTTTAATTATGTTGGTGGTGATAATTTATGAATGATAATTATCTAACATGATGGATAGATAGGTGGTCAAATAGTCATTTCAAAAAATGTGTAATTCAGAAATTATTTCAAAATTTTATAGCTCATACAATTTTGAAAAGCTATAAATTAGCTTACCGGATTTTCACCAATAGTTTCCACATAGCTTACAATAAGAATAGGTAACAACAATAGTGATATCATTGTATCGAAGGAAGTCAATTGCGGGTTGCTGTACGGTGAATTGAGCAATAATATTATGTAGTGTGGGGCTGTTCATTGGGGTAAGGTTGTTGACCTACGAATTAAATTTCATTCATCTGTTCACTGATCCGATTAGACCTTGAAATTTGTGATGTTAAATCTAGGTTAATATTCCCTCCGTCATTCCTTTTTACAAGAACCACTGATTTTTTTTATGGATACCACCCACAAACAAAATGTGTATAACATACTCAGTTATTCTGATACAACCATTATATTCCAACTTTTCACCTTTAAAAGACACACACACTCAAATTCCCTCATTTAAGGTATATTTTGCATTTGCGGGAAATCTTTTTTTTCTGTATGCACTAAAGATATTATTTCACGCAGGTCACATTGGCCTATATCATCAATTTCGCATGTTTCATTAGTAAAATGTTTGAGAATGTAAATCAATATATTTTTCAATATAGGAGGAAGTTGTTTTTGTATGTCAGTGACATGTGTAGTAAGCAAGCATTTCACTATTTTACCTATAAAGTAATTGAGTTGAGTCAGTAATTATCATTTTCTACGAATAAGCGATTACTAAACATTAGGAAGGATTTCAGAGAAGCTTTCGAAAAGAACTTGCGAAGATTTGTTTATTACAGAGAGAGTCGTTCTCAAATTTGAATTTTATCCTTATTGTGGAATTAAAGTTGTTCGACATGAAGATCATCTTTCTAATTATTCAAACTTTTTTACAATTTACCAATATAATTTAATAGTGCTAGAGTGATAGAATTAGACCAAATTTTCCATCATTCCTGTTCATTATTAGGTATTCCTTTTCAGGTATTTGGAATTATTTCGCAAAGCTTATCTCTCCACTGTTTAAGGTAAAATAGTTTTGAATAACTGAATCAGTTTTCACTTAACTATAATCACATAAAGGTGTTTCTCATCTATCTTTCGGTAAATTTAACAATATGATCGTTCGTATCCGCTTTCTAGCACGTTTACAATTGTGATATTATAACAAGAAGTTGTAGTATATCTTAAGGATGGAGCAGTAGGATCTCTTTTTTTTCATACCAGCAGCATTCGAGATGTACATTTAATGTAAATGCTCTACAAGATAGCAGAATAAGTTTTGAAATATTTTAATAAGCAGTGAAAATTATATAACAGAGTTTTTAGCAAGAAAAAAGATTTGTTGTAATCCAATGAAAAACAAATGAAAAACATATCACATCAGTGGTCTGTCTGATTTATCCTTAATATTTCACAGGTAACACTTATACAGTTCATAATCAATTGCACTGCACAAAAACTTCAACGGAAATTTAAATTAGCAACTCAAAAGAAATTTTAGCGAACCAAGTAAGTACTATCTAGTAGATAATTATAGTTTTCAACATACAGAAAACATAAGGCAAGGGCAGATACAACTGGAGATTTATTGGATATTGGTCAACTTACCTAATGAGCAGTATTTTGGCAGGCATAATTTAGTTATTCTGAGTATCTCCACAAAACCATATCGATAATTACACTAAATCCTTGCTTGTGAGCAGTTTTTCATTTTCTTTTTTCAATTTTGACTTTCACTTTGATTAAGAATGACAGCATTACTGGCTCATGTTTTTCTTGACCAAAACAAAGTTTGGTTAAAATTTCAAATCAATTCTCAGCGTAAAACACTTGCATGATGTAGTTAGGAATAAAATAATGGAGAATTATAACAAATTTGAAAATAATGCAAATAAAATCCATTAAAGTTCTGTCTAATTATAATTCAATTTCACTTGGTTATAGAAACGACAACTTCGAATTCGTAAGTAAAGGATAAAAAAAACGAGTAGTGCCACTGTTTTTATATTTCTCAAATACAATTTTGCTCGTCCTTCAATTTTTTCTTCGAAGGATAGCTCAAAAGATATATCTGCTAAAGTAAACAAACCAAATAAAGCCAATAAAACATAAACTCGTTATTGATAGTAACGAAGTTTAAGTCAAACGTTTACTAGGTCCAAATACTTCAAAAGTACTGTCGGCATACTGACAGGAACTATAGCTAGCTGGTTGTAGCATATTAAAAGCCCTAATGAAGCCATTAATAAAACCTTGATCTTCTAACCATCGTAGCACTTCTTGTTCATATTTCGCTTTAAATTTATCTGGATCTCGGACTAACACTGTTACTGGATACTTCACCCAATTTGACACGACTGCCCATTCATATTGTGGATTACCAAATGGATCTGTTCCTTCTGGACCCAACTTGTAAATCCAAACTGCAAAAGACTTTACTTGAAAATGACTCACAAACTCAAAGAATTTTTAGGAAACTACACTTCCCAAAATTAAAATTTAAGCCCATCTATCTAAAATAAGCTATTATTCAATCATTTTTGAAGCTGAATGATAAATTTCAAACTAAATGCTAAATCAAATGACTTTATTTTGGCTTCCAAAATAATCAACTATGTCCCAGCTCAATTCTAGATAAACAAAGAAGTAGATATTGTGACAATATAACAGAATAAAAATAAAAGAAATGAAATGAGTCGGAGTCTGATACAATATTAACATAATCATGATAAAAGTAATGATACGAACATGGTTGTGCATCAGGAGTTTCCGAGCTATGCAACTGTAGCATGGCATCTTTATTACCTCCTCGAAAAGCATAACCGATTGAATAACGTACGGGACCGAATTCACTTCCTTCACGATAAATTTTTAATGCTGTGAAAGTAGCCGTTTTATCGTTCTTTGTTAAGCCACCATCTATAATACGCAAATTAGTTTAGCTTGGTAGCTATTTATTATGAGTAATTATCTTCAACATAATTTTTTGTGTTTCGCATATTGATCAAAAAGGTCGAACATATGATAAGTCAGTGAATCTTCGCTCTTCGCAAGTTCACAACATTAAGATAATTTAAACTACGGAAAATAATCCCAAAATTACAGATTGAAATGCAGTCACATTTTGTGCAAAATCATTTCAAGTCAGTTGATCTCAAATGCGCTCATCATTTCATCATCTTTGATCAAACCAATGTTTTTAACACTTGAAAACGAAACTATAATGAAAAAAAAAAAAAAAAAAAAAAAAAAATGATAAACGAACAGTGATGTACAACACAACGTTGTTCAGTAGCACGAGGACTGTTGATACCTTCAAACCACCTTCCCATAAATTTGTGCAAATCAAAATCTTCAGGTGTTGGTGGTAACAGCGCATCAGTCACATTGTCGGCAAGAGTCTGCAACTGCTCTGGAGGTATCACATCAGCTAGTGTCGTTCCATTAGAAATACGACGCGTTATTGAACCTATATTTAAATCTTATATATGCAGCATATGCGAAAAATATTACTTCTACACAGGATTTCTCATGAAATATTATAGGAAACTAAAAACGGACCAATAAGCTGGACAACATCTATTTGGCCCTGCTCATTACGAGGTATGCCACCCGGTAGCAATGGGAAGCCAGGAATTCGTGGCAGTCCAGCATGAGCTGGTCCACGTCCACCACCAGCACCAAGCGCAGCCGCTACTCCAGAAAGCACTCGTTGCGCAGCATTCTGTTGCCGACGAATTCCAGCACGGGAAGCACTCTGTGCTGCAGCTTCAGCTTCAGCATCCGTTGAATATGCAACAGCTGTATCACTGGAACCACCTGTTCCCAACACGCTAGGAATGCCTTGTGAAAGTGCATCAGCTACACCAGCTGCAAGAAAATTTCTAGTTTAAAAGTTCCTAAAATTCTTAATGATTTGTCAAAAAATGATTCTCATCCGAAAGATTGGGAGCGTAGCTCCAAAATGAGAATTTCTAACAAAGGCACGCCGGTAAAATAAAAAAATGATTTACTGTCAGGATATGAGGATTTTATATGCACAAGTCTTCAAACTAATATGCAAAAATAACTTACTGTCTTGAACCAGCTTCCTGATTGAACTTGATAACAAGCCAATAAGGCCATTCTCCCCAGGAGTAGCTTCAGGTAAGGGCATACTGCCTGTACCGCGATAATGCGTAGGACCTGTTGCCTCGTTATACAACTGGTTCAATTGATTTCCAAATGCTGGATTTGCTTGTGACAATATATCTGTAATCAAATTGATCTGTATGCAAATTATATTAGCTTCATGAATTCCGAGGAATAATGTACAAACCGTTCTGTGAAGTTGAAGGTGATAGATTTCCGGAAATGTGTTCCAATGGTAAACCTTGAACAGGTATCCCTGCAGCTCTCAATTCCTAAAATTTTAAATTGAAACACTTTTGGTAATCAGTTTTTCTGCTACAGCGTGTATGTTTTCTTCATGTACTATAAGAAACCTGAATAGCGCCTGCGAACCCATCCGGATGATTACCAGTAAGACCGGGTATGCCAAAACTGTCGAGACCGAAAAATTTGATGAGTTGATTTTGTACATCTGGCGGTATGTTTATTGGAGGTGGCGGTGGTGGTGTTGTTATGAGACGCGGTACAAACTGTTGCTCCGTAGCTGGTGACTAAATATTTGATTTCATGGATTTTCTTCTTATTGAAGAAAAACAGATTATAATGTCAAATGCTTTACTATGATTTCATAAAGTTTATATTAAATTACCAAGTATAAATTAAATTCGAAATTTGAATCATTCAAAGAAATTTCAGACATTATACCATTTATTATAATACGACTAATGCGCGCTCACTGAAAGTAAAGTTGAGATATCATTGTCCTTGTCTATCTTAAACTGTCGGACAATTTATGAATTGGCTCCATTCATTCGATTAGAAGTAACAATGGTGGCGTTGTTGTAGAAGTAGTGAAACAATACAAACTGCTTTAAGTTTCTTGTGCTCCTTTCTTAACTAATATTTCTTTGTTGTGATACTCACTTATAATATACTTAATAGCATTATTTCAGCACTTTTTCGAAATGTTTACTTTTTATTTCCAGTTTCACTTCCTATTATAATTCAATTATTGTCAGATTTATATCGCAAAGAGAAAACGCACGACGAGGATACGAGAGCTCAACATAAAGACAAAACCAAATACGAGCAAAAATTGGATTTTGAAAACCATCCAGAAACTTTGGTCACAGCGAAATATAAAATATTCCTTAAAGTATTTCGTAGATTGAACATAAACTTGCCGGCGGTATAACGGGAAGTTGGGCAGCAGGGGTCAGTGAAGGGCGATTTCCTAAATGCGGCCTTTGAGGACGGTTAACTGATGCAGTTGCTGCTAATGGAGATTGTATGGGGCGCGGTGGTACCATTTCCTTCATAAAATTTGGTTTTCGATTCTGTGGGGGCAATCGAATCGTTATCGGTCGATCACTGATATCTGCGTGCGTTATACCAGCAGCAATCAGCAACATACTAACTATCCTCATAATCATTGCTCCTTATATCTGCAAACAAGCAAACATTAGAAACACTAACTTCAAATCTCCATGTGGACGAAACATCTAAAAGGATAAAATTTTAGATTTGCAATTTTGCGGAGTTAATATCATGAAAAATAGTAACAAAACAGGCATTGAAATCTTCAAAGTGACATTCATTTTCCACAACAGGCGATTATTCAACATGACGAAACATCGTTTGATAGGATGAAAATAACGAAGGTGTCCCTATGACTCTCCCATAAATCTTAAATTTATCATCAAATAAACTTTTTAATCGTTAATTTGACCTGAATTTAGCGAATTTTTCTTCAATTTTTTTTTTAAATTTTAAATTTCAGAGAGACATCAAAAGAAAATGAAACATAATTGGTAATTCTGCTGAATTGATATAACTTATTTGTAATTAATTTAATCGAAATTAAGTATCATCGGATATTAGAGGTAAATTACGCAACGAATGAGACAGATTATTTGAGTAGAGAATTTTTTAAAAGACAAATAATACTGAACTACTGCAATAGTTCAGTATTATTTATCTATTCAAAAATTCTAAATTTACTACTGCAATAGCAGTAGTAAATTTAGATCAAAAAATGCTTTTTTGTTCATCACTTTGAAATTTGAATCGCAAAATAAGGGCGTTAGAAGGGAATCTTCATAAGGCAGGAATGAGCTGGATTGGTACTACGGTATGTGCTGGATGGGTGTAGTTGTGGATGTAGGTGATGTGTATGATGGATAGGATCCGACGATCATTGTGATGGCTCATTGCTTACGGGGAATGATGGTTGTCCCCTATAAAAAGCAAACTCTTTCTCCTACACAATTTTTTCAGTTATTGACAAACATGGATAGAAGACTTATGATAGAGCTTTCTTTGTAGTGATGATAATTGCTTGAAATAACGAGCACATGAAGTTATTAAAATTTCCAACAGGTGATAGTTGTAAAAGAAACTACTAATTAAAGTAAGATTCTGTCTTTTATTTTGATCTTGTCACCAATCATTAAACCATATACAATAGAAATTAAAATTAAAACTACCCGTATTTAATATGGAATGTTCTACATGCAATGCTCATTAATGTTTTATACATCAATATGACTATCCCGTACTGCAGATTAATAAAACATCAGTGTAGCTTGTTAATTAATTAAACAAGATTTTCCACTGGTATATTGAATGTGGTAGCATGATGATGCTTGAAATAAGTTGAATTTTTAAGTGCTTGTATTACGAATATGCAGGATAAGAGTTATCGGATACTTTGTGCTATCCCACTTGGAAGATCATGATGAAATTATTACGGAAATCAGTAATTTATCAACTTAAGCAGTATGTGGCATATCAAAGCATAAGAAAGGAACAAAATTTTAGAACACAAAAACTGAAAAAAAAGGAATAGTAGTTGAGACTGTTCTATGCGCTTCAGTGCGATTGAGATGAGTGAAAAGGCAGACAGGGAGTAGCTGTCGGTGATTGCATATGAATTACCAAAAGGTAGGAACTTAACTAGGTCAAGGGCGTTGGGAAGAATAATACCAATTAGAGCATGATACTGTCACTTCGTTGCGCTCTAATATAGTGGCTGGTATTGGAATGACCCATATAGAAACCACCAAACACAACATTTATTTGGCTTTGTACAGTGGTAAAAACCTTCCACCTCTTTGGGCAAAGATAATAAATATTAATGCTGAGTGACTGCAGTTAAAAGTCTCAACAAAATACAACTACAGCATACTCTCCTCAACTTATATCCTAGACTGCTAATTATACCTTACAGTTCCTTCTCAATAACTCCAAATCCCAACTCTGCTTCACCCTTAAGTTTGCTTTCCTTATCTATTTTATAAAATATGAAAGACCCCTGCTCACATTGACCTAATACCATCGCAACTCCTCCAACACAACCAACAAAACCACGGAGTAGCCAAACTATTCGCATCTCAGCTACCAGTAACAATGAGTGCATTACCACTCATGATCACGTCCACAATTCCGGCATCCGCACTCATTATCTTTCCTATTCACTTGATTGAACTATCTAAATTTTACTAATCGAGCCGGCATTTTTTGGAATGCGCAAAACGAACAATAATAATTTATTTATTCGCCTTCATTCGTCATAACAATTTTGTGAGACAAAAAAATTTATTAACAAATTCAGGGTGTGCGTGTGGAGGCGAACGCTACGCCTATGATGAACGCCTCAAGTTTGCTGATGCACGCAATAAAACATAAATAACACGACAAACAGAAACGAAGGAACAAGAAAATCAGTTTGAAAACAAAGCAAGAAATTCATATACTAAATCAGACAGTTCACTGCTGAAAAGGATTCCTCCTCAGCGCATAGTAAGTCCAAACACATCCACAATTCGTATCCAACACAGGAAATAAATAAATCTAACTTATCAGATAAAAAGTAAGCTCTCGCTTATACGGCATCATATTATTAGGCTCATTCAAGTGCATTGACAAAAACAGGTAAAGGGAAAAAGATATTTCTCTCAATATGGATGTTATGCTACATGCAGTGAAATGAACATTTACAGAGCTTAGTAGGTAAAAAATTCTTTTAAATAATAAACCACATTACTATAAAATAATGGAAACAGAACAAAAGGGAAAAATAACAGATGACAGCACAAAAATCAGAAAAGCCTAGACCAAATCGGATGAACTTGGCATTACTAATGAGAGAAATTTCCAATAATTGGAGGATTACGTATCCTGGCAAAACGGGATGACGATTATGATACATCATTGGTTTAAACACACAAATCTGTGTCCACTGATACCATCTTACACAAAGTTTACAATTATTTCACTCCAACAATGTATCACTGCTGCAAAAAAGAAAGAGAGAGCTTAGATGCGAAGAAGCCATCAGACAGCAAGTGGCATCACAGATGCAAAAAAAGACTTTACTTAAGAAGTGAAAAGCAACAGCAACAGCAGGATCAATTGAAGGATATTTTTCCTCACAATGAACAAATACAATCACCGCGACCAAATACACTGCTGAATACTACTGACTTCCAAAAAATTTAAGAATCTACAGCTTTGCAAAATATTTCTTCAAAAATACCTCACACCCCAATCCCTCCCTCACAGAACATTAATAATAATTACTCGAAACGGATGATTGCTTAGACCATGCCGCAAGGCAGTAAGTACAACATTATTAAAAATTAGTAGTGAAAGCATTAGTTATGAATAACAATTGCTTTTTCGGTTGTGTGTGACCCACGCGTGCCACGGCTTTTGTTCATATGATCCAATCCAAGCCAAGGTGCAGATGCATAACCTGCAAAAGTTAATGCCCTCCTTATTTCAAATTACGGCCTCGACCTCTAATAACTTAAAATTATCATATTTCTGTCACATCTACAGTGAAGCTTTAGTAACTCTCTATACACATCGACACTAAATCGAGGATCGGAAAAGCGATTGAGCTATCTAAAAGAAAAGTGAAAAAATATGAGTTAAATAAGGGAACCTGTAATATGCGTATGAGAAAGTTCATTGAGATTAACCACGTTGTCTTTGTCCAAATATTTACTCACTCGATTATTGACAATTATTGCAAACTTATACTGCAACAAAACGGATTTCATTTCCAAATAATTAACAATTTGAACATCAACTAAAAACCAATCCAGACTTCAATTTTCCAAGAATATTCCTTTCAAACCTTCTCAAATTCCTTAGCAGTGACATCCAGCTTCTTTCTAATTCGTTCACTCACGCTCTCCAGTGTTTCGCCATTTGTAACTTTAATGAAAAAAGGGATGCCGAACATTCGCGTAGGATCCTGAAAAAAATTTTTTTATGAAGTAATCCATCAAGAAATGTCTTAGTAAAGAATATGTTATATAAAAACCATATATGCATATCTCACATATTTGTACAGAAATTCTGAACTTACTTTATCGAAATGACCAACAGGCAAGAGATGTTCGCCAGGCCTAATAGTCACTTCATCTTCCGGTATCTCCTCAACCCGTACCTGCAACAGTTTCGAAATTTTTCTAAAAAAAAAAAAAAAAAGTGTTAGTCAAATAACTAGATGTTTTAGAAGTCAAAAAAAGGAGAAAACATAAGATTAACTTTCAATAAATTAATGATACTTTGAACAAAAGTCACGACAATCTATGGTATAATGATGTTATAGTATAAAACCTTCTTACAAACAGAACTCACTGCTTTAACACGGTGCGAAATAGCACCTGACAGAAAGTCGAGAAACAATATAATGCACTACTCAAACAACACTTAAGTCTTAAAACTGTACATTCCAATTATAATATATAATAAAGGCACAACCACAGAAGTCGAAATATTTGCAAATTCATACTGAATGAGATGGCAAACTGACTGCGTAAGATGTATTGCCAATCTTCGTATAAATTTCACTGGCAAGTGTATCATTAGTGAAAACGTGGTAAGCCCGTAAACAGTGTGATGCCTGACCTACGTAAACAAGCCTGAAAGATTAACAACAATTTAAGGTAACACTATTCGGAACAATGTTCAATAGGTAAATTTTTGCTTAAAAGTAACGCTAGGAAACCAACAAGTAACGAATTCGAAATCACCTCAACAATTTAGTTCCGTTAGCTGAAAAACGGAATTCCCTCTGCGCCTCATCCAAGATTGATTGAACTGTTCCTGTTTTCTCGGGAAAGACAGTAGTTTCCTGGAAACTCGTAAAATAGACTGCTCTCAAACTGATTGCCATTCTACCTTAGCATAAGAATATACGACAAATTTTCTCAGAAAAAGTAACCGCACCATGATTTGCATTTTTTCATCCATCATCTGCACTCTCATCTTGTAACGTCGTTCGAGATCGCTTACAGAAATAGGCATCTTTGTATAATAAACACGATAGCGTTTCTGTCGTCGAGGATCATGCCTATGTGGACCTGTCAGCCCAAGCAGATCTTTCACCGAATAAACCCGTAACTCATGCTCGTTCAAATGATTGTTGGTTGGTTTCTCGTTGTACTGACTTACCTGCAGCTAATTCGTTAAAATTTCTTGTCATGAATAGCACAACAAATATCGCGCTTATTCACAATTTTCTGCAACCAAATTAAGTATCGTACGGAAGACAAAACTTTCACAGCCCTTTTCTATGGAACGAATAAAGGATATCTAAGCATAGCAGTTTATAAGAAAAGCGGAACAAGATATTTCAGAAAAATTTATCGCACGTGCTTTTTGACTCACAAGGAAGTTTTGCTGCACCCGATTCCAACAGCCCATAAAAAAAATAGTTCCTGATGAGCAAAAAGAAATACATCTGCAAATCCCAAAGCGAACGGAGTAAACCACAGCAATTTTTGTAAAAGCACGAGGCCAATCCACTTTTATTAATAATGATATAGTAAAATGAATCTCCAAGCTAAATCCTGTTTGAAACGCGCTTAGTAATGAAAATTACCTTCCACAACAGAATATGATCTGCCGAACATCCAATACCAGTGGCGATCCACTGCATCAGCTGTCCCATGGTCCATGTCTGCAAAATATAGTATATATAACATAACGTCAGAAACGGAGCCAGACTTCAAAATTTCAGAATACCTACAAAGGAAATCAAGATTTTAAAGCGGTAGGTAACCTGGCTTATTTCTCCCAAAATTGGATCGAATTGTTCATTAAGAGGTGTTCCAAAACCTTCCGGATTTTGCAACGCCTCAATTTGCATAGCATTATATTTTGTGGTATAATACAAATGAGCGTTGTTTTCTGTAGTTGACTTATCGGTTCTTTCGAATACTAACAATGCACCATCGACCAAGTCCACCAATGCGTGATCTTGTGATATCATATCATCTATGCATAATGGACGCATTCGTTCTGGTGCAATCTCCTGCAACTGATGAGTAAAGAAAATCTGTTATCGAAAAATAATTTTGACCGCTACCACTTCAATGGAACGGATTAATTTATAACAAGGCTGAACTTTTCTTTTACAAAAATCAGTGTTTATTAGGTATATAAGAAATAGGCATATGGACATCAAATTTAATTCTCAGAGCAAATGCGAAAGAGAAACAGTATATCTTTCACGAGTTCAAAAACTGGTTTTCCAAATGACATACTTTTCTTCCCTATACACACAAACAGGTGGAAAAACACTTTCAGTGATCCAAGTTATATGTTCAAAACTTCAGCAATATCATCAGCTCGAAGATGTTTGGTAACCATCGGCAATATTATCATTTTTTTGTAGAAATAATTCACAGCATAACTTACTGTTTTTTTATCTTGCGACTCTGTTAAAAACTTAAGACCATGTAAATGCTATTGTGAACAAAATACCTCATAAAATTTCAACTCTGTTCCAGGCGGCAGACGCGCTTTTTGTAGAATTTGTGGCAAATAATTCCGAATCATCGATTTATAATTGATCATTATGTGGCCACAAAAGAAAGTCATCTTCTCATCAGCGTCGTAATACTTCAAGAAAAACATCATGTCATCTGCAAAAGACAAAAACCTTGCTTCCAAATACAAGTAGCTTGGCGGAAAGACTGACGCACTGATCATATCCAAATATTTTAAGAATTTATTAAAAAAACTGACTTGATTCATTGTATGGTGGCAAGCCATTTAGAGAAGTTCCCGAATCCTGTGCGGTCTCGAGAAAAACAATGTTGCGATCACCTTCAAGCGCCATATCAACACGATTTGAGTGCGGTCGATCATTGTCACGCTTTAGTAACGTCGATGGACGAAGACGATTTAAAGAAAGCGCATTATTTCTTTCATCTCGGATTGTGTTTTCATGTACTTGCCATAGGCGAAAGTTATTTTCGCTAAGATGCTAAAAAACAAGTTAAAGAATTTCGATGCTGACTATATACATACATAAGAGTCCTAATATCATTTGTCTATATCTATCTATCTATTCATCTATATATATATATATATATATATATATATATATATATGCATATATTAAAGAAACTTGAAATCAACTTACAAACTCCTCTGCAAACAATGCATACAACTGATCAATAGTCATTTTCTTTTCAACCTTCAGCCGACGAGCTTCATCCAGTATTTTCGGATCAAATAAATCAAATCCCGAATAGCTGTACATGTGTTCCTCTAATATCACCTAAATAACCATCAGTTAGGAAAAACAAAATAAAATTCAAGCAATAAGGACTATGACAATTATAATGAGGCCAAACTTACAATAAGCTCCGTGAAAAGATGGGCTTCGAGCTTTTCTTTCTTCTTTTTGGCATCAGCAGATTTTTCCTCTTCAAATCGCAGTCGCAGATGCCGTGGAATATCCTCTTCAGTCACCGGGCACAAAACGTCATCTACAAATGCAAGAATAACATAAACACAAAAATTATGTATATTAAAATTTTAAAGCTCATCTTAATTACATTGGAACTCTAAGCTCAAATAAAAAGTGAAAACTAGTAAAAATCAAATGTAAGCGTCTAAAAGTAAGAAGTAGTAAATAATGTTTAAAAAACGAAAACCAACTGGAAATGGAACTTACTTATAGAACTTTTCTTAATATAAACAAGCATATAGGCATTGGTAAATGATTTGCCTGGGAGATCGGGATCATCGCCACCATAATTTGCCTCTATAGCATCACGAACAGACGCACGAGAAACAACATCATCGTCAAATTTGCACCACTGAAAATATAAAACATTCATGTTTTGTTGGAAACTAAAATATAGTTGCAACATAACTAAATTAAGCAAGTATCAAGAAGGCAAGAAACAAATCAAATAATTCAAAATGAGTCGATATAAGAAACCTTAGGTGTGCTGAAAATATATGAGCAAAACCAATTTATGCTAATAACAAACAAGAAAATGTACCTTGGGTGGTCCACCCAAATTTGTGTTGATGAAAACTACATAATGACCACCATGAAAGTCGCCAGAATGTACCAGGACAGCATGAAGCAAAAAGTCCTGAGGTTCTTTTTTGTCGCCATCTTCTATGAACGCATTCAAATTTAAAAGTGCAGGAAACTCGAACCTGCAAAAAAAAAAAAAAAAAAATCAGTACTAGAGCTCAAACCTTATTCGGAACCAGAAATAAAATCGAATTATCATGGATTACCGGTCATTAATTTTCACGTTTGCATCCTGTAATGCGTCATACTGGAAACGCATCAACTGCAAATGCAAAATCGGAGGAAATGAAATGAATTTGACGCCTTTAACAGCTGGCTGTAAACCGAATTCCCCAGCATCGTATTTATTGTCGCCATCAAGTATTTCTGCAGCCGTATAATCAGAGAAGGATTCTAGAACTGAAATTAAAACCACTTATAGGTAGAAGTGAATTTTTGTTTTTCAATTTTTTTAGTCAATCTAATACCCATACAAATTAGCGGAACCTGTAACATGAAACTTCTAGCCTCAGACAATGACCATATTAAGA
Organism: Dipetalonema caudispina; assembly: GCA_013365325.1. Taxonomy (NCBI): domain Eukaryota; kingdom Metazoa; phylum Nematoda; class Chromadorea; order Rhabditida; family Onchocercidae; genus Dipetalonema; species Dipetalonema caudispina. Next base: position 70,952 of record JABVXV010000011.1, on the reverse strand, counting down.
ACATACCATTTGCTTTGCCCTTGATATTAAGCTGAAGATCATAGAATGATTCAACCCGATTTGATTCAAAACATACATTTTTACAGCGCACATATGACTTCATTTTCCCTTCAAACAAAGAAGGGATGGTATTTTTTACCTAAAATACAAACTTTTGCTGAAGAATTCACAAATGATTCAAAATAAAATCTTGCACAAGCCATAGATGCTTTCAAAACGATTTTAAAAATAATGATTATCTAATCACATAACAAGTAACTGGAAACCAAACACTACTGCAACCATTTTACTGGCTAAGGCATCGAACAGGAGAAAACTAAAAAAGATAAATTACCTATGAGCTAGGATACCGGATATAATACATATTAAAAGATTGAAAAAAGTACCTTGGTTCCGGACATTTTATTTTCTAAATTGTCTAGCAGGACACGGCACAATTCTTGCACATCGTGCTGATGAAACGATTCGACACTATCCCATCCGAAAGATTTCGTCAGCTTTTTCGTGCCAACAGGTTTATCCGAATTTTGTAATTCATAAAAAACACGCTGCATAGCCAAAGCTACCGAGGTTTCCGGATCATCATTTTCAGTTGGCATTTGATATACGGCCTGGAAGTAGCAAGAATGGAAAGTTCTATAAGAGCTGTCCTTTTAAGTGGTAAGAGAATAAATCCTAAAATTTGTAGCTAACCTTCCTCAGTTGGTTGGTGAAGAAGAAAGTCTGCAATATCGAATTCATATAACATGTTGCGCCCTGATTTTTAAGACCAATAAAGCCAGCGTGTTTTTTGCTATCCCATCTGAACAGAAAATCTTCGTTAAATTAAAAAGACGTTTGAATTCCACAGCCTTATAGAAAAAGCCAAACATGTATCCACACCATGTGGAAAATTATGCACAACAGTAACAAAAAGGTGTAAATAAAGGGCCAAAAAAGCAAAAACAAACTGCACGCCGTGAGGAGCATCAGCCATAACTAACACTTCCAGCTTGATAGTATCGTCTTTAATGTAACCGCTTTCAGGGTTCAGAAGTGTCTGTAAATGAAAGAACCGTTTTCTGCTGCTTGATAATGAATAGATACCTTATAATTCAGTAGAAAGATTATCCACAATAAGATTAATGCATAACTACTGCGATATGTGGTTCATATGACTGGGATAGCAAAGCTACAAAATTAGCATACAATTCGCAAAGGACAAGTAACAATTTACTTCACACGGAAGAAACTGCGAATACCCCCAATCGTTCTCCTTTTGATAGAAAGTATGATTGATTCTTCGCACGTGGTTCTCAACTCCGGGTTTCTGTGACAAAACAGTGAGAATAGCACTTGCTGTACATGACCAAGAAATTGCTTCTGCTTCGCCATTACATTGCAGAAAGAAACCAAATGCACGCCCTGCTGATCGGCGTTCGCTTTGAAACTGCAACTACCTGACATTCAATACCCAACAGAAAAATTCATTCCAAACGTTCTACAAGGATGGTAGCAGATGCGTTCAAACCTAACAAAAAAAGGAGAAAACCGAACTCTATTCTGCTCTCGAGGCATTGCTAAAATCCTCCAGGGCAGACCTCTAACAAATATCGGTTCACTCAATTTCTGATGCGTTTCAGATGAACCACGAGCAAAGTCACTGAAGTGATCAATATCCATGCGTAAAATTCCTTCTGGTTTATATGGATCTGTAATAAACAATGAAACAGTTTAGACAGGACACATGAATCAGTTGGTTTGAAAGACAGTGCTTTACTAAGTTCTTTCCGGCACCAACATACCTTCAGCAAATTGGAAACTATCTGCAGAGCATCAATGAAAAAAAGATCATCGCTAACAGCTACTATCCACATTGGTATGAGAGGCAGATGAAAGCAAGAAATGACCGAGTTAACAATCCACAGATAAAACAAATGAAAAGAATAATGAGGAAGAGGAAATCAATTAAATGTTAAAAAGGTTAGTTGCGATGTTGAATGTGAATGGATGATAAAATGAGCGCACAATGAACAGTAATGAGCTGTTTCGAACTTCAGCAATATTTGAAGCAATTAAATAAAAAGATAGGAGGATGACAGTTTCAACTCATCAAATTAAAATGGAATGCAAAATTAGAATTTCAAAAGACCGAACGAAATTCATACCATCTTCTTCACAATCTCCTGATAATGGAGAACCATGCCCTGAAAATAATAAAGTTTAGGCTAACAGTGAGTGAAAAATAAGGCACAGCTGCCATAATGGCCAACAAAAAATGCATGACTTTGAGAGATACCGAGAGCAGCAAAAAAATTATTAAAAGAGGACAGCATTTATTCACGTCCATTTAAAGGAAATAGACTACCCTCTTTTATGCCTTGCAAAATCTTGCTTCTTCACAGACCACCCGGCTTCGTCATAACCTTCCCCATTATGCGTCATCATATGACCTCTCACCAAGCTTTCCCAAATCGTAATCATACCTTCATTAACATCGGTTGTATCCATCGCATCTTCCTGATTGTTGCGCTGTGTTGCTGCTTTAACAAAAGTTACTCTCCCACGAGCATTTTCCTTATTTTCATGCTACAAATATGTCAATAGATGAATAATCTTGGATTATTACCAAAATAATCAAAAAGTTGAAGAGCACACGAGCCAATGAATTCCATTTACCTCTAAATCACCACATATCCACTGATAATACATGCGAAAAAAAGGGTGTAAAAAGATGATGAAAAAGAAAATATCTCCAACGAAAGAATAGAAAATGACTAAATAAAAACCCACTTCCTCAGAGAATGGAACTCCATTGTCAACATCGTCATCTGTATCACTGTTTTTCATTTCCCGTCCACGTTCTCCACTCCCAAGATCGTTTGTCATCTGAAGAATAAATAAACAAATATTTTTTCTAGAATAAAGTGACTCAGCTCGCTAACTTTTCAATGCCTCACAAGCAAACTGCAAAAACAAAGATTTTTGCAAAGCTGTCGAATTTCAAAGATTGTAGATTAAATCACATTGTCGCTGATAAATTTAATGATAAAGTAAGAGAAGTTTGTGAATCACATGTAGCAAAATTTTGCTAAATTCGAAAAAGAATAGTTTTTCCCACACTTGAACTGTGCTCCTAATTTAAATGAGGTCATATCACCACTAAATACTTGGAGTACCACAGCACTACAATAGAATCCACAACGCGCAGACTACTCAACAAGTCCATAGAAGACACACCATATCCAGGAATGCATCTATCATCAACTGTCCCAATCAATAGAACAATCTAGAAAACAGTCCACACGCCCACTCACCTTCCCCGAGAACCACCACCTCCTCCAGCCCTACAATAACACGCACCAATACTTCACGACCACTACTTAAGCTGCAACAGTCACATACTAAAAAGTACTGTAGCGATGAGTTTCGTCTCAATACCCGAACAGAACAGAACAGCTTATACATATGATGAGCATATATGATGCATACGACGACTGAAGTCCTCCTGCAAGCCTTCCTTATATGATGACAGTAATGCCGCGGAAAGAAAGACAATTATCCAGGGAAGTCAGGGCGAATTTGGCAGAGTTCTCGGTAGTATTTTCAACTATATAGCTACCATTTCTCTATACTTGTGATCTTATCGCAAAAGACACTTACTGATACCAGTCAACAACGTCACTGCGTTATATTGAAAGTATCGACTCTGTCTATAGATATATCTACTCTCTTCGTTTCAGTAAACAAAGTCCCTAGGGATCATTCAGAATATACATTTTGATCGACCGAAGCACGTCTCCTGACGGTGTCACCGCCATGGTCTATAACTGCCTATTCCCCAGTTCGCACAGATCATTGATGGCATGTCTGTTCGATATAACGAGTACAAAATGTCGCACTCCAACACCGAATCGTCTTTAATGAATTACCCTACCGGCTCGGATGGACCAAACTACACCACAGTATTCCCCAACTCTGTGCTAATGATGAAGTTGGATCGACCACTTCCACCTTCCCATAATGTTCGTTATTGTGAGTTAATCACAAGTAGATCATTCTGTTCCTCAACAATCGGTGGCTTGCTGATAACCACTATACAACTTCATCAAAGTACGATCCAAAACTCTCATTACTTTTATTGCTTTTAATGCTCTATACTCCGAATTATTCATATTGTCTGGCAGTTAGGGTTGTGCATCCTGCTATTTATAAAGCGTAGCATTAATAATAATAACAGCGGCATAAATAATTATGAATGAAACGCAAATAAATCCAGTGAAGAGGCACAAAATTATCTAGATAACATGGCAGTATAGACAGAATGCATAATTCATGATGATCATTGTATTATACAAAGGAATACTGACGTTATGAGTATCAAGTTTGGTACATGAAATGGCTATTCATTTAAATACAGATGTGAAATGTATGACTGCCTAATCCATGTAGGAATAGATTACCAAACAACAGTGGGCAATATATAATAAATGTGAGGGAGTAAAGTAAAAACAAAATCTCTCCATAACAATATCGCAACAAACTGATGAAATATTTTTTAAATATCGAAGGTAAGCACCAATTATGAAACAAGTATACTTAATATTATGCATGTGTTGAGTCAAATGATCTAACTAATGGAGTATTGGATGTGTTTTGAATTTATAAACATGATAAATAAACCTAAAATACAGAACGATGCGTTGTATTAATATCTGCAAACGTCATTGAGATCAGATGGATGTTCTGTGCTCAAAACTTGGATTCTGACCGCTACATGCTCATATATTTAAACTAATAAAGAATTTTTTCCGATCAAATTCTTATTAATTCGCAAGTGAAGAAGAGCGGAAAGCAATCTAAGCCACGCAAAATTTTGTGTCATGCAAGTAAAAACCGAATGCTATGATGCACAGATATCCCAACGTAGCAGAAAACTGAACAAACCAACATTCAATTAATGTATGACTTAAAAACCAGTGAAAAATATGCCAAACTGTAGCTAAACATTTGATTCTGGAGTAATTTTTAAGGCAAATTTTGATGTCGACGATTGCTGTTCAGTGAGATTAAAAAAAGGAAATGAATGAAGTGAACAAAGTAACTGTACTCCAGCATCATCATCACGTTCGTGACAACGCAATACAAACACTGTCCCATGCTTTATACCAGCGGATGCTTGGACATTGCATACAATTGACCACTTCGTTTCCTTCACACGTTCCTGCAAATATAAGAACATTACACATTCACATACAAATCATTCACTCATTGGTATATCTGCAGTATCCAGCACAAAACTGTTGATGAATTTAACATCTAGCAACAGTTATGAATCGAAATAATAGAATTAAAGTTAAAAAAAAAAAAAAAAAAAAAAAAAAAAAAAAACTAACTGGAAAAGGAAATTTCGAAGAAAAAAATCTCTGCAAAAAAGTAGCAGCTGTAAAACGAAGTGAAAGACAGCGAGCAAGATGAGCAACAACTTGATCAGCTGTATGACGAGGTTGCTGTCGAGTAAGCTTCAGATATTTATTCAATGGCCTAGCGATTGCAGAAAACACTGCTTGAGCTGCCCCAAGTGCTTCCATAGGCTCTCCCAAAACCTGTAAAAAAACATGATTCTGTGGATTTGTAAACTGTATAATTTTAACAAGTTTAAACACAGTGAGACTTAGGAAATTTGTTTTCGAAAAGACTTCGTTCTACACCTTATTTTGATTGTTGGCCGTCACACTTTGAACACTTGCAAACGCCTCTTCAGTGGTACTAATCAAGCGATATTTCCGTTTTTGAACTCGCCGTTCCCACTCTATTATTTCATGGTAACGTTCATTGTGTCCACCGATTCGTCTTTTCGCAGCAGCCTCCATGATTGCACGAGCATTAGCCTCTGTTATAGTACATTCGTTACCCAAACCTTCGATGTCATACATTTTGAAACCACCAGTTGGTTGTGACACACCTAAACTATTTACTTACAGATAAAACGAAGAATTTCTTGACATTCAGACACTTTTTTCAGAAATCTAGTTGTTTCTAAAAGAACACAATAGAGAGTAAGTGTTATAACCATGCCAGTAAACTGTTCCCTGTTTGAAGACTTTTGGAAAGAGAATTATTGCCATTACCATAAAACTGATAATATTGGCTTGGTACGTTGTATGAAAAGAATTAAATTCCATACAATGCTCATTCTATTTACTACGATATATTCCATTGATGTTTATAATATCGAATAAAATAGAGGAATCCAATTAACTGCCAGAGATGAAGCTTCCAATTATCTAATGGGCGGGAAAACAATAAATAATATAAGAGGAAGCAAAATTACGATGCTGAACAGCGAAAAAAAAAAAATCATTTTTTTGATTTTTCACACCAGAAATTATCTTAATGGCAGTAACAGTAAAGCTTAACATAAGAATAACTTGCCAGACCGAAAATGCATTGAACCTCCGTTGAATGATTTATCCATATATGGATTGTATGACGGGAAAGTAGAATAATACATCCTGAGGACATGGACAGCGGCTTCTTGGATACTCATTAGACCGAGGCTGAAAGTTCGACTTTCTCCATCCGGATCTCTTACAACGCTAACAATGAATTCTGGCCTCAATGCCCGGAGCTCCAAAACGATGACCGTAATGTAATGTAAATAAAGCATTGCATCGAGTAATGAAAGAGCAAAACCGACGATCACATTATAACTGCTTTCTTTTTCGAATAATATACGAACAGAATAGAACAACCAGAAGGCAAAAAGAATAAATAAAGCTAAGAATGCCAATGCAGCACGATGAAAAAATAGACGTGGCATATCTGCTGAAGCATGCCGGAAATACATTGCCCAAAGCGCACCCAATAGCAGCAATGTTTTCACCGCCAAATTTAACATCAGTCCTTGGCAGTCAGCACCACATAATACCTGGAAATTTTGAAATCATAGCGAAGCATCTCAAACTACATCATATGTCATGAAGTCTTGTGGTAACAGACCTGGGCCATTTTAAACTGATTTACTGGAGATTTTCGATTTAAATATTTCCCCAACTTTTAGGTTTTTTGACATGGAAAAAGAAACACAGAAAAAAAACCTCAGGCCATCCGAATCCAACTTGATACAAAATAATTGGTAAAGCAACCATAAGAGAAGGAGAAATAATAGCCACAAATGAAATAAGAGAAGCACTGAGAAGCCAAAATATCCGAGAACATCTCCTGGCAACAACACGTCCAACTGGAGCCACAAGTGCTCGTTCGGCGAGACCGCTATATGAGTGTTCACTTGTATTCCCAGTTATAACCGTGGTATTTTCTGCCCAATTATCATCATCGGCTGTTAATTTCATGCCCTACATGAATAATCACATGGAAACAAAACAAAACGAAAAAAAAAGAAAATGTGATCGCTGGATATCAAAACAAAATGTGATCGCTGGATATCGGCAAGTGCTCGACTAAATGAAACGAAAGCAGCACTGCAAAAAGAAATACCTCACTTGCAGCCGCCGAAAAATTGGGAATAAAGGAGGTACCAGCATCTACTGAACCAGCACATCCACGCGATAAATTTCGAACCATTCGTAAGTTACGATGTGACGAAGAACGTCGCCCCGAGCTCTCTGACACCAAGGACATGAACGGTTCGTTACCTACATATGGAATCAAGAGGTATTTTGATAATACGCGATCGGACAAAAATAATTATTTGCTACTACTGAGAATGAAAAGGCAAGTAAGTTCAAAGCTAAGTGATTCCGAAAATATCCCTTACTTTATCGATGCATCACAATGTGCATGACAATTGGTACATTTGTTACTCCTGAAAGAACAAAGAAGTAACAAATCCAGAAGGCCTTCAAAAAAGTAGCGAAACATAAAATATGAAGTCGTAGAACAACCCAGCCTGTCATGTCATATTTCTCTTGAATTCATTGTTCCGATCAATCCAAGATGCAGTTAACTGGCAGGCAAAGAATGTAACGAATTACTGATAGAGGTCGCATAACGGGACTAACATAACATAAAAACGGGAATGCTGTGAAATAACGTCATTTCGAAACTTCATATAAGCAAATTACTACAAAAGTATTCAAATGTAAAGCAAATGCGGAAATGTTAGTTGTTAACTGGGAAACGACCAAGTTTCTTATTCAGCAGTTACCCAATTTCAGTTTATAACTATATCACTTTGAGCTTATTATTCCCAAAAATAATACAAGCTTCATTTAAAATAAACTATCAGTACCCTTACTCCTTCACACACAACTAATATCCCGGTCATAGTTTACGGGAGTTAAGTGTAGACTGTGAACCATTAAAGGCTTTGTGATACTGTGACTGTGCCGCTAGGAAAAAGGCTGTCTCACATCAACTATATTTGATGGAACTCACTTGCTTATTTCGCTGGAATATAAAACTTAATTACCAATATGGGAGATACAGCAACAGATTGTATATGCTGAATGTGAACCACGACATCTTGACACTATTGCAGCGTGCTGTGTGAGACATGACAGGGTTAAGGTAATTGTAAATCGCAGTTAGAAGGGATGACGAGTGATGCGCAGAGTGGCATGTGACAAAACAGCGTGCATCACTAATCGATCCGTACGTAATGAATACGAAGAACTGAGGGCTTGCAGTTGCGTGGAATGTCTGCATCAAATGATCTCGCCAATTTTGGTTGTAGCCATTTGAGTGAGTAAAATAAACACTGAGGTAAGTATGGACTTATAGAATGGGAATGACTAGACATTAGGGTTCTAACTACGGGAGTATTATGTATTAGTCTGGTTATCATTCAGTCAGTAACCTCTTTCATCTGCAATGTTGATTTGCCTTAGGGATGACAGAGGATAGGAGTGTAACAGGGAATCGTCACAAAGACAAACAAATGTATTTGTTACCGAGAACTGTTGTATCTGTCGCTGTTTTCAAAAATTAATCCGATATGAGAGAAAGCAGGAGAAGGGAGTGTACCGCGAAATCACCCTACCCTAGAATCTTCCATATCCCAGTACCCATCTACGCATCCCTCCTCTTTTCCATTCAAGAAGTGCAACATTTCTCACAACACATGGTAGGCTGGACCGTGGGCCATACTTTTGGCGTCAGTAGCTGCCGTTTACTAATTATGTTTATCTTTGGTTATTATTACCCTATCCATAGTTTTGCTGATTTTTGCACTTAATGTGCAGTGCACTGAATTCGAAGAGTAGACTTGCTAGTGACATGTTGCAGCACATCTGCCAAGAGCATACAAGGATCGAAAGGCTAGTTTGCTGCAACTAGTTAATATTTATGGTTCGTTGTGTTAGATCTCCTTTCATGATAACGGTTATTCGAATTTCATCATAAATTCCGAGCATTTAGTACTCATCCGGGCTATGTATCTATCGTGGTCGTCAGTCTTGGTCCCAGCGTTCACGATATATGTTTCTTCGTGAGGAATACTTTTATCGATACGGAGCGGTTCTTGATTGCTATTACTGACTCAGCTCGAATTCTGTGAATATTACCTGATATCTCAACACGAACGACTTGATGGATGCACGACAAGCTGCGCAGTTTGGTAATGTGTCAAGACTGCAAGAACTATTAGATTCTGGAGAATGTACACCGGATACATTGGATGCTGATGACTGCTCTTTACTGCATTGGGCCGCTATTAACAATCGGTAAATCTTTTTTTTGTGTGTAGGTGTGTTTCTGAGTTCTTCTGCTAATTCATCCTTACCTTATTTCGAGTATTGTATTGAAATTAACGTTTAGTTAAAATTTCTAATTTCCTCACAGATATTTCGTGTAGCAAGTTTCATTTTGCGATCCTTTATTTAGTTTACCCATAACTCGATTATTAATCGACCGGGGTTGCAATGTCAACGCGATCGGTGGTGTGCTTGCTTCAACCCCACTCCACTGGGCAGCACGACACGGCCACACTCATATGGTTGCTCTCTTGGTTGCTCATGGAGCTGATCTCCATCTAAGTGATGTTGAAGGTATTTTTAAATGGTCCATTTTTTTGGGTCATTCACTAGTAACTTTATTTGTTGTTCATCTCCCTTACACTGTCTAAAACAGGTAAAACTGAACAGAAAATTGAATTTTGTAGTTGCATAAACTTTTATCAATACTCTTTGAACTATTATGCAGCTAAACCATGGAATATCTATCAAGAAGAACTTCATTGCAAAAACCATGATACTGCACGGTGAGATTATTTCACATGAGCCTGAAATACGTGGAAACTGTTTTACTAATACCTCAACCTCCTTGTTTTTTTTTTTTCTTTATTTGCATTCATTTAGTTACGATACAAGACGTTGCAGGTTTTACTCCTCTCCATGTTGCTGTACAGTTTGGAAGAACGTCAACAGCTGCATATTTGATTGCCGCAGGACAGTCTGCTGATGAAAGAGATGAAACAATGATGACACCGGCAATGTGGGCAGCATATAAGGTTTAAAATAATTTTAAAATAAGTACTATCCTAGCCTTATGAGTTGTAGTTTCGTTAACTATCTATTTTACACTATATTATTCTTACTTAATTTGGAGTAATTGATAACGTATTGCGTTTTTTCAGGTTTTCAGTCGCGATCCTCTCCAGATGTTAATTACAATGGGTGCCGATTTGTCTTGTACCGATACAACTTACGCAAATACCGCTTTGCATTGGGCTGTGATACAGGGCAATCATTCAGCAGTTAATGTTTTGATAAAATATAATGCGGAATTAGTGCTTCGTAATCGTGATAATGAAACTCCTCGTGATATTGCAACACGACGAGGAGATGTCATTAGCGCACGGATTTTGGAAAGGGCTGAGCGAAGGAAAGGGCTGATCTCTTCAACTTTCATCCAGTATGTGAAGGAAAATGATGTGAGTTTGTTCATGAAGTTCAACTATTTATATCATTTTTTAAAAACTTTTCCAATTTATTTGACATTAACATTTGAATTACCTTTTTTGATTTGGCTACCTTTTATAGGTATTAATATCACGAATAATGTTTTTTTTACCCGTATGTATTATGGTAGCCGTGGGTATAATTTTGCACATTATTTTGTCGTATACAGTCAAGGCTTTATTGCTATTATTAATTGGTGTTCTTGGACGAACTGTTTACAGGTACTTGTTTTTACTATTTTTGATCTCATTCTACTAAAAGAAAACTTCTCTTCCCAAACAGTCGTTTCAAGAGATTTGATTTTCAGGTCACTTGCAACAGATCAGAGTTTCTACATCATACCTTTAGGCGCAGCAGTCGCGTCAAAGATTATTTTGGCAGTGACTTGGCTACTGTATCTGCATGCCTTTGCCGGGTGGTATTGGCAAATTAGTTTCTTCCTCTTTGTAACACTTGCGCCAGTACTCTTTTTGTGGATTGTTTTTTCTGATCCTGGTGTCATCACTGTGTCTCATAAAGTAACTGCTTTGGCGTATTTTTCTAGCAGAATTTTTCAAAATTGTGTTGATCAGTTTGTAGAAATGTTTTCATCTGGGAGTTGAAACTGCAATATCTTCCACTTTTAGTATTTTAACATTAATATTACTTTTCTAAGGCTGTTTTTTTCTTTCACCTTTTATTTCTGCTAGGATGGAGTTATTATTTTATTCAGTGGGTGCTGAACTGCAGTCGCAGAGTCAAGTTTTGTCCTCAATTACCTTCAAAATCATGTTTGAATGTTCATGAATGTAAAAATTTAGCTGTCACATCATCTGTTTTGAACTTTCAGCTTATGTCATTTCAAAACTTATATTAGTACTCATTTTTTCTGATTCATCTCCACTTGTTAAAGTCTACTGATATTGTACTTTCAGGAACGGTGTGAAATGATACGCGACATGTGGGAAAATGAAAACCAGCCACAAGTCTCATTTTGTAGCACATGCTTACTAAAAAGGCCAGCAAGATCAAAGCATTGCTCAGTGTGTGATCGTTGCGTCAAAAGGTTGTTTTCGTTTAATTAAGGTGTGTGCAGAGTTCAGGCCAAAGTTCCGTTTCGAAGAGGCGAAAAATGTTTCTTCCCTTCCCTTATTTTATTCTCAATATTGTTCATAAGCTTTTGTTCTCCGGGGGCAGCTGATTTCTTCACACTATGAAATGCAAATAGTTTTTCACAACTTTTTAAAGTGTAAACACTTAGTCTTCTTCCGCTTGTTAAATTCAGTTGCATGGCATCCTTAACATAATGTCGTGACTTTTTTCTCCAGTTCTCGACTTCTTGCTCCTGTATCAAGTTTTAAAACACACGTGATGCGGAGTTGTTAATTTCTGGAGACCATACTTCCACTTCACTTTCGGTCGTTGCAAAAGGCAAGATTATTTTAGGAACTTTTTATAAAAACCTGAATAATTGCAGGTTTGATCACCACTGTCCATGGGTTCTGAATTGCATTGGAGAAAAGAATCATTTACATTTTGTTTTTTATCTCGGTATTGTCATTGCTTCTTCACTACAGTTCCTCGTCGCAACTTTCCATTGTAAGCTTCCTTCACTATTTTGACATGCTTAACAGATTCTTCATGTTTGAACTGGAAACTAAGCTGCTTTGACTATAGGGAGCCCTACCAGTTTGTGGATTGGACGGAATGGCGCAAGGACTTCAAAGCAAAATTTTTCTACAGTATTCAAACAGTATGTATAAACGGTACCGATGTACTGTACTGAATGAGATTCTCCTGGCAATTCAAAGGAATGCACTGTCACCGTTCCTATTAGTTTACTGGTCACAAGACAGTGGCAATAGAAACATTGTATGTTCATTTTATCGATTAGATGAGCGAGATGCAAGGCATGAAATTTCGATATAGTAACTGGACAACCAAAGTGTAGTCTGTCAGGAGTTTGCAGTGAAATACCCTCAACATATCTTAATTTTAAAGCCGGTATTAAATGCATTAATCGTTTTTACAAGCCACAATCATCCCGAAAGGGGAAATCTGGGCAAACATCTAAAACGAATTATCTATAAAGTCTATATAAAATCAATGAATTTTATGTACTGTTACATTACATAACACAAGTCAAGATAAACATGAATGCTTCAAGAATTTGTAATTACATAATTTTAAGATTGGCGTGATTCATGTGGTGAGATCTCTCAAGCAAATATTACATACTGTAATCCTTGGGTGACCTATGTCTTTGTCATAGCTCTATATCATTTTATATGGACAAGCGCGATGTTCATATTTCAGATATATCAGGTAAGGGCAGATTTGTCAAGAATATGAAGAATTACATATTTAATTCCATTCTGGTGGATTATAGAAGTAAATTTATTTATGAAGATTCGGAACTGCTTCTTAAATTTTATAAGTCTTGTACGAATTGCGAAGCAATGTGCAAAAAGCATATATGTATGTTTCTTTGCCCCGCCTAAGTGTGCTTTTTACGTTAATTCGTGAGTACAAAAGTTCACAAATTACAGATACTTTGTGAAATGACAACGAACGAAAGACTCAACGCTTATCGATATGAACATTTTCATTCAACTGGAGACCGCTTAACAATAAAGAGCCCGTTTTCGTGAGTGATTTAATATGAATTTGGTTCAGAGAAAAACCTTACAAAGCTCTGTACAATCAAAAATCTATTGGTTCCGGAAAAGTGTTCCTCTTTTTGTTTGTTTGGAACATCGTCTGGAGGAGGGAAAGTAATTAGAAATGTACGTAGGAATCTGTCCCAGTGTAGGCAGCAACTATTATAAATCCTCTCATTTCAGGAAAGGAATATTACAGAATTTATATAATTTCTGTTGTGGTGGTGCCATTGCTTCTTCTGAAGAAGAGAACCTGTTAGACTAACTATAGTATCGTCAAGATTTCGGATGGACTTTTGTATATAGCAGTGGCAGTTCTGTTGTTTGGTATTATTAACTACAATTACAAAAACAAGATCACCAAGAAACAAGATACTCAATGGAGACAGACTAACATGGTATATGCATGTTGGCGGTCAATCGTCTTCCTATTTCCTCTGCTGCAAATTGTTTGACAACCTGCAAGAACTTTTAAAGCAATATTTGATTTGCCATAATGTTTCAAAATATTTGCATTGATACGAACTGCTTAGTTTATGTTTGCTAGTTTCTGTTCCAAATAAAAATGATACATACCACTCCATTGCCTCATCCAACCCTTCACCTTTTGTCGCAGACGTTTTGAAAATTTGAAATGTTCTCGTTCGAAGAGCGTCCAATCCTAAGCTACGATGCACGTCAGCCAAAGAAAGGCAACTAGGAATATCCTGCTTATTTGCCAGGACCATTAAAACAGCACTTTTCAATTCTTCTTCCTGTAACACACTAAGAATTTTGTACTTTCAGTTTTCTTTTTCCTTTTTAGAAAAGCATTTGAAGACTGATAAATACGTTATACTTGGAAAACAATTTGATTCATAGAAGAGATAAGAGAGTCAGAGTCAGCACAGTCACTATGATGGAAGCCATTTATGGTTCACGACACATGCTAGAAAACAGATATTTTGACTGTAAAAATCTACCGAAGCATAAATGCATTTTAATTTTAATTCCAAAAATTCCGGATAAGAACTATCTGACAAGTTAACGGTTATATCAGGGCTCATTCGATTTCTCAACCCAAGAGCTCTGAAACAACATTTTGAACCCCGTGATGTACTTTGGCAGCGCCAGAGGTTAGATATTTCAGACCTCTAACATTGATACCAGTTCCTGCTTCGAAATACCGATTCTGTCTTTATCTGCCGAATCAACAACATATATTATGGCATCGGTATTCGAGTAATAACACCTCCAGTATGGGCGAATTGATGTCTGACCACCGAGATCCCATACCTGTAATGCATTACTGTAACATGAATGCTCTCTCTTCTGAATGTGACATACTGAATTCACCTAAATTAATTTTGTTATCAGGTTAAAAAGTTACATCAGTGAAATGTTGAATAACATCTGACAAGAAATAATATGGTGCTGAATTGCGAGGCTTAGGTTGAAGTTTTAGTTCACTATGGCACACATACCAAAAGAATTCTTTTGCAGCTACAGTACAACACTCAGCAGAAGCTGCCATTAAAAAGTAAAACTCGTATAAGTTAAGTTAAAACCACAACAGACAAACCCCAACTAATGATGAAGTGTTTACAAGAAGTTGTCTTCTTTCAAAGAATGTACCTGAAATTTGAGATTCTTATAAACAACTTGTTCCACATTGAAACCTATAGTTGGGATCGTCGTCACAACCTCGCCTACCTACAATTATAAAATAGCAAAAAGTTAATATTTTTCGAAAAATATACCACGATAGCGTCCCGATTCCCAAACCACCAAATCTTTATTATGAGTAATGAAATTAATAGTCAAAATGAAATAAAAGTACCTGAAGTCTGTACAAAATAGTTGTTTTTCCCGCGCCATCTAGACCCAATATCAAAATTCTCAACTCTTTTTGTCCAAATAAGCTACGGAAATAGCTCAGCACTCCACCTAAAATACTAAACTGCTGTTGTGCTTTGGAAGGGCAAGAGAGAAGTTTTGTTCTCATCGGGTTATTTGTATATACGGGAAGACGATAAACATAACATGAGAAAGAACTCACCCATCAGTGGAAGTAAATTTCAAACAATCTGAAATTTGTTCGGCTATGAAAGATTCAACATTACATCAAGTAGTGTCAAGGTTAGGAAATACCAACGATCATCATTATTTTTAAAAAAAAGTGGCGAACTCCCAAAAATCTTAAATGAAATGGCCAACAAATAATCCGACAAATTTTTATGGAAAAGAAACCTTTCAAGTCATAATTATCTAACTACTTTTGGACCTCTGCTTTAGTCCCCTTACAAATAATGCAAGACCATGCTTTATGAAACAAATTCCTTAACATTATGCTACTTATACATCAGACCTGACCCCCAACCTCACTTACTCCCTCCCAATATAGAACCAGCCAACAAAAACCAAGTACGAAATTAAAGTTAAATAATTCCCATTCTTCCACATCACCAAATGGTTGAAATTTTTATGCGGCCCGAAAACATAATGGCACCGACACCGACCTATCCCATCACATGTATTGGAAAAGACGAGTGGCATAGACCTCATTCAAATCTTCTTCTGTGATGATAGTGATCTGTGCAGGACAACCGCAGAATCGCCATCCTTGTACTCAGTTTGCTTGACAGACGAGGTCATTCGGTTGAATTCAAACCCTTCCGCTTGTCCCATTCACTGATTAACAAGTCCAAAGCTCAAATTACCTGATCTTAACAGACTCCAAGCTTACTTTAAGCTTATGCTTCTACATTACTCAGCCATCCCTCACGCATCATACATGAAATAGTATGAGTGATAAAAAGCGACACCTTTTGCAATTTGTCCGTCGGTAACTTTGAAAGGATGAGAAGTTCCATCTCTAGGCAGCATTTAGTACTGAATTCATTTTCACTTAAAATGTGAAAAAAAGTGCCGACAGCATATCTTCAGTTGTTGGAACTCCTAATACCAGCCACAGCTCAGTACTGTTATATTCATACTCTGTTATGATCAGATCATATTTTACTACACCCAGCTCTGCTCCCTTTATGTATTTGATGAGAGGTATAAAAAAGCACTTCCTGATCATCTTTCACCCTCACAACCGCAAGAGTACACAATTTTCCACGGATCGAGTAGTCGAACATTGGGCTACAAGCACATTAAAAATATAGTGCAAGCCGTTTCAATCTAATATATCCTAACGGGTCTTCTGATGTGAATACATACAACTTCTCGTCTTCAAAATCAATACGAGTGTCGTGTCTAGTCAGGGTACTTCTCATTTTATTGCGAAAATTGAGATGAACACATGTTTACTTATCTGAATACTTTCCTCAAAATATGAATGCTGAGCACATACATCTATATCGTAATATTGAACAAAAATATTGAATACGTCAGTGCCTTGTTTCCCAAGACTAACAAAAACACCTTCATGACTTTTCTTTCAAAGCTACAACTATCCGGTCCGCAAGTAATCAGGTTGTAAACATCTGACACGACCATAACGAAAGTCACCTAAAAAATTATTAACTGTTGATGGGATTCTTTCGCCTCAGTGGATTATGGCCAGGTGATGCGTTTTATACTTACTTGGACTTATGCACCTCAAAAGCTGTCAGTCAGTGCCGCGTAATGATGCACTAGCTCTTTTCTTTTCTCCTACCCTTTGCAACAATTTTTTTAAGAAATCGCGAAATACTCTCCCGAATAGCGTGCAATATTTAAACAACAGCAAAGGAAAAAAAAAAAAAAAAAACTCATTCGGAGCATTTACCAAAGTTTGAGCAAAAACAATCCTTATTCCACAATAAGAAGTATTTTATAAGCTTTTGCTCTACACGCGATCTCCCTCTCCTTTCTTTTTTCCTTTTCAAGAAAACCCTTTTTTACAAACCTAATTAACTACAGATTACGAAATGTTACGTGAACGTTAGGCAAGAGATTTTCCTACAGATTTCGGATGATAGAAGCTGCTTTATCAAACCAGAGATATTGTTTCTGTGATTTCTTATTAAGGTACTCAAGTTTCTTTCCAAAAAGCGCGAGCTAAAACGAACACACCGCCAATAACTGGCATATACATATTCTGGTAACAATATGAATAGATGGGATAATGAAAGCTAATCAAACAAATGTTGGCTGTGCTACCGAAGAACAGCATGATGGTAAAAAGGATGACTTCTTGTCGGGAAGAGTGACGCCATCAACATGAAAGGCAGAACCAAGATGATCGCTATCTTCTGAATCGGAATGCATGCTGGATACCAAAAGGCGGTCGCGCATTGCTGCTGCCAAATTATAGAATGCATCATCACAATTAATGCCTGTTTTCGCACTCACCTGCAAGCTACAATTTTAAGTACTTGTATACACTAACATTTCCCGCCTTCAAGCTCGGCGTTTAATGATTGCTTGGATATGATCATTCAATATCTCTAGGAAGCAACACTAGCAACGGAAACTGCATCTATCATTCTTTAACGCAATAATGATCTGATCCTTATGCTGCTGTTCTCAATCTCACTGAAACGCTATCATATCTCACACAGAGTTATTTCAGAACCTGTCCTAGGCGATATTCAAATATTTAATATTTCCTAAACAATATTACTCTCAATGTACACATAGAATTAGTACACAAAAGAACAAGCAGTTACTACTTTCTATCCACTACACTTCACATTCCTCGTTTCTTGTCATTCATGCCCCTACCATTTGATCGCTAAAATCATTTATTTGCCAGCTATATAACAGCTACTTCATAACATTGTTCACCAATTTCAGAAGAGCTGTTTGCAACTTAAATATTACGGAGGAAAATCCGTGTAGATATCAAAAAGGTAGCAAGAATACGAACTGAAATTTCATCTGCATATCAATAAATACTTTAAAAAGAACAACTTCATAAAGAGAGACTCCAAGCTGGCTAGCGAGGCGTTCAGCGCGTTCAAAATTAACCATTCTCTTATCTTCTAAATCAGCTTTGTTTCCAATTAACATCAGCACTGCATTTGCTGGGGCATGTACTCGAATTTCCTATAATGTGTTCAATTAACAAATCATCACGGTGCAATGACAGACAACCGCTTCTTTCGTTGTCTTTCTCTCTTAATTACAGAAATTCCACTAGTTAGCAGTTTAATATGCCGTGGCTTACTTATTAATCGAATGCTTTTTCTTAACAACTAGAACGAACGCCAGAATAATCAATAGTAGAACCTCGGCTGAAACAAAAAGAAGCCGTAAAATCAAGTGGTTATAAAACTAGGATTGGATTATCGACTTGTGGAAAACTGAAGAAATATTAGTGGTAAGAGAAACCACGTGGCATTTGTCTCATTTTATCGACGTCTTTAGAAAAATTACTTTTGAAAAATTACTATTGACAATCGAACAATTTTCCTGGGAATTTCTAAATCTTGCCAGTAAATCATCGGATTAAAAAAAAACAGGTTCTCGAACAATAATATTCGACCTCAGAAAGATTTACAATATACTTATTTATGGAAAATGGTTTTCCAAGTTATTTTCTCCACAAAGCTTACCTTTAACCAATAATTACGCAAATTATCGAAAGATCGTTCGTCTGTCAAGTCATAAACACACATTACTCCATGTGCTGAATGATAATATGAGTTATAGATTGTTCTATAACGTTCCATCCCTGCAAAAATTCTAAAGCAGCGAATTATTTTCAGAAATATTCCTTTTTCTTCACCTGAATTTAACTTCAATCATTTAATCTTACTTTTCACAATCATCACAACTATTCAGTGATTCAGTGCATACATTATCTTACTAGCGATGAACAGAACCATAAATGTAGCAGAGGAAGAGGTATGTAAGTAGAGTTGTAAGTTCTAAGAATTGTAAGAGAGGTGGAAGGAATGATTTTACGCTAGTCACTAAACAATTATATGATATATATTACTACCCTCAGCTCACCTGAATTTAGTTACAAAGAACTTGAAGCCATAAATTATTTCATCTGAAATCAGTCGTTTATATATGTAAATGGAAGAGGACGAATTTATTGTTTTTAAATCATGAATCGTGTTAAACTGTCCTTCTTAAGCAATATAACTCAAATATAAGAATTAGGAAATGCAACACTGAAAATGTGAATTACAGCTGTTTAAATGTCGTGTGAAAAAAAAGTATTATATATGGAAAATAAAATAAGAAGACAAAATACAGTACCAGCTGTATCCCATAATTCCAGCCGGATTTTGTCACGACCAAGTTTGACTGTCTTCAGTTTGAAGTCAACACCAAGCGTAGTAACATGATCCTGGCGAAATGAATTCTCAGCAAAGCGTAGCAAAATGCATGATTTGCCACAATTATGATCACCAACAATAACAATTTTGAATAAATAATTGTAACTCATAATGAGAAGTTAACAGTGAATGATCCTACAGTGTGTTAAGGTAGTTAAAGAGACGAATGATTGCGGTGATAAAGGAGGGAATGATGAAAGCAAAAACAGAAGACAGTAACCCAATAGGGTTGGGTCGGCTTGTACCTATAGAATAAATCAGTAGTAAGGCAACGGTCTTTTCGATGAGCTGATAATAAAGTGATATAAATGTATAATGAGGTGTTTAATGACAAGTCTAAAAGTGATTGATTACTTCACAGATACGAATAACCAAAGGTGTTCAGCAGACAAAATGAACTAATGATAAGGAACACAACTGAGGAATAATGAGTGAATGAATATAGTAATTATCTATCTGTCAATCAGTAATGATAACAGCAGCAATGATAGCAATGGCAGGAATAGTAGCGGTAAGAGCAGCAGTAGTAATAGGAACAACAGTAGTGATTGAAGTACCAGGAGCAGTTCACTTCACCAATCAACTAATCACTAAAGGGTTGATCGTACGTGTAAGCAAGAAAAGAGTAGAGTGGCCACAAAGTGCTATGCAAGGGGACGATTGACTGCCAAGTGACCTTTCGTTCCCCCGTCGCGTTGCACGTCTCTCACGTCCTAACTTCCTCACGTTCTCTCTACTTCTACAGAGAAATTCTGGTTTCGATAATAATCCTAATGCCACATAAACAGGGAGAAAGGACAGAAGAGAAAAGAAGAAGAAATAGAATAGAGGATGAGTGCGATGAACGCATGCTGAAATTGTCAAGTTAAGATGAGGTAGTAGTGATAGAAAGATAGAAGAGCTAGCAGTATCTAGCGTGTCTGCATCAATGTACTAGTGCATGCAGGGCGAAGAAGCAAGGGCGCGCGCAAGTAATGCATGCATTTTAAGCACACGGCATCTAATGGGTCATTCCTACATTCTTTGCAAAATGGCGCATTTTAGGCATTCAGATTTTCATTTGTTTAAACAGCATGATTTTTCCATTTTTTTATTGCTCAAATAGCTCTTCCACTAATTGGAATTCATCATCAGGAAATCCCGGAGGACTGATCTCAAATACTTTACTGACAGCACTGTCGAACTTCCTTCTCTGTCAGTTCTTTTAAATGAAAAAAACTTCCTATATTCGACGATCGTTTTACTTCTCTTTCCCTTCACCCGCCTTTATTTACAATTCCTTCATCTCTATTGCAAATTTTTCTACTCAAAAATTAAGCAATCATTTATTTTTATTAATAGGAATCCCTGAACATCAGTATCTTTATCATAAGAATTGATTAAATTGGAAATTTCGAAAGATTATTGCTTAACATGAATTTATGAATCGTCAAACATTCCAAAAGGATGTCAACGTTGTATTCATAATAAACAGTTGGATTTCTTAAGAAAATAAGTTATTGGATGATTAATCTAGCAAGGACAGATCATGACTAAGATTTAAACAGACAATATACAACTGCAATCATTAGTTTGATTTGTAAATTTCGGGTTCTTCAGTTCTTATTACTCATACCTCACCTGTCCTATGCACATTTCCTTTAGGTTCTGCAGCAATTGGCTTTTTGTTCAGGCAGTTGTCCTTCCTTGAAACTGATCTATCTGTAATATCTTTTTTTACAAAAATTTCATCTAAGGATTCAAATTCAAGGCAAGGATCATTTTGTACTTTTAAATTATTGAGATATGACAGGACAGGGCGAAAATAAAGTAGACGCACTTACTTTTTCTGGAAAAAGAAATTTAACAGAGTGAATTTCATACTATATGGAAAAGTTTTAAACAAACAGTTCAAGATCAATTTCGGAAACACTAAATTTTTCCCTTTTAATTTATTGAATGTACAAATAATCCAATGGCAACAATGGCTAACTTCATCACAAACATATTTTTGATCTTCCAAATACCGCACAATTTGTCTTCTATATTTATCACGAAGAAGCGCCTCACGATCAGAAAAATTCCCGGGAAAGCACCAAGAATTAGTCATTTTCCTCAATGTCTTCATTTTTTTTAAAGCAAGATTCTGAACTTTCTGGATAATTTTTGTGGATTTGAGGCAATAATCAATAGATAAGCTATCCAATACAGGAGACGAGAGGGTAAGAATAACTAGAAAACTTCTAAAATCCTAAAATTTTTTTGTAAACCTCGAATATATCTTTTTCGAAGTCCTTGAAGATCAATTACTCGATAATTTTTTTCCAGACATTTAAAGCACAGTGAAGCGTTGGTGCATGACATTCAGCCTTCCGATTAAGGCTCAAAAGGTTATGCCGCTAACCTAACTTTTTGACCCTCAATCGGAAAGCTGTTAGTTGGTTAAGGTATTTGTTATTTGTTCAAAAAAAACTGGAAGTGTAACATTGATTACGATAGATTCACTTGTCAAAAGATCATTAAAAAAATGGCTGAGAAGTTTGGATGAAACCTTGCATATCCATTCAGAAAAAGCTGACAAACAGGGAACCACTATTTTCGACGATGGGTCATGGTCAGAATTATATGGGAGCAAAATTTTAGATTTTAAGTAAGGATTCGTTAATTTTTATGTAAATGACGAAAAACCAATTTTCATGTGAAAAATTTTTCTCAAATCTAGTGTGACATGATTTTCCAGGAACATTTTCTTTATGAGATCATCATCATCGGATTATAGTTTTGCAATGCACCGTTTTTTCTTTACCTACGATGAAGATGTGTGGAACAGAAATCAAATGTTAGATTTCAAAAATGAGATTAGTAACAATAGATGTTATTATTTGAAATTAGTGATGAGTCATGCTAGCGATGTTATTGATGATGATAATGATCGGTTGTGTGACTGTCACGTAGTTTCGTAAGATTAGAAGAATAAATGATCTGATTACTTATGAACTGCACAAAGTGCACGAATGGAAAAGATTCTCAGAAGCTGATTGCGGGAAAACGTTATTGAATAGTATGCAGTTTGATTTGCTTGTTTTGTTGATATATCGAGTTTGATTTAAAAGTTCAATGTTGAAAATAAATAATCACCAATGATACCAATGTAACACTCATCGTGAGAATAACTGGAAGGCAGTTGGTGCAGTACTGACAAACATCCTCCTCCTCCTCCCATTGCTTTGAATTTTTATAAAAGAAAGTGAAAGGAAACTAAAATGCTCTCAATTCTCAACATGATGTTTCTTCCCGTACTCATCCTTTGTTCTTCAATTTTTACAATATCAACGGTTCGTTACTTTTCACATTAAATTTACTAATTATCGGTTGGATATACATTTCTGAAAATGATGAAGGAATGAATAGTCTCAACTATTTGTTTTTACTTATTATAAATAAACTAATAATTAGTGAATAAAGTGAGATTTCACAATTATTATTGGGAATTATTATTGATTTAAATTACTAATACTTTTCTAATATCCTTTCTCTCGCGATTTTAATGAAATTACTGTTTGAGATAGAAAGTGTAACACTCATAAAACGTGATACGGCAGCAATGTTACGAAAAATGCACGGCAATTTGAAGGAGAATTGTTTCCCACGACCTAGTGGTGGATGTGTGTGTACTTTAAAAGAAAGAAATGGTATTGAAATCGTTGAAAATTACGATTCCGATGAACAGTGCAAATTAAATATTACAGGTAACTACATATTACTGAGTATTTGAAATCTTTTGGGAAATTCCAGAAACGGGCTATCCGCTTCGAAAACATCGACTGAAATTTTTGAGAGTATTGCTTTTCCCCCGAACAATCTAGAAGTGTCGAAGTTGATCAAATTGTTCACAGTCCAATGAAAATCCAGAAAGTTTTGACGACATTTATGAGCTAATCAGTTAGCAGAAAATGCTTATATCAGCTTTTGGCGTAACATTTTGGATAACCTTGTCGAGGAAAACATTACGTCAGCAACCAAAATGACGTCGAATATTACAATTTACTCTAGGCGAATGTGATATACATATTTTCTTTGCTGAGATATTGATTTGAATCATTTCTAGCTTTAGTGTAATTCTATATTATTTGCAATTTATTTTGATACACTTCTCAAATCGCCACAGAGTAGTAATAGTTGAATGATGGACTGTAAGATATTATTTTAATGCATTTCATAGATCAATTTGCAGTTATGTACATTCTGCAGGAACATTGCATATTTCTTTCATAACTATCAGAAATGGAACCATAGGAAATATCGACCATATAAGATCAAATACTATGTTTTGCAGAATATCCCTACCCATTGGCCATCACAAAGAAACAAGAAATCCTTTGACTTGAATGATCTGTTTGAAGTTCAGTCTATGATTCCAAAATCTCATTTGGCATTCAAATTTAACTGGTTATTAGATTCCGGATTCGGCTCATCACTTCTTCAGTTTCAATGATGGACAAAAAATTGATGAACTATTGTTCAAGCATAGATATGACGAGTTCTATTAGAAAACCGGCAAAATCAACTGTTTTTTGTAAATTGACCACTGCAGGCATCAGTTAATTAACAGTGCTCTTTGTGATTGTATTTCCTGAACTTTCAGAAAATGAAAATCTTTTCAGCCCAAACAATACATAATAAAAAAGAACTGAATAAGGAAATCAAGGACAAGTATGGTAATTTCAAGGAAGATTGCTTTCCGACACCATCTGGGGGTTGTAACTGTGTTGAAAGCGATGCAGCTGGTAATAGAGTGGTGAATAAATATGATGACAGCGTGCAGTGCAAAATTCCACAGGTATGTTATAAACTTCCTGTTGAAGCTAATGGAAATTATATAGCTAACAAATACATCCTGTCTTCGAAATTTGCAAAGTTTCTATTTCTCTAGATACACTACAAACTTGACCAATAATGAACTCTTTATCTGTTTATTACATGCTGTTTATTATGTGGTCACAATTGTGACCTAACAGTAAGTGACATTTGTAATTAGATCAAATTTATTGTTTCATTATTCCATTTTAGTTCTTAGTTTTATATAAGGGACGTTTGTAATAAATTTGGGTCAAACTAGAAAAAAGTCAAGTTTGGAAAGATTATTCTTTTTTAAGTCGTTTGCGGTTCACTTTCATTTCATATTACAGCTTCGCATATTTGGAAAATTTTTCATTAAAATCTCTTTTTAAAAGTACCTCCCGCATAAACTACATCAGGTGCAGTGTATAACTTAGTGCTTCTTGATCCTGCAACCAATCGACAGAAAGATACTGGAGGATGTAGATCACGAACTTCCGTACCCCTTTTGTCAACAGTTTGGACATTTAGGGCATTACCATTTGTAGTGTACATAATTTTATTAAAAATCTCTACAAAATCTGAAGATGTTTGCCGAAATCGCCAAATGATTATTATTTTCATTTTTTGATTTATATTTCTCCATACCACCAAGTTGATCCACCGAAGTGATTTTTATTCGATAATTTTCAATTGCTGAAAACGTGCTGCATACTGATCACACCAGCCTTTTGTCCTACATCCTTACTCATTTAATTCAAAGCAAAAGAAATGCAAATTCATCCATTCAATTGAAATACCTTTGATTCTGGGCATCAAATTTAAAATGATTTCAAGAGTTTGCAATGTTGCGGCAAAAGAAACTTTAATCGAATTCTAAATTCAAATCTTTAATCCTAATACTTACAGTCTTCACACTGAATTCTCTTGTATTTTGTCTCTTAAAAAATATTTTTTAAAGAAGAGTAAAAGAACAGCTAACGAACGGCCATCTCAAAATGTTCGCGATCCAGTTCGAGAACGAGCTCAAGCAAATTATCGTGCTGTCATTAATGAGTTAAATGAGAAATTCAAAGGACTGAAGGAAGGATGCTTTCCGAGACCTAAGGGTAAGTAGAACTTTTAACTTCGGGCTTCAAAAGAAAAAAAAAAGCTTAGGTTAAAGAAATTAATGTTTATAAAACTATTAGCAGTGTGCTTTATTCACCTAACTTTCCGGTTTAATCACCACGGTGTGATCATTGACAATTTCGATACAAGTGTCAATTTTGTTAATTCTGGAAATTCAAGGTTGTTTATGCGTGATCGGAAAAGATCGAGACGGGCGAGATATCACGGAACGGCGAATGAAGGATCGGGATTGTAAGTGCCAACCTGGTGAGCGTGGTCATGGGTGTCCAACAGGCGGTGCCTAATATCAGAAACAATGGTGTTCATTAATTTCTGATGAAAATAGATGTAATATCATTCAGTTACTCTGTAATTTTTCAGTTAAGAATTTCATTCAACACGATTTTGGTCCTTTTACAGGTTTTTGATAAATTGTAAATAATAAGAAATGATTCATTACATAAACAATAGTTTTTTCTTCAAGTTTTTCCTGTAGATTGTTCTGGGTTTTACGAATCAGCTGAGTAGCAGTAAATACTTACTTTTAACATCTCCACTACGTTTGCAAAAAACGCAACTTTGTTTCGCCTTTTCAATAAAAATGTTTTGATCGGTATGAGCAACAACTATTGCAATGGTAATATAAACCAATTAGAGTAATGTGGCTCATAGATTTTAAATAAATGTGGTGTTCAGAGATATTGCACATGTCCGATTTGTGAATTCTACTCATTTGAAATTTATGTTCACCTGAACTTCGAACTTTCTGTAACTGTTTGATAATTGTCCACACCTTTATTCACGGAAACTTGAAGTAATAATTTTTAAGGTAAATAGTTCTGCTTCAGATATATTCAGGAAAATAATAAATTGTCAACTGGTGTTCTGTTAAGATAGTTGTATGGAATGTTTTATACTGTTAAGTACCTATTCAACTTTTTTATGCCTTTCAGTATTTGGCTTTTCTACAACATTTATCTTCCAGAAATTCAACAGATAAACTACCAAGAATTTTTTAGGAATAGGATTAGCAAGCAGATGATAGTGTTCCACTCAAAGATTTGCACCACTCATAGCATCTGGGAATCAGATCACCTTACTGACACAGAAAATTCTCTCCGCCTCATGCCTTTCCGTTCTTCGGTTTTTTTCTCACCGCAAATGCAATTTTTTTCGTGTACAAATCTTTAAACGATGACCTCTACCCAATTGTGTAATTCTTTAGTTAGCTTATCTTGTCAGTGGGAGAGGCTAAGGCTGATTGTTTGATTTTTAAAATCTGTAATTAACATCTTTATAGAGATAAATTAAAACCTTAAAATGAGCGGAAAGTTTGGCACTTTAACTCAACGTTTGATTCATCCGACAGCGCCAATTCTGCTTACCAAAAATGGCCCACTTGGAGCACACATTTGGCACACTTATTACTTCGTCCATCATCCGTTAATAGGCTAGGATGATGTAATTGAAATGAAAGAGCAAACGAAATGTCTGCAACTTTCTAACCAAAAAGAATAGTGGTCAAGATGGCTTGTTGTGTTAATGTATCAGAACTTATGCACCATAGAATGAAGACTGCTTTAAAATACACCGGCTAATGAAATATTTTGGAAACTTACAATACGTTATAAATTTTTTAATAAAAACTTCACAGACTACATTTGGATTGGCCTACTTGTCTATCCTCATTCAGAATGCTGAGCGATCCCAGCTTTAGTTTTCTTTTCAAGTTTCATATCAATAAATTGCAAGCAGAAATTTTTCTACATATAGAAATGAATTCATTTCTATAAAGGTCATCATAAAAATCACAGTTGATATTGTTCTTCGCTCGAATTGTATTTCAACGGTTAAAAAAATTGCAGCAAAAGTGCTTTTATTCATGAAATAGACGGATTTAAACTTCTTCTATAAATGTCATTCTTTATGATAGCTATTAATTAAGGAGATGGGAACCTTAGAGGTCCAAAGCTTTCCAAAGATGATTGGTACTTTATCTGTTTTTATAGCAAATTTCGAAGATTATATCCATTAAGAATATTGCGAAAGACAGTGGCTAAGTAGAGAGCATGCAACAAAATTTGATGCGAACTATTTCAATAAAGCATTTCTTAGAGCATGGTGATTATCTGAAAGCACTCCTATCTTTTACATCTTTATTTTTGACATTTAAAATTCTTTTTTAATCTCATAGAATTTCACTTTAAGGAATGTATGCTTAGAGTTGAGAACAATAGTAAATTGCAGCTATAAATTATAAACAGAATATGATGGAAACCAACAGAAAATTCACATTTCTTGATTTGACTAAAGAAATTATAAATGACAATGGTGATTATTGCATAATAATAAATACAAACTTTCCAAAGTGAGCAGTAGCGATATATTATTTCAACTATCAGATCAAATTTGAATATCGATTGTGAGACTAACAGCGATGAAATGATTTCCTTGTCGCAATTCTTCACACTGTTCCTTGACTGTAATAACAGCATACCAGACACTGAAATTTTCCAATAATTTGTTCATTTATTCAACATCCTTAATTTCAATTCTTTCAAAATGGTAGCTCATATTTTGTGGCAGTTCTAATACTATTGAATTCATTCACAATGAAATGAAGCAGAGGAGAACAGATGAAACGTAGTTGAAAATGTAATGCTATTTTAAAAAAGGAAGTATGTCTTGGAAACATTTGATAAATATGCAACTTTTCGAAAAATTCACGTTGTCAAAAAACTGAAAATTGCTTACAGATCCTTTTCCAGCTACTTGATTACTAGTGCAGATAGACTGGCCTGGACACTGACCATCAGGACCGCAAGAACCAATCTGCACACCAACATGACAGGTGCACCGTGTGTTTGCATCATACCCTGGGACCACCGGAATAGGGGGCACTAAGTATCCAGTTGAAATATGTGGTAGCTGAGTTATTGATGGATATGTTGCAATAATACTTGGGCTATGAGTTACTGATGGAATTTTCTCTGGTTGTACACCTTAAATCCACATTTTGATAAGGAAATTCAATTTCATTAGTTTCATATGACATAACATCCACTTATATTTACATACTATACATTTGACCCTTTTCATACCTTTTCATCATTTGGCCCTTTTTCAGAGCCTTTCAATTTATATGTGATATGATGAAAAGACTTCAACATTGGAAAATATGTTAGCAGAAAGTATCTTTTATAATCTCGAATATTTCATAATGACAATTAGATTATACGAAGATACAAAACAGACACAAAACAAACAAAGACTTACTCGGATTCCATACGCAAACCTGCAGCAGAACATTGAAGATAAGGCCTGGCTCGCAAGGCATACGTTGCCATCTTCCACAGTATAAACTATTCGGTGCTGGCTGGCATTGCAGAAAATGTGCTGCACTTTCTGGATCAGCAACAAGCGGTTCAATCATCCATGAACAAATTCCCTGATATTTAATATCCTTGGCACTTTGTCCAACTGCTACAAATAATAGTTATTCATAATTACTTGAAAAACGGTCTGGTCACTTTGACGGTTAGGAACTATCAACTGCATTATTTATATTTATTTTGTGTTTCAAATTATGATCCAGGTGCTAAAATAAATTCTGACTGAATTCTGACTTCAGAACAGACGAGAATTCAGCTTAAATGTTTGATGCAACCTTGAAGGGCTGATCAGGCAAACAATCGTCTCCACTTTTCATTCTGATCTATATGAAAAGTGATAAAAAATTAATTAAATATGTGGTCTGAACTAAGATCGCAATCGCTTTTTTGAGAATAATCATATTTGTCAGAGGGATTCATAATGAATCAAACCTATGGGACATGGTTGTGGTAGAATAATTGCTGGGTGTTGTTGTTTTCCTGCCTCTTCCGGTGTTTGAGGACAATGAAACTGTCCATTACTTAGCAGGTGGCAGCCTTCTGAGATTTGCTTACTCTGAAAGTAATATATCACAAATTTCTACAGATCAAAAGTCGTTTCCGTTCAAATTGCTGGAAAACATGATTAAACAGAATTTAGGATATAAATTAAGCCGAGGCGAATTAAATTTGATTGAAATAATTACTGGAAGTTTGCTGACACCAGACAAATAAGTTGAATCAGATGGACCGCAAATACATACGCCACCCAAATTCGAACAATCACCGCAATTATCACCCTAAATTATATTTCATTTATTTCAATACTTCATATTGCACCAAAATTCCAACAATCCAATAACCGTTCATTTACAGGTTTCGTTTTGTCTTTTGAAATATGTCCAATCATTTTTGATATACACTAAATTTTAATTACAGCGAAATAGCAAGAAATATGCCTACAGAGATCATGCATCTTTGTTGATCCTGACAGATCGCCTGACGAACTTGGCGGACCTAGAATTTGAAAACATTACATCATAACTTTCTTACCGTTCAACTCAAAAATTTAAAAAGTATGATTGAATATCCATCGAAACCTTTTTATTCATTCCAAAAAAATTCTTTGGAGTATCATCTCTATTCCGACCTTTCTTATTTAGAATTTAACATGAAAGTAATTCTAATCCTTACCTTTGATCTATTCCTTCCATTCATAACTTCATTATAAGTAACAAGTTCAATGCTTGTAACTTTAGGGCATTCACAATTCTCTTTGTCCACGGGGCACAAACAGCTCTCCTTTTGTTGTTCTACTCTTTTTACCATGAACTGTAACCAAATATCATTATTTCTTAGTTCTAAGAGTTGAGACAAGATTTTCTACTTAATTTAGAGACTAACCTTTGGGCTACTTCTCAGGTGGGGGCAGAATTTGTATTTTCCAGCATTAGGACCGTCGCACAACTGCTGTCTAGCCTTGATGAATCCAACAATTTTACATTCTCGAGCTGATGCTACAAATTGATATCCAACCGGACAGTTCTTTGACACCCAGATACCAAGATCATTACTAGAACAAGCCGATTTCGTAATCAGTCTTTTCAAGCAGCTGAATTTTCTTTAAATTTAAAAGTTATTTTCCGAAGAGTACATTGTCTAACCGATTTCCAACATTTTCGGTTTGCAATACACATTCGACGTATTTGTTTGAATCGGTCGTTGGTCGTGGAAGGGATGATAATTGGCAAATATCTCCGATAATGCTACGCCAAATCACTGAGGAGCTGATACTACCATTTTCATCATCGTCTACGCTATTTTCTACTGACTTCGTGTCGCATTGTGCTGAAACAAACAACTTTTAATTATAGCTACTCAAAGACACATTCAGTCACATACATTACCTCTATAATATTGATAATGATGCTTTATCAAGCGTATTTTTCGATCACAGGAGTGCTCAAATGATTCACTGCAACTTCTAACATTTGATCTGTCTTTTGTCTTATCATGCTAGGAAATAGTCTTAGCATCTATGATTCTTGAAGAATCTATGCTGGAAATAAGAGATATCCAGGAGCTTTATATTTGGTGAGTAATGAAGAGAAACATACCAAACTTGATGAAAAATGAGCTGAGGAGAAGAATAATAAGTTGCATGTTGCAAATGAAATAACTAGATAAAAGAGTAGAAACAGAATGGAAATGTTACTACACTGAATGAATTAAGAACTGTGTTTAGGTCCTGTACCTGTTGCCTATTTGTAGGAAGGAGGGAAAGCCACACAAAACTGGAGTTGTTTTTCTTTTTTTTTTTTTTCAGTATAAATTTGTGTACATTTAGTAGCTACCCATTACCTTCTTACCATCATCCTCCCTTTTCAGGTTTTCTCTTCATTTTACTAAAAGGGCTACCGTATCACAGGAATCATCCAGTCCATTACCTCATTTGCTTAATGATTCCATCGATATCAATCTTTTTGCAACATTTACGCATATGTTATGTACCGTATATACCTATACCAAGCATTCCAATGAAATCAAAGGAAATCGAAATGTTATTTCTTTTTCGTTGATTTGCTCTGTACTACAACACTGCATGATTCATTACGAAAACAACTTTCATATATCTTGACAATCATCAACAAAACTATCAACTTCCAAATGCTATTCATACCACAATTTTTTTTTTCATTTTCAATCTTGCCATATTTACTTCAATATCGTGCAAGTGCGCACATGCACACATTTCCACCTCAAATGTATTTTCTACAAACGCCGAATTTTTCGACTTTGATGCTATGACCGATAATTAAATGTGATAATCTTGAAGTCTTTTTCAATGAGTCTTCTTACGAGTAGTTTTAAATTTGTATGTCACAACTTCATGGTTGGTTTTCCATTTTGTTTTCAAAGTTCGTGTCTTTTTAAAAACTTCAACTTGTGGCCAGTGAAGTGAGAAAAATTTCTGAATTTGGAGAGATTTTTTAACGTTAACACATGCCTGTCCGAAGTTCGATCTCAAAATATCGAACTCTTTCAATTTTCAGGCTTAGTCTTTCTCAGTAAGTCCACATAAAAACAATTGGATCGTTTATGGAGTTCTGGAAACTTTGAAATGTAATTATTACTTGTTATAAATGAGTATTTCGTTCAGAAATGAGAAAACGAATCAAACTTCATGATCCGAATCAGCAGCATTCCAGAATCTATTTATTAATTAGGTCATAATTTGGAAGACAAAATAAACAGAGACGGCGCAAATGATAGTTTTGATCCATTAAGAGGATAAAACTTTATTTTTTTTTTTTCAGGCAATTAAGAATAAAATAATCATGTCATATTATTACAAAGTTAAGCCCAGTTCATTAGAGCCATCAATTTTTTTGGCATTTGCAGACTAAATGCCCGTGTAAAATATGTATTTTAAATTTATGCCTACTACATGATACATGCTATACATTTTACGGACATTTGAGAAAGGCTAAATTGGAATCCCAAAACAAATTTATGTTGTGGAATCAAAATAAAATCCTCGAAAAACACGCTTTCAAAATTTCCAGGGTATAATTACGCTTAGATTTCATTTCAGTTGATAACAATAATCGACACAGGACCCTTAGATTTTCGAGTAGTGATCATTATGATTCAGAAATAGTAACGAATCTTGAAATATAATGTGTATAATGGAGAGGAATAATTAAAAGAAGCTAATAGGAGGCTAGCTGGTATTTTTAAAGTGCTTCGATATAATTTTCTTTTCAGCCGGAGTTAGTTGAACAATTATTTGATTGACTCTGAATTAGAGCTTTTAAGCGTCTTGTTCTTGTATGATCAACACTTTAAATATCACATTAATAACTAATCCATCATGATGAAACATATAGGGGTTTCTATTTTTACGATTATTACATACACTTTTTGTAAATGGAAAATTTAATAAGATTTGAACATATCAAGTTTGTTGTTCCGTCTGTCTAATTTACTTTTTAAATTTGCTTTTTCAAATATTATCTGCAATCATCACGTTATTGATTTACTCAGCCAAAATCTTTCGGAAACAGTTCAATATTCTCTCTAAAACTGTCAATTTGTCGAATGTGAACATTTAAAAATGTTATCCTACAACAATCTATTCAACTCCAGCAAATTTATTAATCATATGTAAAATCTTCCATACTGCATGTAATCAGTCAGTCACCTCTTTTAATTTAAATTATTGATCCACTTCAAAACAAAATAATAATGTACGCCATTCAGTTTTTAAAATTTTGAACATAAGCTACACAAATCATGTACGTATTTTGCAAAGAACATTCACTCAGTCCAGTTTTATACAACTAGTTTTCGAGAAGTCAGAAAAAAGACAGTTACACATAAGGACCGGAATTTTCTGCTTCTATAAATCAGACATCTATCTGCAAACAGGTTGCGATCTGTTTTCACATCCCGAATTATCAACTGTCATGGATTCTGTGACACGTCATCATTACTGTTTGGATAACGTTTTTATAAATTAGCCTTTTACAAATATGGGACGATACATCAGCTAAACTTCAACACCCATTCATTTTTCAGAAGTCAAATCGGTTCCTTTAAAAAGCACAGTTTTCAAATGGACAAAAGGAAATTATAGCTGGAATAAAGTGCAAAGGAGCAAGCGAACTACCAAATGTCATGCCTTAAATATAATATCTGATACCGAAATGAGCTGACTTACTGAACCGTACATTTTTTAATCAGCGATATCTCAGTCCAATACTTTTGCTTGTTCCTTTTTTCCTCTCTCATCCTCCCACCTTCTATTAATTTTTTCTTCAAGATAAACATTATCTCGAAATCAAAAACTCTTTCCGAATCTTCAAGAAAAAGTTTCGAAATCTTTCTTTATAATTAAGCTAAAAATGCTTATAAGTGAAGCAGAACAATATTATTAACAAAGAACTTTATTGAGTCGTTGAACAAAAATTTTCGTTATCAGTAGAGCTTAATAAAATCAATGAAATCGAACTTCTAGTAATAGCAAATGTTATCAATTGTCGACATTATTTCTTGAAAAACTGAAGTGACAGAATTCACAAATTTATTTTTTAAAACCAGTTATTACAAAAAACAAATCACTCCTCTTTCTGTTGTACAGCATAGGTAAGGATGCCAGTACCTTTACCAATAAGGTATTCTAGTTTTATATTGAGCGTCAAATAATCCAGCAAAAAATCAGCATTGCTTTTGCATCGATATGCCTTATAAGGCTCCAGAACACTTCTAATTGCCATTGTTGCTTCCATCAAATGGTAATGCGGAATTTTTGTGAAGAAGAAATGATGGGCCACGTGGCCTGAAAGTGATAAATCATTAGCACAAAATATAAAAACAACAAAATATAAAAACAAAATTATCGAGTTGTGATTGAAAACAAAAATTTTCACCATCTCCCTCCAATATCTTTAAAGGATTTAAACACGCACTTCTTTTTTATAAGAAAAATCCCTTCTGAAAACATGTATTCTTATATGAAACTACGATATCCACCAACAATTCATTCGCTTTTTTACCATTTTCTTTTAACATAAAGATCAACAATGAAAAATTGATACCATCAGTAATGTGGTGCAACAGTGTATCAATACCAAAACCGTATACTCGATCAATGGTTTGTACTTGCCCCATCATATAACTCCAGTAGCCTTCCTCGTAAACCTAAACAAACATGAAACATGGAAGTCTGGTCAATTTTAAGCGACTCACCACAGCGATATGATACTTTTAATCCACTCCATAATTACATCATCAAATACGCTTATAAATCCTTCGCTTTTGCTGTAGTAATTCTTTCTTGAGTGTGCTAACTTGCGTGAACATAAAACAGAGAGAGAGAGAGAGAGAAAAAAAAAACAAGGCTTCGTAAAACTCCAAAAAACAGAACACCGCACTGAAGCAATAAGCATAAGGTTCTTAATCTTTTATTCATCAAGCGATAAGAAATATCGCTTAATATATATAAAATACATTGACTTCATGGCTTCAGAAAATAGATACAGCCATGCGTACGGATATATGTCTATCTCAAGAAAATTTCCAATTTTAGATGGCGGAATAAGAGATAAAAAGGCTAAAAAAACGTCCGAGACATACCTCTATACTGTAATCGGTGTGTTGTAGATAAGTTATGATAACAAGCCAGTAACCTTGAAACAATAACGGAATGTAATAATATTTGATGAATGTGAACCAGCTATAATTACAGATAACGAAGGCCACCTGGAATATTTGTTAAATTGTTGACAGGAATATTGATACATTAAATTCAAAAACAATGCAAAGTTCATAGCGCCTGCGGGAAGAATCACTTTTGAAGTGTATTTTCGATGTATTCTTCACATATTTTTTTGACTAATAAACTAACCACAGCACAAAATAAACATGCCAGACCACTAATAACACATTGCATTCGTTCGCGATTGGTATTAAAAAGTTTACTGTAAGGCCAAAAGTGGCTACCGTCTGGTAAACCGACCATCGTGTAAATCGGACTCCACCTAGAAATGTCTTTTTATTGAAAAAATTTATCACGTTATATTAGACTGACATCCCTCATTAGAGTAATAAAAAAAAAAAAACATTTCGTCACTCATGTCCATTCACCAACAAATGAAAAGCGGAAGACTTCAACAGCTAGGGAATGCTATGCTTTCAAGAGATTTTCCACATTTATTTCAACATCCTGCACCAATCAAATCTAGAAATACAACATTTCACCAACCGAATAAAACCGGAAAGTGGGATCTTTGAAAAATTGCGCGATATCCAACCACGTGTCATGAAATCATTTTCGACCACCCAGGGATGTCCCTAAATTTCAAATAAATTTTAAACAATTTACCACTAACAATCAAAAAATTAGAGAAAAAACAATCCATTACTGCTTCAATATTATCACATCCGAACACATTAGAACATTTGATAAAAATAGAATAAATTTTTTTTAATATCAATAAAAAAAGCGAACAGACCATGTCATTATCAACATGAGAAGTGTACTGATGATGTCGTCTATGCGATTTCTGCCAGGGCCAATACGGTGCCAAAAGAGGAGCGTGAGCGATATGTCCGAAAAGATCGTTGGCCCAAGTATATTCGGAAAAGGTACCATGACCGCAATCATGACCAACCACAAATAGTGATGATCCGAACATTCCCACGCAGCAATACCTGAAATTCATCTTTTGCCGAAGGTATTTAATACGCATCACTTATTTTCAAATTCAAAAGAGTGCTAACATCAATCGGTTGATTTTTATATAATAAATCATACATTATTTTGTAATCATGCTAATCGAAGCAAATATGAACATATCTTACCATATAAACAACCCAAAAATTCCAAATGATTCGAATACACCAACAAATTTGTACAAACCATACAGTATTATGAAATCGAGAACGAGATAAAACAGCGATTTGAACAGCGACCTTTCGAAACATGATGACGGTATGGCACGTCTTATTTCTTCAAACGACGGCAAATTCGGTTTTGGTCGCTTAAAATTTGAAGACAACAGTAAAAAACCAGTAAACCACTTAAAAAAATAGATAGATGAAAGCAATACATCCTATTCCTGCCATAATTGTCAGGTGTACTTAATCTTCATTGCAATGTTTTTAATGTCATAAAGATGATAATTCCACTTCAGGAAGCTACTGCAAGTCTCTATATACTTTTTTAAATATCAAATTACTGCAAAAATCTACATACCTCTCCTGCAGATCTTTTCTCAAATATATATTTTGAATTAATATTTCATCGTTTGTTTTCCGTGTTTGAAAATGCAATAATTTTGCAATTTAATTCTTTATTATCAAAAGTTGAGAGGGACTGTTTTGAGTTCTCTCTTTCAGGATGCATTTGGAACTCGACGATTCTCAAGATCGTCAGAGCAATTTATGCGATCTACTGACCAAACAAACCTTCCAGAACAATAGTCTCAAAGTCTTGCTTCATGAAATGTATTACTAAAAACCATTTCAGGAGGGTCATCTGTTCTGGGTGAACATTATAAGGATGAGGTAATTTTGATTAATAACAAAATGGCACTTGAAGTTCACTATCAGAATCTTCACTATTCCAAACGAACAATCAATCTAGCAGGGCTAAGTGGTCCCATACCTCGAAGTTATCAGTATAACCATAGACGTAGGACTGCACAATGCAAATCCGGTTGTATAACTAATCATTAATTTGATCTATGACTTATATCAATACTGCCTTATTCTACCCCTTCAATGAAACATGCGCAGGAGAATTTCAGCAAATTCCATTGGATGCAGTACCCACCCTACATTCTACATTTCTGAAACAGTTTGACCAAATCCATTTGAAAGAATTGAGCACAAAAGGAAAACATGCCAAAAATACCAAGTAATACAAGTGTGTAATTTACATTATTCACTAATGTTAGTAATAAAAATGCATGAACTTCTTTCCTAATTAGTAAAAAAGAGGTATGAGTAGTAGAAGTGGATAAGTACCAAATTCCGTTAACAAATCCAATCAGACAAAAATCTTACATTTAATGAAACTTCATTAGTAAACAACAAATGGAACTTACTTGAGTTGCTACAGTTGTAGTCTCACATACTGCACCACCTGCCAACGCCATCCTTTCTGCTTTATCAAACCCTTATTGAAAACCGAGTATTAAGTGAACCTCAGCTGCTTGTTACATGCACTCTGCTCTTTGATCTTTACTCTTTCTCCGTGTACATTCACTTCCTCGTCTCTTTCTACAACTCAACCTCTCATTTCCCCTGTCAGTTCAGTGATCGTTGAAATCATGGGTTTACTCTGCTCTCCACTTTATTTACTACAGCTATAATAATATGATATTTCCTATTCCAGTAAATAACGAGTAAACAGATTGAGTCCTGAAACTGTTATTAATCTATAGCAATGCCTTATGTGACTCCGAAATTTTGTTGCGTTTGCAAAATGCATACAGATAAGGGAATGAATTTGATATCTATGAAGGTTATCATTTCTGAATATACTCTCTCTTTTAGTAACGCATTTTCTTTTTTTTACTTGGAAATGACACTATCGAAGTTTTGAACAATGCGAACAGCCATGCAGCCATTTTTACGTGAGGAATTGAAGTTTTGTATATCTGTGTTATTATATGTTAATATTATATGTGTATTTTAATATTAGCTGTTTTTTTCATTTGTAATAAAAAATTTGGTAATAATTCTATGAATAAATTAAGAAAAGAGATTTTTTGGCATATTTTACATTTAGCGGCTAATCTGGCAAAAATAGCTCCGATTTTCAAAACATGTTTGATTTTTCAATGTGGAGAATTAAGAAAATCAGCAAGTAGTAAGGAACTGTTATGTGCAATTTTTTATTTTTTTTTTCTTCGTAAATAGCTCCACCAACAACAGTTAAGGCAAATGTTTGTACAAAATGTTCTGAATTTATCTTTTAAGAAGTGACGGTCCACATATAATATGTGATCTTAAGAAGATTATAATTTGCTAATTTTCTACGATTACTGATGTCTGAGTTGTTATATCAGTTTGATATAAAAAACATTCAATGAAGATAACTTTAATCAAAAATTTTCATCTAACAAATTTCAAACGAATTACAATTACAAACAAATTTCAAAAATAAAATTCAAACGAATTTATCTAACAAATTGACAAGGAAATGAAATTAGCATAAATGCGAAAAAACAGATTATTGTGAAATTCAATCTTTGAACTTCAAATGCATTTATTAATTGATTGATTGAATGCGGTGGATACATTTGAAGTTAAAATTTGACTTCAGCTAAACTTTTCCTTAATTAGCTCAAAATTTATTAATATCAAAGCAATTATTTGTGACGGCTACAATAATATTTGATATGACTCAATTTTAAAACCATCGATCAGAACAAATAAATGCTTTTACCAACCAAAAACCAATGACAAGGAAATGAAATTAGCATAAATGCGAAAAAACAGATTATTGTGAAATTCAAATGCATTTATTAATTGATTGATTGAATGCGGTGGATACATTTGAAGTTAAAATTTGAAGTTATCCACGAACTTCCGGCTGTTACAGTAAAATTGGTTTATTCGGATGTGAGATGGTAGTTGAAGTTGTAACCGAAGTATGATTCTTCGTAGTCTTTAGTCCATATCCAGGTTAGTGTCACTCTTCTATTGAAGGCCTTCATATCGTACTTGTCTATAGTTTGTCTCTTCCACCATTGTTCTGGTATTTTGTTGCTGGTGATTATAATGGCTTTGCTGTTGAATTTTATGAAACCACCTTTTATTTATACGAGATGTGGTTTCGAATCTGCCAGGTTGAATATTTCTGCTGGTGAAAGCCATCCGTAGAAGTCATCCAGAATTACGATTTCTTGGTTCTCGTATCCGTCCCACCATTTTTCAGTATTTCCTGTTTTTATGTAGTATGATTTTGATAGTCGTGTGGCGAATGAAGTTTTTCCTATTCCTGGATCGCCTATTATTATGTAAAGTTCTGTTATTTCTTTTCTATCCGGTGTCATGTATGATCGAAGTTGTTGT
Organism: Dipetalonema caudispina; assembly: GCA_013365325.1. Taxonomy (NCBI): domain Eukaryota; kingdom Metazoa; phylum Nematoda; class Chromadorea; order Rhabditida; family Onchocercidae; genus Dipetalonema; species Dipetalonema caudispina. Next base: position 31,266 of record JABVXV010000011.1, on the reverse strand, counting down.
ATGCGGGGTAGGTATTTCATAACGAATAGATTATCGGCTTCTATTAATTGTTCCATAGTTATTTCATTTTTGCAGTATTTTTTGAGCAGCTCTGATTGGCGTTCTGTTGATTTCCGTTTTCTGTTTGGCGGTTCTGGTCTTTCTCCAATTTCTTCTATTATTGTTTGTTTACTGCAGTATTCGAAGTTCTGGTATGGACTTCCTTTAGCTATTTCTATATGTGATTGACGTGGCAGTTTTGCTTTCAGTGTTGCAAAGCGTATTGGGGAATTGTACCTGAAGTAACATTGGCAATGGACTCCAATATGCAATAATCGGAAAGGAAACATGTCCAACAACAAACCGACTCCACTACCTGGAATTTTTGTAAGGTTATTGAGGTTTTCTAAAACATAAAATACTTTAAGCTTTTTTTGTGCAATCTTTTGGTCCTCATTATCAAGTTCAGACAGTAATTTTTTATTGTTCATAAAATTTTTTATTAACAGCCTTATTAATTTTTAAAAGATTAATATTATTTTGTTTAATATTATCTAGTAATAAATCTACTCTTGCCCTACGGGCATTTAAAATATCATTATAGTTACTTAATTTTATGCTACCGTCTTTACTTTGATATAGTTTATAATATTCAAAGCCTTTAAAGTTTTTTTTTATTAGTTTTCATTATTGTTCTTATTTTTATATTGTTCTGGCTTTTTTTTATGTCCTATAGTATAATCATAAAGTTTTTCTAAGAATTCTCGTCTATGTGATTTTGTTCTATAGAGAAGATTATGATTATAACTATATTTTCCTATAGAATCAACATTATGCTTCCAGGTAAATTTCATAGCATCTTCTATTGTATAACCTAAATGTGATCCTATGTATCCTTTATAGTACTTTAAATACCTACTAATTTTTCTGTGTGTTATATCTTCTTTATCGACTCCGAATGCCTTGTAAATTTTTTCTTCAAGTTTATCGACATCGTTATTAGATGATGTTGCAAATTTTGTTGCTTCAATAGTAGCGCTTACAAGTTTGCGTGATGTATCAATAGTATGTTTGAGTGTGCTTCCTACTCTTGGTATCCTATTTAGAAAATTAGCTGTGCCTCCAGCTAATCTATCCGGTAAATTAATAATCCAACTTCCTAAAGACTCTAATTTTCTACCAGTAAAATTTTGCCATAATTGTTTGAATTCTTCTATTGGAATTGTGATTTTATGAAAAATGCCCGAGGTTAGGTGTTACTTCAACAGTTACTTAACATTAAATATCTACCTAACATAAAATAATTGCTAATTTAGTGACACTTCCTTAATCCTATTGGTCAAGTCGCAAGTATTCTTGTAACAATTCTGAAATTGAATTACGCTTTTCCAAATTTTCAGAAGTATTTAGAGATCAATGCATATCTTTCATTTGATTTGCTCGTGCACAAAGAGCGTATAAAATATAAACATATCAGACTTTGGAAGAACATCATTAATACTGATATACACGAGTGCTACTCAATGATCTATAGAGCCAGCTTAAAAAAGTTAGAAATCTACCGAATTGTTGTCCGCGATAACAAAATTATGTCATGAAATAAATCAAATCAATCTTTCCTGGCATCCAACAAATATAAAACCAATATCTTTTGATTTTTCTAAGCGATGTCCACTCATTTTTCATTACTTCAATAAATTCATTTCATGGTAGTTCTCCGTCCTGAAACATATTACAAACTGAATTAACAAAAGAAATTCATGAGTTTTATTTGAAAAGATAAAATTAAGTTACCCAGACTTTCGCAGGACATCAAAAAGGTATGAGTCTTCAACAGATATAATGAGAGAATTCTATAAAATCAACAACATTATCATTAACTCCTTTCTAACAACTTTCATTGATACGGTTTTTAAAATTTGAAAAAATTTCTGCATTGAACATTGAAAAAATGTGAAGCCAAGTTGCCTTCATCAATGAAATATCGAAAACAGAAAAAAACTGTGATACCCCCTGAAAATTTCATTTGAGAGCAGGAAAGATGCAAGAACATGCATATGACGCAATTCTACCAACTGATGTTAACTTCCGCCACATGAACAATGATATAAAAAAAAGTGTAAATCTATCTGTTTAAAGAAAAAAATGTCAGTTTTAAATGTAGTCTAATTTGGCATTTCATAACTCCATGATATACGTTCTTGAACACAAAAATCCTGCGGAAAAATTCTGCAAAAATCAGAAAGCCAAAATTACCAAACCATTATTCATAAAACTTAATTGAGCCAGGAAACGATAAAGAGTACTCTTGAACTCCAAAAATTTTACACCTGCTTCATGTCCTAACTTCCTTTGATTTATATTTTTTGTTGACATGATGCAACGACTTTCTCCTTTTGGCTTCAGGAACGTCTGAGCAAACAAGAAATAAATCAGTAAGTGATATCGCTAAGACCATTCCTTTAAGAAATGTGTCCTAATCACGAAGCTCGACTTCAATTTTTGAAACATTTCTGTGCAGACGTAACCAAAAAATAGGAACTTCTTCACGAAAATTGGTATTAAATAACCGAAAACTCAGAGTGAAAACCGAATGAGATATTGAGAAAACAGAAAGTCTGTCACGACAGGCTGAAACATACCGAAACCGCATGAAAGCAATAACAAATACGTTCCACAACCATAACTCAACTGGAATCAATTTTTTGATTTAATGAAAAATATGGTCAACAGGAACAGATAATCGTAAAAATTTATTACACCATCCTTACTCAACTGTACAAATAACACCGTCTTGAATGGAGACAAAATAATGGCATCACCAAAAACAAGCAAAGAAATTCTGTGTATCTTTCACGATTTAACATAACTTATTTAACAACTTTTCACTTTCTCCAATATAATGCACAAAGTATTTTACCCCACCAGCAAGAACTTTCAAAACCGAAAACTCACTAAATGCAAATTCAAAATTTAAAGAACTGGAAAAGGAATATATCATACCTGCATTATTCGCAATATGAAAGGATGCATGAAATACACAGGTATTATATAAAACACAAATATTCGAGATGAAACTCTATTGTTCATTACTTAATGTGCAAGAGATATTTCTTATATCTTATAAGTACATAATGAAATGAAAAGATCTAGCAATGGATTCATAATACTAAAATTAGTTTTAAACTTCCAACATGAAATTTACAACAGCAAGAGATAAGGCTACTCCGGTATGAACCCATCCCCAAGTAACAAAGCTATACGTTTACGGTTTTTGCTGTCACATATTTCCTATGCAGCAAGAAAATCTATGAACAAATAAATGAAGACATACCTTTAAACTTGCAGAAAAATAACAGAAGTTGAAAACATTCTATTTTTCATCGAAACACGAACGAATATAATTTCAGAGGACTTTAAAAAACAACACACATTGTTAAATAATATATACTCCAAAATTAAGAAATATCGAAAAATCGTATTTGTAGAATATTTTCTTATATGATTTTCAGACTTCATGAATCGTTTCTTTCGGGAACTTGTTTTTTTTTTCTTATTTATTATCCATACTATTCAGAATAGTTTGGTCACTCCGACGGCGGTTCACACTCTTGGTGTCTCGCAGGTTGTGATCAGCAGCTTCTGGACGGAAATTCGTTATGAATTTCTTGATCTGATATCCAAGCCTTATTAAACGACAATAATTATTAATACGGTCTTCCTTTACATAAATAATTAAGGCAAAAGGCTCAATTAAAACATAGGAAATTATAATTCGAGAATTTATATTGAAAAAATAAACAAATTTTTGTGTAATATTAAAGTAAACTGTCTAATGTGTTAGGAATCAAATTTTTTTTTTTTTTTTTTTTTTTCAGACTAATGGTAGCTACTCTACGGATGCCTTTACGCTGTATTCGAACTGTAAAAAACTAGCCAATTTCTTTTACTGTAAGAAGCAGTTAGCAGTCAATGCTGACGAATATCATAATTAATTTATTCACAGGAAATAACGTACCAATTGTAATCTATGCATAAGCTAAAAAGAAGAGCGAACATTATACAGAAATTCCGCTTTATCCCTTTCTCTAATATTGGATGAATCTTTGGTCGTGAGTGAAAAACAGTATTCGAGAAATGCCAGTAACCTCGACCCACTTTTCGATCTGTGTAATGCATTGGATCTTTCCGTTTATTGCCTGCATAAGATTGTTTCATTCGAAAAATCACTGATAGCGACTTTTGTGAGTGAATAAAAACACTTAACAATTTATAAGAAAGGACTAGGTGAATCACTGAACCAAAAATCAATCAGAAAATCAAGGATAAAACTTGACCGAAAATTGTATATTTCGATGGCTGATAATCATCTTCTGGTTTCTTAATCTCATCCAGCGATGGAATACCACTTCCAAGCCTCGTAACATACACGCCAACTGATGGTAATCTAAGCAAATTTCTACATGACGTCTTTAACATTCCTACAAAATAGCATCATCATAATTTATTTGGAAAAAACCAAATAACAAGAAAATGATAATACCAAAAATTGTCATTCTAAAAACGCCTACAGCGATTAATGAAACTTAACAAATGAATGAAATATCCGATTCGTTCTACCAAAAATCAAATAGTTAAAGAAGATTCCTCATCCCACAGAGTGAGTATAAAAAGCAAATTATGATCATCTGACAGAAGATGAGGACAAGAATTTCATACTTCGTGATATGCAACAAGGTTAAAAGGGTATTCGATAGCTAACGGGGAAAAGACGGTTCGTGTGGTTGTATATATATGTAAATATGTATGTGAGGGATTGGCGGGGGAAAGTGCTGAGGAGGGAAGTTGAAAGAACTCGAAATATATATTAATTGGGAATTAATGGTAAATAGCTAAATTAGAATTCTAAATCAGTGAGAGGGAAGGTGCCTCTATATATATATATATATATATATATATATAAATTTTAGACTTCTCACTAAGTATGTCCTCAAAATGGTTGCCGCGTTATATGGAAAATCCCTTTCAAAAGAATCCAAAGAAAGGAGCTGAATCCGTAAGTAATTCCAATAGGTTACCATTCTTCGCTGATCATACTGTTTGTTCTCAATATGTAAGAAAGAATAGTCCACAGAAAAAGTGTTTCGATTTTACTTCTTTAATACGATCATAGTTAATTTGTAAACTTTCAAATGGCATTAAAAAGTAAGGAATTCTCGAATGTGAATAATTTTGTAAAACAGGACGTTGGGGTTCATTGAATACTATATGACTGGAGCGACGTATTCATCATACACAGCTGGTGGGGCGTCCTATGAATGTGCTTAGATTCAGTTAGCCATTGTTTCAGGTCACGAAGGAGTGGTTGGAAAATGAAGCGGGACAGCTTTTAAAGAAAATAATGAATAGATCTTTGAGTAACGATGATTTGCATGGAGGCGCATACACTGGTGGAGCTGGTATTGCATATGCTATGTTAAGAGCATCTTCATCATCTTTTAACCACAGCAGAGAGGAATCAATGAAATACGGACGGCATATACTTATGCAACATTTGGAAGCTGTTAGAAAAGTTCTTTTTAAACACTTATTGAAGAAAACGGTCGTTTTACAGACGCTTTGATATTATCGATTGATCTTTGAAAACGGTAGGTATATTTTAGATAAAAAAAGGAGGAAGAAAGAAGCATCTGTGGAGGAATATGACTTTCATATTTGGTTGAGGAATAAAGATAGGTGGAACCTGTTGAGTAAGCATAAGCGCATTGGGATATCATATGGTTCTAGTCGTCCTATCTCTTGTCCTTTTAACATGCATTTTCTCCAGCATAATTTTTTAACTCTAGCTTGTTAATCGACTTTGAAGATCAGTGTTTCATTTTTCCTGAAGCTACGCATCATAGAATAGTTTTCAGTATTTGTTATGGTTTTTCAATGATTCTGATTACAGAAAGAGCCAAACCGAGAAACATGTTATTTACTGGGATCGTTAAGTATTTATGTGATCTGTATACTTTACGAAGAAACAAGCGAAAGAAGCAAACAGTTGATTGACCGTATTATTGAGATTGGCCGTCTTATTGCAAATAATGATGTTCTTGGTGATGGAGACGATGAGCTGCTTGCTGGACGTGTTGGTTTCCTCGCTGCTGTCATCACTCTTAGGTCTTTTATTAATTTTTTTTTCCTTGAGTAATTTCCTTACAGCTTTTGGTCTTTCTGATTGAAAATTGCTAATTATTTTAAACATTACTTGGTTTCCAGGGAGCATGTGGCACATAAAATCATTCCTGACGATTGCGTTGGGAATGTTGTAAATAAAATAATCTCCTCTGGTAGATCTTATGCGACTTCGAAACAGTTTAAGGTGCCGTTAATGTATCATTATCATGGACGTCATTATCTGGGTGCGGCACATGGTCTTATAGGCATCCTACAGATGTTACTTTGGTAAAATTATTTGTATAATTCTTGTGAACATGTACCATTTGAAATCCAAACTAAACCTTCTGCTTGTTACTAGAACTGTTTGGTTGTTTCGTGCAACGCATTTCCTAATGTTAACGCAGATATGCACTAGACTCGATTGAATACCGACTTCTCTCGGAAAAATCCGTTTTAATTTCAACCCAGCTCTTGTTTAACCGTTATTGGCCTGTATTTTACGTGAAAATTTGTGATAGAAGAGGTTTTTGTTTTGAATTTCCTTGAAAAATTATGGTGAGCTAATTTTTAAAACCTTTCAACTGTTTAAAAGTGAATGCGTTCGCTGCAGCTTTGTTGAATTTTTGGATGAAGAAGCAAAATCCGATGTTTTGAAAACAGTGGATTGGATTTTGTCTCTACAGTTAAAGAACGGTAACTTTCCATCAAAAGTAGAAGAGGAAAGAATTGATCGAGGTGAAAATGAACTGGTGCATTGGTGTCATGGGGCCACTGGTGCTGTTCATTTGATGATTGTTGCGTATTTACGGACGCGCAATGCGAAATACCTAAAAGTTAGTTTACTTAGGTATTTTGCTTGTGTACCTTATATACTATGTCACTTGAACACATGGTAAAGTACAGTATTCTCAGTAGCGGTTATTTCTTTTTAATATGTTCTGTGAAATCATGATAACAGATGAGGTATTTCCGTTAGCCGTAACTCGTCCTTGGCTGTTATCAAATCACTGTTATGAGAAGAAATACTTCTGTACAACAGTCTTTTCCGAACTTTGTAAATAAAATTTCAGAGTGCAGATGCAGCGCTGAATCTTATTTGGCAAAAAGGTATCTTGATGAAAGGACCAGGGATTTGTCATGGTGCTGCTGGCAGTGGTTATGCTTTCCTGTTGTTTCACCGACTTACCAATGAGCAGGTTCGCTTTTTTTTCCGATCGGAAACATGACTGACATACATGGAAGAGAACTCACAGGTTTCGAGCAATTACATATTAAGATAAAGTTTTTATCTGTCACTAACCGCCATTTCTAAAAGGACAATGACTTCATGTGTTCTTGAATTGAGAATTACTACAACAAATAGATAGCTCGTTTCTTGTTTCCAAAAGAGATTGTTGAAGTAGCCTAACAAAGATGCTGAAGTGTATTAGTTCTCCTTTTTCAGCGGTACTTAGATTGCGCCTGCTGTATTGCAAAAGCTTTTTGTGGTGAAGAGTTCAGACGGAGGGCTCGGACACCTGACCGGCCATACAGCTTATTCGAAGGGATAAGTGGAGCTTTATGTTTTATGTGTGATTTATTGGAACCAGACAAGACGCAGTTTCCTCTTGTACCTATTCCTTTTTCCATATTGTCCTAAGTGTGTTATTGTTTGTTTTTTTCTTCAAATTATGCCTATTAAAGAAATATTCGAGACTGAGAAAAACTACCAATATTGTGCCACTTGAAAAATAAATTTTGCTCTGTAATGTTTCTTGTCGTTATGGTGTTTTACAACAATACCGCAGCAGTTTTCCGCTTTTTAATAGAGTAATTTTTATATCAAACATCTAGAATCGATAAAACTCATGCAAACGAGAATGAATTTGAGAGTGGAATAAACGAGGTGTTTTGAATAAAGTTCAATCAAAAATTTACATTGCGATATATTCGAGGTGGGTAGACAAGATGTGCTTCTCACGTATGTTTGCAGTTTCGGGAAGTGGAGAAGACGATAAGGCCATGTTTCCTGTGGTGCATAGACGATATTTTGATAATCCATATTTGACCAGTAGTGAAGCTGAGTCGGAGAAGGTATTCATCTATATATCCATTGAATATTTAAATTTCTAACATGTTGCCTTTTCGTATTTTTTGCATTATGCAATTCGGAAGCGCTGCAGTTGTTTTTACGGGTGTAAGTTGCATGATATGTTTGGTTTTCTTACGTATCCATTTTTTCTTCAGATGAAATTTTCCATTAAGTTCAGTACTTTAGATACTTTGTCCCATGATTTTTCTCAAAGGCCTTAAACTGATTACTTGAAGGTGACAAAACAAACCCTGGAAAAGGAAGCTGCAAATCTCGCGGAAGAGATCATGAGACGGAGACATAATCCGGATGATTATGATGGAGGTGCTTATGTCGGAGTTGCAGGTGATGGGTACAGCGTATTGTATGCCTCGCGACTCATACCAGAGAAGGCAGAACAGTATGCAAACTTCTGCAGTAGAGTGATAGAGAAGCAGTTAAAGCAAGTCAAGGTTTTATTTTCCATGTTTGTTCTTTAATACTAATGAGAAAATCCAATAGTAGTTGTCTTCCCTCACCTGCTAAAATGCTGTTAATATATGTTTTGGTCATTAGTATGCTTGCAATGAATAGTAAAAATTAGTTTGAAAATTGCGGGAAATCACTTTCAAATTTAAATGATATATCATTTGGAAGCGATTGGTAAGACTGCTGTCCTAGTTAGTTTTTTTTAATGCTGCAACACGGTAAAAAAAGTAAGAAAGTGAAAGAAGTATTTCAGTACTCTTTCTTACATGAAAAGATATGTTACCAAATTAACTGTAGTAGGATTTCTATAGCAGAGTGGACATCGCAAAGACGAAGGACAATATTTGCTTGGTACACTTGGGATATATGTCATCAAAGCCATACTGGATTACGAATTGAAGAAGTTTGTGAATACAACCGTTATCGATAAAGTAGCATCGCTGATTGATGTGATATGTACGCGGGATTACTTACCAAACGGTGCAGATGAAATACTTGTTGGTAGAGCTGGTTTTCTAGCAGCAGTTTTAACTTTAAGGTTGCTATGTTCAATAATTTGTTAAATTGGAAAAAAGAACAAAAATGTGATATTCAAATCAGAAATTTCGGCTTTTCGTTTGATTTATACGAGGTCTATGCTCATATATTTGTATTGGTTTTAAGACTTGGATTTTCTTTTGCAGAATGCGTTTGCATCATGAAATCATATCAAATTCGCGTGTTAAAAAAGTGATTGATTGCATAATTGATTCTGGCCGTCGTTACGCTGAACGGCACAAATCTCCAGCACCGTTAATGTATCAGTATTATAATGTTGAATATCTTGGTGCTGCTCATGGTTTGATGGGCATTCTACAAATGTTGCTTAGGTAAAAAAAGACTGTTCTTTTATTAAGACACATTACTTCTGGAATTTTGTTGCTGATATTCCTCATTCTTTTATAACATCTTTAATGTAAAAAAATTAGCTTTTGTGAAGTAATTTTTGATATTCAGAATAATAATTGCAGTTTTTCTGGTCTTCTGGATGATACAGCATTAAGAGATATTGAAAGTACATTGGATTGGCTTCTGGAAATACAAGCAGAAAACGGTAATTTTGCTCCAAGTGTTGATGAAATCGGTATAAATCGTGGATCCAACGAACTTTTGCATTGGTGCCATGGCGCAACTGGAGCTGTTCATTTAATGATTGTTGCTTATTTATGTACGAAGAAAGTGAAATTCTTAGAGGTATTTGTCCTTCTTTGTGCTTCCTGTTTTTTTTTTTTTTTTTTTCTTAATAGTGGTCAAGTAACGCCGTGCAAATGATTATTTTCGTAGATCCATAACTTGTAATCTGTCCTTCAGCTATGATTTTCCATAAGTTCTCACTTCCAATTCTTATTCCTTTTTGCTATGTGGAATGTTTTTTAATTTTTAATTTGGCTAATAGATAGTCCTGTTAACTTCGCAACTTATCCGGAGTAAGAAATAATGTAAAAACACGTTCAAAGTGAAAAGTGGTCTAAAAATAAAAATATAATTCACTTCATATTTCAGTTTTCTTACTTTTATAGAATATTCGTAACGTGTTTCTCTTACGAAACCAAACATGTTTTGTACTAGGGACGTTTCAGGCAGCTGAAAAAGCACTTGATCTTATTTGGAAACAGGGTGTTCTGCGGAAAGGGCCAGGGATTTGTCATGGTGTTGCTGGTGGTGGTTATGCGTTCCTTCTTTATTATCGTCTAACCCAGAAAGAGGTAAATATCTAACTACATATAAATTTTGATTAAATAAAGTTTTTACATTAAATAAGGAGAGTATATGGCTTCATAATATTTCTATATCAGAATTTTTTGGAAAGATTCCGCAATTCCTTATATTCTAATTGTGTAATATAGCTTCATAGTGTCAAATAGTGTGTTTTTTCCAGAAGTACCTCAAATATGCGCAGTGTTTTGCTCGAATTGCATGCGATCAGAATTTCAGAAAGCATGCCCGAATGCCAGATAGTCCATATAGTTTATTTGAAGGCGTTGGTGGTTTGCTATGCTTTCTCGTCGATGTTTCAAATCCATCGATGGCGCAGTTCCCTTTAATTCCAATCAGATTCGAATAATTGTTGCTTCTGCATTGTTCATTTTTAATTCGTATACTTGTTAATGAGAGCTGTACAAATGTGTTGATAGAATTTTTGCCATAATACGCAATTTATTGTAATTCTGCTTGTATGGTCATCTTCAAACTAACAAATTATGAACATAACAATATAAGAAGAGCGGTTTTTGTTTCGATTTGCTTCATTAAAATGCATGTTAAAAATTAAATGGAAGATGATGCAAACGTAAAAAGTAAGTTATACGATAGTGATGTTACAGAGAGTACATCTTGTGAAGGCATAAGAATTTTAATCTTATTTTTTCTGAAATATTTGTACCATTTTTTCATCATGAAATAATTTATTTGGAGTAATCTCTAAATAATGATATTAACTAAATGTAGAAATAATGAGCTCTTAAACTGTCGGCTTGTGAGTAGTAAATATGATTCTCTAATTTGTGTTGCTCAAATTGTTTCTCATTTATAGGTCATCCACATAGTGTAGAATATTGCGGCGCGTTTGAATCGTTCGATGTTTCGTTTATTCCCACCATTCCGGTGTTTCGTTAGGCTTGCTGAAAGTTTCATGGATAAGAAGGGGTTGCATACTTCAATGTCATCATTAATCATCGTCATCCTTATGAACGAAAGACGGCAGTAGGACCACCAATTTTTTTTATTGTTGTCCTCAAGAGACAAGCATGTCGTAACACTTACTATCTTTTGTAATTTTCAGACACTTTTGATGAAGATTATGAAAGGGCGGCAAGAGTAGCATAAAGATACACAAAATGCGATAATGGGACTAATACTAGTATGCAAATCGCACAGCATGTCGTCTGCCCTTTACAACGCCATAGAAGCCGATGTTCCTGTTCGTGTCGTCAATTTGTCTACATTGACACTGTTTTATCCTCATACACTTTCTCACAGTCTAATGACTTCTCATAAAATGAGCTAATCTGAAATCAAAACTTGCTTTTTCTTCTTTTAGCAACCATAATTCCTTCTCCTTTATGATAGATTAAAAAAAACTGGAGAGATTTTTTAGTGGAATATGTGGTCTGATAGGACTGATAAGGCCGTTGATAGCTTTAATGATATCAGTTATCAGAATTGATCTCGCACTTGATATTTTTTAGACAGACACAGCACATTTAATAAGCCAGAATATTCCAATAAGTTGAAATACTCAACTTTCGCTTTGATAAATTTATTGCTATAATTGGTAAAAAAGTTTATTACTTTTGTTTTTACAGACTTAAAAAGAAAATTACTTTGTTTATGAATGTGAAAGACTGTGCCGAAAAAATCATGAATTTTGTAAGTCTCCTCAACACGATTCACATGCTGTATCTCTTTAAGATGCTTGGACAAATGATATAGATAGATCAGTTTAAAAACTATTATCAATTAGTTACTACAAATCGTATACTGGCATCTTATCTGAAGAAAATATCAATATGCTAATCGTCATATTGACACATATTATTTGATCGTTAAAATTCTTTCGTTGGGAACTATTCTAAAGGTTGTGATATACGCAGTTTACAAATCAGCAAAACTCCGAGCATCTTTGAGCTGAATGACGTTGCATATTAATGTTGCTTGCTGCAAAACTGAGCTGCAAATGATAATGCTGATAGTAATAATAATGATAGTGGTAATGAGATTGGAGCCAGAATACATTCTCCTATTGACGTATCTGTCATTCTCAGTTGTCAATCAAATATGATGTTGTAGCAGTTGACTTCCCTTTCTCTATCTTTTTTCACATATATTCTCTTTATTTTTTCAACTATTTTTACTTCAACATTATATTTTATCATGAATGTAAATATTTTCTATTTTCCAGTACTTTCGGAAGTTTGTTCACTGAACAGACATTATTCATCCTCGCCAAATTTCCTTTTCTGCTAACTTATAAAATGTAAAATCTGTTGAGAAATAATTTGATTTAGTTCCATTTTGTTTCAAAGAAATTCCTAAATTGGTTGGGATTGATTTTTGTTGCATTATTTTGAGGACGATCAGCTTTGTTTTTGTTATTTATTTTATTTTCAAATGTAAGGAATTCAACTTAACTGCAAATTAACAAACTGTTCAAATAATATGGTGGTTATACAATAGCTTTTGATTTTCATAACATCTAAACAAAATTTATTACGTTCGGTTCCTTTAAGTCGCATATGTGTTAATTGAACTGATCCAATAAAAATGATCCGGTATTGACTGAACAAAAGCGTTGATAAAAAATACTACTCACTGCTCTTTGAAATCGGACTTCATTCATTGCTATCCTTGAAATCGAAACGAATCTCAGTGTTTCGAAAAAACGACTATTTCAACAAATTGTTTTGTTGGGAAATGATGTACCGAAATATAATTTTATGTGAAATATGGTACTGGAAAACACAGCTCGGTCATGACTTCGTTTAAAACCTGTTCAGGAAATGAAATGGAACAATAGAGTTATCAGAAACTATATAAAGTTTTTTCCCTGATTTCCATCTCACCTTTCTTCTTCCGCTACGTCATGATTCTATGATAAAGCAAGGTAAATCAGCAGAGTGCAGACATACGATATGTCCAACTTTCAAGATTATCATCAAACTTATACGTGTTGAAAACTGTTGGAATTTTCATTCCTTCCTTACTCTCCCAATCCTTTCGATTTCATATTAGAATCAACAATTGCTTGTTTATGCTTGTACAATTCGTATTTCCAAACATAATGCCCATTCTTTATTTCGAAACTTCTTTGATAAAATGCATTTTATTAAAGCTATCATAACGTATAAAACTACACTGCTGCATTTGCACTATCGACTTTTTTTTTCAACTTTTGGCTAAGATTTTTTGAGTTTGATCATTGAACGATTTGTTTAAGAGGCATTCTGATATGATTTAATATTTGTCACATTATACTCCATAAGTAAAAATGATGAAGAACTTAGCTTTATTATATTTGACCTTTTCGTGAGACATACTTTTCAATATTCCTTATCAAAAAATCTAAAAATTTCCAATGTTCTCGGTAAAATTAACTAATAAATTGGCATTCGATTGAACAACCAAAATTACTCAATTTTAAAGATGAGAAGGTGTGAATTGATCCTAAAAAAATTGCAAGCATCTATAAAAGATGGCGGAAGTATATTTAGCGAATGTTGCAACAAAAATGAACAGCAGGAGTTGGATGACAGCAACACTTCAAAGAATATGCCGACTATAATCATAATGTATTACTTCTGCTATCCCGATTGGCCCTGTTTGCTGTTTCGCTTTAATCAGTTTCAAATTAAAATAGATACAACAGAAGAGAACAAGATTGATGAGAGTAGCAAACAACAGTGACCGTAACCATCTCTTGTAAATGATGTACGTTAGCTTAATTAGCACATTGCAATTATTGAATAGCGTAAATTAAACGTTTAGATTGTAAAATGATTAAGATGTTGTTCTGCTCGTATGATTTACAATCAGCTGAATACATCCCTAGTTTATTATCACTCATTATCATTACAGTTATCTCATCCTCAATTAATTAATACTACATCTCGTAAAGTGATGAAACATCACTTTACGAGGCTAATATATAACATATACATGTCAGGATAAAAAAAAAAATTTTTTTTTGTGATAAGATCTGGAGCATTGTAGCAGATTTGAGGTAGGAACGAAATATAACTGCATACTTTCACTGTCAAAAAAATAATAATACTTCCTGAAATTTTTTGAAAAAACTTTCAAATTAAGCCAATTGAGAGGTAGCCCTTCTTTAATGAGTAACGAACTAAAATTGCGCATCCAAAATTTATGCGACAAGATAAATATTCTGTACCACTAATTCTATCAATTACAGGTATACTTTAATTCTGCTTCCAAAACTTAAGAACTTAGGAATGTTCAAGTATCTTATCAGTTGACAATTTTATCTACATCTTTTAATCTACTTGTTTACTTACGCTTTGTAGTTATCACACACACCACATACACACACATACACACACACACACACACACACTTTTTCATGAAAAGAAATGAGCATTGTTATCTGTGTCAACAATATACAGTAGCTCAATTATCGAGAGAATATCGCTGGAAGAGGGTTAGTGTGAATGGATAAAAAAAAGTGAGAGAACCATCTGGTGAGATTGACATAACAACTATAGTTTTTTCATGATGATGAAGCAGATTCCAGATCGGGAGAATCACAGGATAAACATGGATAATCAGAAGAGTGACAATGCTCCTTGACAACGACACTTGCAACACAACAACCAGATTAACCTCTCTTTTGGAACTCTTTAATAATATACATCTAACTGTACACTAAGTTATCCGTAACTGAGTGCCTCAATGTCGAATTTCTTCTGAAATTAATAGTTAAAAATCTATGTTTGATGGAAAATAAGGTCAGCAGAGGTACATTATAAGTAAAGTAGAAAAAAAGTATTATCAAAAAAAGAAAAAAAAAAAATCATCCGATAATTTCGTGAAGTTTTTAACCAAAATATTAATGCTAGATGTATAATGCTTGCTACTTATACTCATTTTCAAATTTTAAAATCCATTTTTCAAGACGATTTTCTTTTGAAATGCAGAAATATTCGAGAAGAATGTTTGTTGTTATAAATTAGAAATAATAGTACGCAAAATAAGGTATGCTATATCAGCCAATCCCTTTTGCAGACGTGTTTTCTATGATAAATGATAAAACAAATAGTGTCAACACAACAAGTAACATGCAATCGTTGCTCAACTTATTTACAGTATGATATGTTTATTATAAACGAATGAAAATGAAACATTGTGAAATGAATTAGTGTAAACAAAAACAAATGACCCTACAATACAGTGTTAAATTATTACTCGAAGATATGCTTGTCATTTCCCCTCTTTAGTGGATTAGCGCTATCGAAAAGCGGCAGATGCCTGTAACAAACTATAAAAACATATATATAATAATTAGAAAACACGTGGACATACAAATAGACAGATGGAAAACCTATAACGAATTATCAAAGGGAATCAGGAACAATATATGTAATAATAGCAGAAGACAGGAGCAGGAAGTCATTAAACAAATCCTCTTAAACCTACATGAATAGTCATTTAATTGCCTGTAATCCTAAAATATTACGGATTTCAGTTCCGGTTCAGGCTAAGTCACTCTATAACGGTACCAAGTGCACTCTTATTCAAATCTTGTAGGATTATATTTAGTATTATTACGTTCCGAACTGCTCATAATTTTTTTTTATCAGGTTTTCATAAATTATATTCAAAAAAAAAAAGAAAAACTTCTTCAGGGATCCCTAAATCAATAAGATTTCTGTTCCTACGACTCATGTCGTAAAATTATATCCAATAAAACGCATATGACTTATGTTTACAGTAATTGGGATAACAACTCTTCAGAAGCATTCATCTCTTTCACTAATTATTTGGCGGAGGGTGGAAGGTGAAGAGAGCATACGTTATTGATGATATCTGTTTGCCAAATGTTTTATCACAATATATTGATGGAAATAATTTCTGTTAGATCTAATTAAGTTAGGAAATCTTCCGAAGTGGGAACAGAATAATCAGTAAGTCTAATCGTGGTAGTGAAATAAGGTAAATTAACAAGAAAAATGTCTTGTAAGATGATCTGAAAGGGAAGGAATAGAATGATGATGGTATTTGAGTGCAAAAGGTATCGACCACGTATAAGACAAAAAGTGTAAAGTAAAGCTGTTCAACGATAGCAGACAGACGTTTCATTTTTTTTCGTCAGTTTGATTTAAAGTCTTTCCTTTCCAAGAACAGAACTGAATAATCGTTAGGGACTTTCAGAACGGTTTTAAACTCTTAATTAAGTTCCTAAGTCTTATCAAATAATAGGATACCTGTTTGTCTTGTTAATAGTGACGTTCTGGGAAAATTAAATCAAGAATCGAATTTAGGTATACTCAATTTTTGAGAATGAAAAAAGAATGAAGATAATCGAATCAAAAATATACTGTCAGAGCACCAATCAAAATCTTTGATGTAGATGAGAATCAATATGAAACATATAGCAGCAATCCTTGAGTGACATAGTAAAAGCACACCGCCCTTAAAATGCGATACCTGTGTTGACGATACCACTTTGGCGGTCAGTAGAAAGCGACGAAAAACGATTACGCTGTAGACAAGTTCATACTAAATAACAACTGTTTTTGCTTTTTGTAAGTGTTCCCAGCAACATTTTTTAGCACCTCATGCAATTAATCGAATAAGTAAAGTGGCTCTCATATCATTGATAAATGAAGCGAAGAACAATCAGTTCCTTATGATCATTCGAAATTAACTACGATTTGATTTATGCGATAAATTATTTTTAATTTTAAAGCAAGATTTTAGGGATAGTTCATGAAGATGACTGAAAAATTGCTCAAAATGACTTCATTGGTGTCTGAATATATCACAGATAAATATAAAATTTGTAGGAAGTCGTTAGTTTAACACACAAAATAGAGATATATAATTTGCAGTTGATGAAGTTTAGATAACTGACGACAACCGACAGTACAGCACCAGGAGAGTCTCATTTTAAAAGGCAGCTCAAATAACCCGAAGAAAAGTTTGCGATCCTTTGGTCTTAAATAAATGTCAATATAGACCTGAGAGGATGAATTTGCATGGATCTATCTAATTCCAATGTAAATCCCATCCATCACTTCAATTCGCCAAAATTAAAAAGTTCATATCTCTATGGCAAAAATAAACTTGGTAAATTCCAGAAAAAAAAAAAAAAAATGGTCCTCTAGCCTCGGGATGATATGTGCGTATTATATGAATCGATATGCAAACGAGTTAGTTTAAACATATTATCATTTCCCAATAATTTAGCTGAAAAAAATTGCAAGCAAAAAAAATTAAATTCGTGTGATTTTCTTCTATTAATAATCTTAACATTGTTGATAGACAGAAAAAATTTAACAGGACATTTATTTTACAATGAAGTAGCTTGAGCCTACATTATATAAAAAATATTAATGCACCGAGTGCTCAAATTATATCAAAATTGGCCAGAAAGTCGACTGAGCAATATCAGTTCCTTTATATACATCTAATTTAAGATATAGACCGGTAATTTGTTGCAAGAAATTTGGAATGTAAAAGGCATTATAATGCGATATCTAAATTAACAAGAGAGCTTTTTAAGTTTGCCATTAATTAATAGAAGTATTTTAAAGAACAAAAATAATTCTGATCGATAGAATAGATTTTAGTAAATAAATAGGACGGTATAACAACCGTTTCAGGAAAACTTTTTAGAAAACGAAATTGATTTATCCTGAGAACAGAAAAGAATCGAAACTGTGAATTAAATGAGAGAATGGGAATGGATCCTTTAACATTAAATAGAGAGAATGGCACATCCAAAAATTTTTGGATATGAGAAACATTTTAAATGCAGGGAAGGGATTATAAAATGTCGGTTTCAAGGAATGTACATCAGAACCGAAAAACATTTTTAAAAATAGTGAAAAGATGATTAAATACATACAGAAATGCTTTTACTACGATATCATTTACAGTATAACTTTTCTGCTAACTAATTCAATAGCTTGTTGCTTGTGCTGGTGTTGCTGTTGAGCAATATACAAACGCATCAAATCACCGCTTGATACGTACGGAAAGCCGACAGTACCAGCAGCCACTGCTGATGTAGCTGTAGCTGTAGCTGCTGATGGATCTACTGCTGTTGCTGCAACGGCAGGTGCTGGTGCAAACTGCTGTGGCAGTTGTGCTCGAGGGACCGTCGCTGCAGCTGCTGTTAAAAACCGTGGATGATCCGGCAAAAAAGTACCCGGTAAAGTACGTGTTACGCCAACTGTTAGTGGCGGATATCCAGGGGCAGCAAGGAATGGAGGTAGTCGTGAACCCTGCTGATAAAATGGATTAAATAACGATGATGCAACAGCACCATACTGCTTAAAAGCATCAAGACGGGCTCGTGTTGTTGCCGAAGGTCGTCGTCGTAACTTACCCGTCGATCCACCAATAAATACTTCATCTTCACAAGAAGCATCTAACATCCAGTAATTACCTAAAAAATATCGCTTATTCAAAAAATACGAAAGGTACTTGAACTGTGACGAAAATATAGAATTCACTGTATAGTCTTTGACAGTTTTTAGATTGAGAAGATCTACATAAAGTGTGTGGTAGAAATACGGTTAATGGATGTTCCAATGATACTGTAGCTACGAACTAATTTAAAAAATCAAAAGAATTAACAATCCAAACATAGTCATGCTCTGGGCTTCGGATCATTCAGCCGAAATGTTGAAAGCCCATGGCATCGTTTTCGTAAAGTAACGAATAAAGATAATTGCCACTTAATGTTTACTATCACTATATCTTACTCATCGCTGGACCGCCCTCTTCAAAGAATGAGGTACAGAAGTTATTAGTAACAATTATCTAACAAAAGAGTGCAAATTCTGATCTAAAATACAATGATTTAGAAAAATCATTGACTGACAAGCTAATAAAAAAATCATAGAAGATAAATATGAAATGATACTGTTTCATTAAGAGGTAAAAATGAAGAACACTACCTTTTCCAGGGTCATCATAGCTCCTCGGCACTTTGACGAAACACTTATTAAGAGATAAATTATGCCTGATCGAATTTTGCCATCCTTGTTTATTGTCCCGATAGAATGGATAATTTTTCATGATATAATCGTAAATCCCACTAAGGGTTAATCGTTTCTCCTTACTGCTTCGAATTGCCATCATTATGAGTGCATTGTAACTGAATGGCGGCTTCCCATTTTCGTCTGACTATAATGTTGTAGCATTTCATTTATCATGCTTCAAAAACTACAAATCAAAATAAGTTTCCGAAAAAATTTTCCATCTGTAATTAATTATTTGCTTTTTCATAAATTTACAAGTTGTGACTTGCAAAATTAAGGGCGAAATGTTGACTAAATAGTAATTCTAGAAAATCTAATAACCGTACTTTTCTAGCCTGTCAAATGGTAAACCTTCGTTTAATTATAATGTTGAGAAATTTAACTTTTTGGCGGAAATAAAGACATAGAAAGCTAGAATAATTAAATTTGATAACTCTTATGAATCTACAAAAAGAGTGATGCGATGACAAATGTCCAGTATAAGATTTAAAAGTAAAAATAAATGTTTTGGTTTAGAATAAATAAAATTAGTTTTACATGACTGAGATTATATCATTTGAATGATTCAAGAAATTATTTAAAGGTTAAATCTTTTGGCTTAATGATATTCGAACTCTAAATCCCTCAACGTCTGGAGTAATTTCAATTTGTACCAGAGTTCATTCTTTCATTTCTCCATGGGGTTACATGTTTTTGATATTAAACAAATAACATCATTTAATAGAACAAAAAGCAGTGAAACCTATGATGAATATGAAATCCTTCAAACAGAAAATATAATTAGTATAACTGGATACCGTCTCTGTTTTCCAGTTGAGTGATAAGAGGAGAAGAAACAAAGTGTTTCTGAAAAAAAGAAAAAGATGGGAAAGTAATTTATAGGGAGAGCTACTACCGGTCGAGAACTAAATACATTCTACAAAGTGTTATCGATGAAATTCGATAGTAGTTAGAAAATTCCAAGAAAATATTAGCACTACAATAATTAGATAAAACAATTAAGCTCATGTTAAATGAAAGATTAGATTAGATAAAGGAAAGAGCGATTGAGGTGAAAGATGAGGAAGGTTAAATATGCTTAATATAGCCTTAAACCTTAATAAGAAGTCGAATTTATGATAGTTGAAAATGAAATTAAAACTTACTTTCTTGCTGTCAGAGCCTCCATCAGATGCATTCTCTTCAATTCCTTCATCAACACCTTCTTCCTCATTTTTACTCTTCTCTTCCATAATAAATGCTAGAAATTACCTACTATTACCTTATTCTTGACAAGGAAATGAGTTAATATAGAGTATAAACTGCTAATCTCATTTAAATTTTTTCATGTTTCATAGTTTTGGAATGAGGAAGATCTTTCAGAATTGGCAGTTAGTATGACTTACATTTAGAGCACGATGCTGGCCTTTCGGCGACGAGATCGGGGCATAGCTCCGAGATTTTAAATTTCGACATCCGTGGCGCAATGCTCGCCTTGTTGTTTGCTGTGAGAATTACAAAGCTCGTCGAAATATGAGTAGTTTTGAAGGAAGAACAACAGTAAATAAACAAACAAACAAACAAATAGCTCGGCAATCGGCACGGTATCAATCCGAGCACACAGAGGTTTGATGATATGTCCTCGTCCCAATCTCTGTGTGTGTATGCGTGTGCACTTCAGAGTGTCGTTGTCGTCTGTGTGTATGGACACACACAAATACACATATACATACACATACACATACACATACACATACACATACATACACACACACACACACACACAGATACAACAAACAATGTAATATAAATGGTTCAATGATTGGTTGTTGAGAAAACGTATTGCCTTTATTACAACATGTATCGTTTAGGGAGGGGCACATTTAAAACAAGTAGGCGGTGCAAATCTCTGACGTTTCTCCAATTGCTTTCGCAGCAGGAGACGGTAACAGGAAAAGAGAATAGGAATGATTTGAAATGGTTTGGAATGGATTGAATTGATTGGAATAGAAGGTAAAACTGATGGATAGTTCATACATAGCTGATAAAGATAGTGGATACTTCATAATATATCAAACAAATCTATCATTGAAAATGACAAGTAACGTTTGTTATCTTTGTTTGTTGTATTGCTAATAATATATGTTTATTAGACAAACAATTTCACCCACCTTCTTCTTTTTTGTTTATTGTTTATTCACTCGTTAGTTTATTATTCCAATTACCTGGAAATCTGCTTGTCACAGTAATACAATGGAAAAACTAATCCACAATAGTTTAAATCATTCGTTCCTTATCCATTACATTTTCTATCCATCGTTTTTGAATTTTTCGAACTGAAAATTGCAACAGAAGTAGATATGAGAAATGACGATTCTCTACCAGGTTTTTATTGCGTTTTATTAGAGAATTTAATTAGATTCACAGATTTGGAAAAAAGAAAATTATTAATGGTACACACGATCATTCAACTAACATTAGCAGAACTGGTGTGAATCTTACATATATGAAAATTCCACTGCGAATTTATTTCTACACAAAATAACAAGATTATGTTGTTCCGCAAGATAAATATAGGCTTTTTAATAAGGCAACATGGAAATTTATGAATAATCCATATTCAAGATCAGAGTCAAAAATTGTTGAAGCAGAATAACTACCCAATTTGATGCACAATAATTCATTTTTTAAGACAAAATTCCCCAATCCCGAAGATGATATATCGCGGAATACCAATTTTAATGTAATTATTGAAGAAAGCCTATAAAACTAAAATAAAACTAAAAAACAATATCAAGAGATAACTAGCGCGATGAATTCCAATGACAGAAATGACCAGTCCAGCTGTAAAATTGCTATCAAATCAGCTTAAAAACAGTAAGCAGTAGTATGGTATCATTGAAATTCTGTGCCTAGTTGTTTTGCAATAGTAATAAGTCTTGTATGTTCTATTTAGTCATTTGAAATTAATAACCAACTTTGCAAAGCGTGGCGGTGTAAATCAAAGATCATTTCGACTTCTATCAAGATTTCATTGCACCCAAAATCAACAAGCTACCAGAATAAAGAGGGTATTAACAAAGTCAAAATTTGATGAATGTTTTTTTCTCAAAAAAGGAAGAATTTAACAATATCTGGTGAGATCAATAATATCGTCGCGTAAAAGTATTGAAGAAATGTCTAGAAGCTACTGCTTATTGTATGAGTGAAAATAAGGAGGATAAGTAAATTGTTGTTAAACAGAAGGCGAGGGATAAGTTGATGAGGCTCATCAAAGGAACAAATCGGTAAAAATAAGCTTCAAAAGTAGGAGATTTGATGACCATTCCAAACAAATGAGAATAATGATGCTTATCAGATTGAAGCAGCAACATATCCACGCCAGAAACTCTTAGCTTATTACCACTATTCTCCATTTCGTTCTCTGGTCACCTTTGTGTTTTTTTTCGTGAAAACTTTACACCTCATTTTTTTTTTTTTTTTTATAAACAACAAAAAGTTTAAAATTTAGTACCACGATAAAGGTTTTCTTATGAAATAATGCTACTAACAGAAATCGAATGAATGCATCATGCAATGCACCGTATTATTATTGTTGTTTTTCCTGTTATCGTCATTAAGTGCTAACATTTGTTTGTTTGGTGGTCTAAGGAATCATTCAATGATGCATCATACCGCAGTGTTAAGCAATACATTTGATAGGATATGTGTCGATCGGATAGTTAATCCCAAAATTGTTTTTCACGAACGAGCTCACTTGTATTTGATGATACCGACAGAAGAAGAAGAGCTAGGATTCTTCTCTTTTTACGTTTGGACTTGATCATTTTACCTTTTGAAGTCCTCTATTCTTCTTATACATACCTATTACCCTGTTCATTGGTATCAGTTTACAAATTTTCACTTATATCTATCTTTGATATCTCATTGATCGCATTCGACTTTTGATGCTACCAGAAACAGCACATTCAATTGTCCATCAGTAACAAAAAATTTCTTTAGTCTAACTCTGTTACTGCAAATTCAATTCAGAACTGATTTGTGATTATCATTAAAATTAATCCAAAGCTTAACAAATACTGATTCTTCAAGGAAATCTAGACGGTGGGAAAAGTCTCTGGAATGCTTCAGTGAATATGAAGCTATGTCTATTAATATAAATATACCATGTATTATATTCATTTCAATGAGCGTGTCAATTCGTGTTATACGATTGCAATGATTCATACTTCCGCTCTATCTACTGAAGAAATACCGCAACAGTTATCGAACTTTTTTTTTGCGTTGGAAACTAATTTGGTCCTCCGATTACTACTTATTTTTCTTATACTCATCGCAAATTCTACAGCAATTGTAAAACGAACCGTGGGAGAGTTCAGTGAAGCGAAAAAGTCGAAAATTTACAGCAGCAATGGCTGGCTGATCAGAAGAAGGAATAGAGAGATGTAGGAGTCCGTTTTCAAATATGTTATGAATAAAGCGATAAGGGTGGTATATATCAATGAATTTTTCCAGAAAAAAATTATTTCTGTTATGTGATTTCTATAAAGTTTTTTAAAACCATTTCATGATTTCATTAACAGCATAACAATAGGGATCATCGTCATCACCAAAAACCTAAGAAAAAATTTAATGGAAAGTTAGCTTCCACCCTTTTTCACGTAACGTTGGTTATGCAAAATCTTCAGCACTCAAGTATGTTCAAGTATGATTTTTTCCTGATCCATTTTCGCATTTCTGTGTTTCAAATAATATTCCTGGATTTCCTTGTAGTTCTCTCGCTAACCATTTTTCATTTCATCATTTGTTAGCCTTATCAAATATTTAAAACTTCTCCCTCCACTTATTTTTACCACTTTCAACCATTTTCAAACAACATATCATGATGAATGGAATGGAAAAAGATGTATGAATATTACAATGATTGGATAATGCACAAGCTGATTTATATCAATATTGAGAAATATCAACAACATCGTCATTAACACTACGATATAGGAATTCGCATATTAATTTATGAATTTCATGCTCGAATGCTTTCATTATTATTTTTTTTTTCTTTTTTTCATGGCGTTTATATTGGTACCGTATAATTATCGATCATAACAAAGAATTCGTAAATTAATGCTGAACTAGTTTCACTCGTATAACTATTATAAAACAACTCACTATGTGATACTTTATTTTTGTGCGTTTAGAAATAACATGAACATATGTATTCGTGTGTCAAGCTATGGATGAGACTAATGAAAGATTTAATCATAATTTAATAAAACAGTGAAAGGTTACGAATGTTGAAATGAGATTGACAAGACCACCATTGAATAACAACAATCGGATAAAGGATGAAATATCAATGAAATGATAGCTTATGGTCATAAGACTAAATTCACTAAACAATTATTGCCAAACAAAGTTCTACAAGTGTTATTGTCCAACGATATCAATTAGTGATGGGTATGCGAAAATAGATTATAGAGCGAAAATAGATTTGAAGCAGACATTAATATTAGCTTAACCAGGAATCTGTCCGTGAAAGTAGTTAAGCGATTAAAAGTAAGGGAAATTCAGGAGGAGAAAAGATGTTGTTAAAACAAGAGTAAGAAATGTAACAATCCAGGGTATTAACAATAATAACAAATACTGCTACTAGGAGGTGTGAACAACTTAGTAACACTTCCTCCTTATAATAATCACAGACAAACATTGCTTACCTCGTATCATATCTTTCGACGGACAATTTTTCACTCTTTCCATATATTAACGATTGATTTCTGACTTTTAGTCACAACATAAACTTAGGTTTTATTCGAATACTTTAAAATTTAACCGACGTTAAACGAAGATAACTAAATTTCTACTCGTTAATGAATGAACTAGTGAAAATAGCGAGAACGAAGCAGTTAACTGATTTTTTATCATGATAGACTATTTCCCGTTTAAAATTTGAAAAGCACAAAAAGTGAGAAATGTTCTCGGGAAAGAACCCCGATTCTCTCGAAACTTTATGCACTTAACATTTGAAAGATTTCCCAGCTTTAATCATAAAAAGAAAATATTTGCTTGCTACAAGTCACTGTTACGAAATTGCTACTAGCAATCCCAGAATTAAAACTAAAAAAAGAAAATATTCTGAATTTCGAACGGAGTTATATAGTCAAGTAACTATTTCCTTAGAGTAGCTTTCCTCTTCGAAAAACTCCAATTCGAACTTCTCGCAGTGAATAATGAAACAATCAAAATAGTGACGTGTAATTATGATGAATCACATGAAAAGGGATCAGGAAATGTGTAGAGTGGGATATTGGAGTGGCTTATACTTGCTGATAACCAGCAAAACAAATGTACATTCATTAGCTTTTCAACAACATATCAAATACAGGATTAATCAACAATTACACTCACCAACAGGCGATTTCATGGAGTATCACAACCATTCCATTGTAGTAGGTACAAAAGAGGATTTCTTTTAATAATAAGGATAACACTCATTCAATATCAGTAACCCTAACATATCTGAGAAGTCTATTCATGTGATATTCGTCCTTTCAATTACTTACTTCTGACAACAAAATTTGCAAGGGATACTTCTTAAACAATAGAAAAAAAAAACTTTCGAAAATGAATTAAAAACTACCAATTAAATAATACTACATTTTAGTTTTTGCAGATTTTAGATAAGCTGAGACAATGATACTAAGACTCGTTTAGATATTCTGATCGTATGGATAACACTGTCGAAACCATTCTCCCTTTCCATGGGCAACTTCGTCATTAACAAATGAAAAAAAAGCTACTTTCAGTGATCAGGAGTCATTCAGACATTATACGGTAATGGCCAGAAATAGAAATTTGAGGTAACATCTATTTAAAGTCAAATTCAATGGAAAAACTTGTAAATGTTATAAAATTATTCTAGCAATGACAAAGAGTAGACAACGGAATGCTTCGTCATGACAATCTCCTAAAAAGCGGAATTTTGAACAACCCCAGACAATTGTGTAGTAATTGAAATATGCTTACTCAGCGTAACATATTTATCTACCAAAATAAGCACAGATCATTAATGACGAGGAGTTATTAAAAGAAGAAACCATTCATCTCAGTTACTTGATTAAAGTTGAAACAAATATTTACGTCCAGTGAGCTAAAATATGAACAGAGAAAGGCAAAAGTAAACACCTCTATGACTGAGTAAGGATAAGATGTTTGGCTTATATAGCAAATCCTTAAATAATACAACTGAATATACATTAAAGCGACAAACACATCAGCTAAACAAGTACTGTAATAATTAATGTAACATAAGAATTACTAAAACAGAATAAATGCGAAGTTAATGCCTGAAATATCAAAATATGCAGGTAAGATTCATTTAACCTTTGCAGATCCCTAACTTTCCAAATTATCATTCCTCTTGCAAAATGCAATACCAATGGCGAAAGTCAAATGAAAATCTTCCATTACAAAGAAACGTATATTATAATATAGTGAAATATGGAATGAAGCTTACCATTTCAAACTAAAGTGTTTCCCACCAAAAAACAGCCAACAGTAAAGAAAATCACCGCTGAACTTACTTTTTCATCAGAAATTAAGTGGTAGTATCATAATATTTTATAAACGAACCGATAAGGTAATAACTATAAATATGCGTTATTTATTTTGTAAAAATTAGATGAACTACAGATAGCCATTATTACTTTTTCATACTACGGTTCAAAGAAGATAAAACTATTTGACAGGTTTGTACACAAGAACTTGGAACACTACTTGCACGACAATGCACTATATTTGGATGAAAACAGCTGTAGTAAAGAAGCATAAATAAAATTCCTATAACAAATAAAAGATATATTCCCATCGCTATATATTCCTTATATGGTAAAGTATAGTGCTCATTACCCATAGCCATGTTCAAGAGAACCTGAAAATTACAAAATAATTTCATGAGAGTTCTCGACACTGCAAAAAATTAAAAATCATAAAATTTAGCGGCGGGAAATAAAAACTTAGAAAAAAAGTATTCTGTCTTAAGGAATAAAACCAGCCTATCTCTATACTTATATCAAACAGTATAACTTTAAAGATAAAGAAGATGAACTAAATACTATTTGAGGAGTTTGGCTAAGTAAGCACACAGATATTTTGAATTAAGACTCTGAAAGAAGTGATTATTTTGAGCACTTAAATTTGTTGCTGGTTACTCATCGGATCTTCACATGCAAAACCTACAACAATTTCGATCGCTTCAATGCTGTACGCCACAGTATATCTGTAACGTGATCGGCCTTCAGCCATGTTGTATGGCGCAAAAAAGTGAACAGCTGCACAAATTACAATTAACCCCACTTCCACTGATTTACTATTCGATTCCGTCTCAAAAGGCTGAAAAAAGAAAAAAGGGACGTATTTTTGACTGTGTGAAAAGCCCATTTAAAAGTCTTATGTGAATTCAATTTTGAAGCAATTAGTTGGGAGATTACCTGTAAGACAGCAATGTGCACTATGGATATCATAAAATGTATTACAAATAAGGCCAATATCCAATATTGATACTTCAATATGAAGAACACAAAACATATATATCGTGAAGATACTGTGAAAATCCGCCACAATAACTGAAATTACATTGTAAAAGGTGGCATCTCCATTAATTTGAATCTTCATGAATATTACTATTTTTAATTGAATTACAAAGAAACCAACCTGCATTAAAGCCCCACTAGGTGTGATATTCTCTTTATCAGGTCGGCTCAAACGCAAGCTCCGGTGTTGAATGACGAATGACCAGCAAGAAGACAACAGAGAAAATGAAATTGAAACCATCTGTATCAACACTAAAAAACCGCATACTACAGCACCATTAAAATCAGAAAGCAATTGATAGAACTGGAACATAAGTCATCAAAAAGAAACTGATCGGTAAAAACTGAGTCATTTTTTACAGATCAATGCTGATGACTTAATTATCAGAGTGCATGAAGTATTCATTTAGTACTGTACGTCCTCGGCTTTCATAATCGAAATGCAAAAACTAGAAAACAATTCAGACAAATGCATTATTAAATATTTATTCATGACTTCTGTATTTCATAATCTAAATTGAAAGTGAAAACATACTCCATTTAGGAAAATTACTTGATGGATTCAGTGAATGAAATGAATGGGCCAGTGCAATACCTTGTACAAGCATTTGAGGTACTGACTCCAAAAAAGCTTCGAAAAATCTAAAACAAACCGAACGGTAAGAAGCACTAAAATCAATTGATATCATTCAAAGTGATGCCAATTTTAAAGGTAAATCTTCACAGAGACTTCAGATTTGTTCCCTCACAATTTCTTGAATGAGTTCAAAACATGATAAACGTTAAAAAAAAAAAAAAAAAAAAAATGAAACATAACCTCAATAACGCCGCGTCCCTTTCTGCCTGAATCATAGCCACATATGAAGACAACTTTTCACTTCTCTTTTCAGTCATTCGAAATTTTATTGCGGCTAAAATTGCTTCCACATACCAGATTACTGGACCGATCTAAAGAGCAGAGATATATAATGAACTAGCTGACCTTATCGAAACTAAGAGATTTAAAGTGTTTGTAATGACTCTTCATAGTAAAAGAATCTGAGATAAATATATCAAATAAATTAATTACCTGCAAAACACTCATAACAACGCGAAAAATTAACTGTTTTGAATACGCGTGCTTCATCTTTCGTTCCACAGAATGCACAGAAACATCGTCGATCCACCACAAGAACGAAACAATATTTAATATAAGGGAAGGTAAAACAGTAAGAACAGTAATGAATATGAATGCCCACATCTAAAAAACAATATAAAAAGAGCAGACTAGAATTTGCCATAAATTTTACGAGCCTTACGTAACTTAAGTGTAAACGAAATTTAGTGCTTATATTAAAACTCGCTTTAAAAATAAAAAAAGCAGAAATGTGGATCCAAAAATATCATTTGCTTAGGCTGTTCCTTTTCTTCTCTCCTGAGCAATTAGAGATCAAAACATACTCGATGTTCACAATAATGAATATAAGCAGCTGTAGCATCACTGCCAATATCGGCCAAATATGAGGTAGCTGAGAAGATAAAACAAAAAATGTCAAAATTGCGGACGGTAAGTGTATGAGGCAAACGATCCGCGCAGTCCTTAGTAGCATCTGCAATGTAAATTATAGTAATTAAAATTTAGTATATGTAAAAAAAACCTGATAAAAACAGATGCACAAAGGCTATACGTAATACTATTTACAAAGAAGTGGAAACAAAATATTTTTAGGGATACACCTAGGTTTATTAAATTTGTCAGATATTCAGTGCAGCAAATTTTCCAGTGGTCACATCATTCGTTGTTATCTAGCCAATTATTAATCTGCTCGTGATTCATGGCCTTCATAAAAAAATAAAATTTAAAGTTGACGAGATCGTTCCGGATATCATTCTCGGCAAAGAGTGCTCGCAGTAATACGTAAACGGTACAGTGCATTTAATAAAGTGATCTAGCAAACATCCATGGTTATGTTAGCATTTATATTTAACAGTTCGTGAAATCACTTACTCTAACATTCAATCTAACAGCACAGCGCCAAAAGAAATATGTTGGAGTCTTACCATCTTCGGCTTCCATATCATGCTTCACTGGATATTTCCAAAAATACGGCAGTTTCGGTTGCATCATTTCAAAGAGGATTTTCATCACTAACTTCATACATCACAGCAGCAATTGCTATCTCGAAATGCAAATTGAAAATAACTATTAATGTAGAGAACTAACAATATATTCCAGCACTGTTTCCAATATGCTTGGCTGGAATTCATGACTCTAATGACCCTGCTTACATAATTACCTTGTAGCTTTGATGAGAGGATCGGTGAAGTCCCTTTTTGAAAAGCTTTTCACTAAAACCTAGTGGTAGCAAAAAAAGGATATGTACATCAAACTTCGAATTCAACAAGACAAAGTTCTATGTGTAATTTCTAAGGGGAATATAATAGCTTTTGGAAGTTCTTTTTCTCTTTTATATCATTCAAAACAACGCCACCACAATTTTCAAAGGCTCCATTTATAGAGTTTCTTTAATCACGAAGTAATAAGCAAACGTCTTTCTCAGAACTGCGCTATTTAGAGTATAAAAATCTCAAACTAATCCCCTCAAAATACGATAAGTCATCCCGTCCCCATTTAGTCCTTAAAATTATTAAACACCGATTTAAAAGCAAATGCTCATATGCTAAAATCAAATGACGGCAATTCGGGCTTGAGCCTATCAGAAGTCATTTATCTTTCTAATGAAGTTCACTTCTAAATGAGTAGCTTCTATCTAACATCAGTGAACCCTCAAGGGGTACATTGTATTTCTTAGGACAATAGTCTGAGTTCTTCCAGACACTCATCGGGATTCGTCTTCTGTTCTTGAAGTAAATATAACGTAAACTCTTAAGAGTGCATTGTTGAATCTGTTTTCCAAATGGTTGTAGTTGAAGAATAAACTTTATTAAATTTACTATTACTATTAGTTATTATCCTTACCAATTATTATTATCGCTAGTATTACTGATCATTGTTGTTAATAATTATTATTGTCACTATTATTATTATTACCAAATCGAATTACTTTTATCATTATTACTATTATTATTATTATTACTATTATTATTATTATTTTTATTATTATTATTGATTATTATTATTATTACTACTATTATTATTATTATTATTATTATTATTATTATTATTATTATTATTATTTATTATTATTATTATTATTATTATTATTATTATTATTATTATTATTATTATTATTATTATTATTATTATTAT